>OX101738.1:23907185-24507185 GCA_944452665.1 Stenoptilia bipunctidactyla
AGCCCAGAGGCGGTTGGTGTAGCTATTTCAGAAATTATTGGCGGTCACCCATTCTAATACCGTCCGCGTCGAACACTGAAATATCGTGTGATATGCACGGGTGCCACTGTGCCACGCACGATGGCTTTACTTTAAAGATGGATCAATAAGCTAAACTTAAAGTGAGATGTCACGTTAGAATGAGCTTACAATGGAATCGTATTTTCGTGAGTAACTTGTACTTAAAGGTATACAGTCGAAATAAACGGCCTCTAAAAAAGATCTACACATAAGCATCCAAAAATGGATATTGGCCATAATAAATTATTTGCACGGTTGATTAATCAAAATAAATAGTAAGATAGAAATAATCAACGAATGCAGAGCATTAAAAATCCGACTTCACGTCAAAACTTTGGCTGAGTTGAAAATGTCATCAACGTAAACATTCTCCGAAATCATACATAGGTACCTACTTTTTCAAACGTTTGAAATTTTCAATGAAGTACCTAACTGATTTCGATGAAATTTATATAGGACCAACTATGAAGTATCCTCTATCATATGAAACAACAATTTTAACAAAATCAATTCATAATTTTCCGAAATACCATGTACCAAAGACACAAAAAAAAACATACAGACGAATTGAGAACCTCCTCCTTTTTTGGAAGTCGGTTGAAAAGTGTCTTACATTAGTTTAGCCTTTTAGCATCAGTTTTAAATAGCCTTGTGAACGGGTCGTAAAAGAAACCTAATCCGAGTGACTTCTTCTAGGTTCCCATCAGGGTCCACCAAGCTGATAAAGAAGAAACGTCCTTGTGCCCACTGCGTAACCTTTCTCAGTTGATTGGCTTTGGCTCCGATGACGATGGCACCTAACAAGTCTACGAAGTCAACACAACAATTATGATGATTAGAAAACTTTTTTGTTTTTGTTTTCTTGTTCTTTATTCTTTGTTTATATATTACTTCATCCGAATTCACTGTGACTTTTAGTATTTTATAAATTTCAAATTATTCTTCCCCCGTATTTTTACAACATTGACATTGTTAATTTTTTTTTTTTACCTATTCGTTTTTTTATTTTAAGAATTGATTATTTTTAGGACTAATGTTTAAAAAAAATTGTGCTTATGTTTTAAAATCAATTTGTAATGTTATTTAATTTTTTGAATCAATATGTAATTTTATCATTTTTTTTCTGTTCTATTATTTAATTGTTACTATTCGCAAAACTATACTGCATGCTGTCTTCACCTATAAGTGTGGTGGCGCTAGAATTGTATCACAATGCCATATGTTCTTTGTTAAACCGTGTTTTGGTGACCACTGCGTTGGTGAACTATTTAAATAAAAATAAATAATAAATTAGTGAGAATACTCGTTCTTAAAGAAGTTCCACATTGTCATTGCAACCTCACACACAATTTTTTAGTCCTTTTGTAGCATCTAACTTCAAACTTCAGATCACTCAAGCTGGCCCAGTCTTCGCATAAAAGATTCTCCGAGGAAAGATTCTGATAAGCCACATGCTTGCTATCATCAACTACAACCTCAGAATTGAAGTAGTCTACATGAGCTGCATCATCAGTGATTCATCATCACCAGCTAACATCACTGCCACTTCATATCTTTACGCAATAGACGAACACACCTCTTATGTACACAGTCAGGTACAGATAGCATCAAAAGTTCTTTGAGTTCATACAAAAAAACTTGCTACATTTCAAGTCAAGGATATTTATATTCAAAGTATACGCATATTTAAGTTTAGTTGTAATGCGTATACCTACATATTTAATGTATGCGTTTATATATTTCTCAAGTGTATTTTTAAGTTATTTAGTATCCATAATAAAAGTTTTTTGAGAATATTAATTCGGTATATTCTTTATAAGCTATATAAGGTGTGCCTGTAAGAAATATTTATTTATTTTTAACCGAGTTAGAAGAAATTTTAAGTTTATATAACTTCACGCCTGTATCCCTAATGGGGAAGGTAGAATCTGATGTCACGTTTGACAAATTTGGAGGAATTATTATGATGGAGAGAGACTATTGCAGTGACATTTTGAGTTTATTTATTTGTTATTGCATAAGAAATACAGTTCGGGCTAGATAATAAGGTGTAAATGTTAGAAAAACTTATTTCTAATCATTACAATCACTATTTCCAAAAAAATACGGAATCCTTCCTGCTGACTTTTATTCCCACCTGTACCTACTCATGAGCCAGTCAAACAGCTTCGATGAAACCTGACACAAACACCAAAATGACCGAGTAAATAAGGAAATAATGGCGTCCGACAACAATTCGGCACACGTGTGTGGGAACAGTGAAGAAACTCGTAATGAACCTATCAATAGGAAGGACAAACAGACAGCCCGCTAATTTAATTAGACCTATCTAAAAACTGGTAAAGGTCTGGTCGGATGTATGGCGGGAAGTATTTGAAATAAAATGATTGAATCTGGATTGAATTCATCATAACTTCCATATTAAACAAAGTTACCTTGCTGATTTTGGTTATATTTGAAATACATAAAAGCTAGGTACTTTTTTAAATCATGCTAGAAATCAAAGTCAAAATATTCATGATTTGATACTTGAATTACATAAGCCATATGATTTACAAATTGAAATTAATATATCGCCACTTAAATGGTAGATCTTTTGAGAAAATGATCAAGAAACTGTACAGATATCTTTTCAAAAATAGTTAATAAGCAAGGCCTTAGGTATATTGTACATTTAAAACTCTAGTTTTTTTTCTCTACTTAGTTTCTTTAGATTAGTACTTGAACGGGAACCTTAGAAATAAAAGCGTACCTACCCATAAATAAGTTTAAGGAATATTTAAACAATAGACTATTATGGAAGCGTGAAACACACAGCTGATATAAACTAATTGGATTTTTAATGCAAATATCAATTTGTCAAACATGATGTATCGAACGCCCACTTACGTTCACTTCATGCCATCACGAGTTTAGATACCATGAATAAAATTTCAAAGACTTAGCAACATTATTTTTCAATTTAATAATACTCTTAGCAGCTTCACTTGGTTTACTCGCGCAACTTTTAGTTCTATGTTAATTAGGTGCCTAGTTAATAAAATAGTCTTTTCATTGGTGTATAAGCCCGCATTTGAATCCTAATTGAATTTCACCTGATGTTACGTGAAGTTGAGGTCGAAAAAGGCAGCACTTCGGCTAAGGCAGGTACCAACTCTTCATAAAATATTGCCGGAATACATCGCTGCCATATTACGAGCACATGACGGGTGTTCGCAAGCCAGGCGGACACATAAGGGGTCCTACGACCACTTAGTCGATGGAACAATCACCTTTTGAGATAATTTTATCTACGCGGCCTAAATTACCAAAATTATAACCTTAACCGCGATAAGAAAACAATTTCGAAAATAACTAACTCGTCAGCTTTATTATTTGAATACAGATTATTACTTAAAAAGCAACTATCAGGTCATGATCCAAGCTGACCATCTGCCACAGCTTTACCTCTACATCATAGCAGTATGCTGCTGCAGCCAGGATATTCCACCGGGGGTCAGTCCTCTGTGACGCGGTACCAACCCGGGGAATCCCCCAATTACACACTCACGGGGTTTGGTACTAATGGTGAACAGATGGACAATTGAGCGTTTCATACTAAATTTAACTGTTAGGTGGACGAGTTTACATGTCAAAATTTTCGGAATTGAGTTTATTATGGATATTATTTTCATAGAGTGAGGTTGGGGGTTAGGTTATGAAAAGCTTATGATGTGGGCTTCTGATAACGGATAGGATAATTGAATATTAATTTAAACATACATATAAAACATCCAGATACAAATTAATACATACATACATACATAACTTCATGCCTGTATCCTTAATGGAGTAGGCAGAACACCAGAGACTATAAAATCATCTGATGTCACGTTTGACAAATTTGGAGGTATTATTTATTATTATTAGGTACAAATTAATTATCAGCAGATATTGCATACCTACTTAATGCTGCGGGGATTGTGCTCGCAACAACATACAATTTGGCCGCCTATTTAACCCCTAAGCTATACCCCTAAGCAAGCCGTAGAATCCATCATCACAATATCAGACGGTCAACCTACCCATAGCGTCTTTATGAAGCTAAATGTCAAGTGTGATTTTGTTTGCTTGTCGTTCGGAAAAGTTTTCTTATGTACGAGCGTATCTCCTCATAGGACTTTTCACCAAAATTGCAAGGGACAAGGTTGAAAATGGACTACATGGTAATACATTGCAAAAAGCATATTTGGAAGCGCACTTTATTTAAAGGGTTTTTTTTAACATGCTAGTTAATCCCAGGCTAACCCTGTACAATCGACTATTCAATATTGGTACGAAATGTCCCATTCAAGAAGTGCTATTGGGCGATTCATACCATAGTTTCATAACTACACTCGTGGTATGAATCGACGAATTACTAATATGTAAGTTAGAAATTCGAATTTTAAAATGGTCGCGTCTCGTTATAGTTTGTCAACCAACGCGTAACCCCTACCGCGCAGCCAACAACGAGCACAAGTTATTTATGATTTAAATACAGTTACAAAACCAGTAATGGAATATAAAACTAAAATTATTCCAACACCTACTCTCCGCCTCTATAAATATATTTTACCACTTTTTTATAGCTTACACTCATGTGATCATGTCCATCGGTGTAAATTAAACATATTAAACGTGTTATTAGCCTTAAAAACAGCGCCATCTACCGAATACATTTAGATATGGGTAAAAACAGCGAGTCGTTAAGATAATTGTGCAATTTATTACTAATCTCACAAGTACTATGTTATTTGAAAAATGTATTACGTTGCCATAAATAGTCCGGCAACGAGCTACGAGTTTGTTCTTTCTAGCAAATGGTTTAATGCATGCCTATACTTAACAAAATATTGCCGTGTATCGTCATGTCCAATGGCGGAAAACTCAGTACAAGCAAATAATGAGTTGCCAGGATATTGATAGCCGGACTGATGTCTTTTTTTTAAATGTTTTCTAGGGACTGAAACGTCCGACCTCTTTGCGTCAGAGATGTCGTATTAAGAAAAGTATATCTATGATCTCTTTTTTTAAGCTCGGACTGTAATGTGTGACGTCTTTGGATAACAACTACGTGTAGATTAAGAAAATATAATGGAATTCCTATTTCTGAATGTGATGTCAATAGAATTGAAAAGAAAAGCATGTAGCATTTATTAAATCTGGCCGGCAGTTTGGGAGATTATCGTGTTTCAACCAACACACTCTGAAGATTTATTAAAGTTATAAGTTGAGATCTTGTAGTTTAATTAATCCTTATTTAATGTATGCAAAAAATATTACTTAACAAATGTCAGTAGATATCTTTGTAATAATATAAGTGCGCTGATCGCCTCGCTATTTCATCCACGAACGGTTGAACCCATTAATAAATAATTAGGTTCAATTTCATTCAATAAATTACAAATTATCGATTTTTTTGCAATAGATCGCGTTTTAAAATCGATCTTTAGAGGATATTAAAATAGCTTGCCTTTATTTGGCCACACACATGCAGACTTGGAGCGACTAATTATCAAATTGTATTACCGTTTAATAGCTAATGATGATTAGTTTTTGTTTCAGTTACTGTACTTTAATACTCCCTTGATCTTATCAGGAATTCGAAACTCGTTTGAATAATTTTTTAAACATATGTAGTTGGTATTTAGCGACTTTTGTATGCTTATAATATGTGTGTATCTATAACATTGATACCTAAAATTAGTCCATACTAACTATTGACGATAACTTCTTTAACTACTTTTTTATCTATAGATACTTCTATGCTGGGAGCGAAAGAAAAACATTGAATGTGCCAGCTACTTCTCCTCCCGGGCATACTGTAAAAGTCAGAAAAGGGACAGAGGTTTTATTAGCGCTTTTACGGGCGATAGGATTACTGACCTCACGGCAATAGTATCTCTCCATCATTATAATACCTCAAATTTTTTAAACACGATATCAGATGGTGTTCTGTGCCTACCACATAAGGGATGCAGGCGTGAAGTTATTCCTTATTAATATAATAAAACTGAAGAGTTTTTTTTGTTTCATTTGAACGCGTTCATTTCAGAAAGTATTTGTAAGATTTGAAAAATAAAAAATAGATACAATTAAAGAATGACCAAGATAGGTACCTATCTTTTTTCACGTTGTTTACCCAAACAACGCGAAATTCGTTGGATGGATGTTGGAACTAGTTGAAGCACTATTATTTTTGTTTATTCCTCAATTAAGTAATAGTGCTATCTTTTTCGGTACACATGTGTTTCGGTAGTCCACGAAATAGAATTCACAAAATTAATGAACCCACTGCAGGCCTTTTCGTCTTCCCCCCTGGATGACTTAGTGCAGGTTGGTGGATGTTAGAATTCTTCATGTACTGAAATGGCTGTTAATAATCCCTCGCGAAATTGTATGAGTGTAGTATACGAAGCACGGTAGTGGAAATGCTTAAATAAATAAAAAAATAAAAAACATTTTTACACCGACGCGTTCGAACTTATGTACAGGATCAGAAATTCGAAATAATCGAATAGATTAGTAGATAAAGAGAGATAATTACGTATCTAGCTAGAGATAATCCATACATCTGTTGTTTCATTTATTAGTCATTTAACTGGCAAATGTAACAATAGGTACCTACCTTCCTATTCTGCCTACCTCAAAAGATTCTGGTGTTCTGCCTACCCCAAACCTAAGGGATACATTATTTTCCTACTATTTATATTCTTAGTGTACAATAGTAACCTTAAAGAAATCAGTTCTACTGGTAAGATAATCCCGATTTCAATAACCTATACCTATTTTGTTTTGTACGTTTTTTTCAATGAATTGTGCATATTATTAAAGGACTCTTTGGTAAGTTTCTAATTAGCGCCATCTAGTAGAGTAACATAATCTATATATATATAATAAAATGGTAGGAAAGTCAAAACTGTACATTGAATATTTTTTTAAAAGAATACTTGGGGTATGATCTACAATCGAAACAGAAACAAAAAATATAGTTTTTAGAATTTTTGTCTGTTTGTCTGTTTGTCTGTTTGTCTTTCCGGGATAAACTCAAAAAGTACTGCATGGATTTACTTCAAATTTGGCATGAAGATAGTTAAGAAGTCGGGTCAACATATAGGCTACATATTATCACGCTAGCAGTGTTATAATCGTAGGTGCGTTTGGTGCTGCATAGCGTTCACGCAGACGACGTCGCGGGCAGCAGCTAGTGTTCAATATAAGATTAGTACTTTTACAATGTAAGGACTCGGTTACATTGCGAGTAAAATTGATACGGAATTAATAATAATAATTAACATTATTTTCATTAAATACAAGTATTACAGGGTTATCGTCTGGGGCCCAAATGACTGAATTAGCGGGCCCCGCTCTTCCAAACATTATTTTAAAATACAAGGTTAGATCTTCAATGAGAAATCAACCTAAATAAATAATAATGAAATTATAAGATGATATTAATGGCAAATTTTAGCTCGTAAAACCACATAATGTAACTTATTAAGTCTAAATGATTTTATTATTTATAGGAATTTTCACAAGTGAGAATAATTGAATGGTTTATATTTAAATTAAAATAAGGTAAAAATAGTTGGTTTCGCAAGGTAAAAGATGGATTTTGAGTTAATTCGGAATTCAAGTCTCTAGTCAAAAGAAACATGCATAAGTATTTTCGCTTTCACTTTATCATTAAATAAATATACAAAGAATATAAACCTTGAAAAATCTCTTTTTTCTCTATAAGATTTTCTTACAGGTTAGGTTAAGTTACTACGTACTAAGTAAAATCGTAATAAACCAAAACTGTAATGGAGTTAGGTAAGGAAGTGCATTTATATGAGTTACTTACAATACTGCGTGAAATTACACACAAATGTGGCTGCTCAGTTTGTAGCTCTTTAAAACAGGGCTTAGAAAAGCCCTTACCGCCATAGAAAGTGTGTTGCCAAATATAACCGATACCACGGTGAGGTGTTCCGACAGTTGTTTTGGGGAGCGAGTTTCCTTCTCTCTTAAACATGTTTAGTGCAAACCACCAATCTAGACAAATCTTTACACTGCGCTTGCTGCTTTAATAAACTGATAAGTAATTTGGCCTCATTATATCAAGTTTCCGTAGTGTAGCGGTTATCACGTGTGCTTCACACGCACAAGGCCCCCGGTTCGATCCCGGGCGGAAACAGTACATTATTTTTGAAATGTTTTTAGTTTAAAAAAAAAATTCTTATTAGTTTTTTTTATTCTTGCTGGTAGTTTTTTTTATGAACACAGTTCAATTTTTCCCAAAATCCAACAAAGTGCTATTTATATATTTTTGAATAAAACGTGTCTACTGTACCTATGAGTCCGTCTTTACTGATAGATATTGAAGGATTTAAAACCTACCTACTAAGAATTTTTTACTTATTATCTTCGTACCACCAACTAGCACTGGGCCCGCTTCGTGGATTATGGCCCATAGGCACCTCCTCGTCACCCAGGTGAGAGACATGGCCCTGCAGTGGGCTCAATGCACGGAGTTGTGATGATGATGTTGAGGATAGATAGATATATTCGTTTATTGATTACCACAAACACACACATAATATTACAAAAGATAATTTAGACAAAATAATTATACAAAATAAGAATAATAATGAGGTGTATGTTGTAGCAGTGCAAAAAGCCGCAGCTCAGCGCCATTTTTGCTCAAAGAGCAAAGCGCTGGTATTCTGCTACAGCTTAGGAGTAGAGGAGCATTATTTAATGTTCTATACCGATACCTATCCTTCTTATAAAAATCAATATTATAAAATAATTCTTAAAATAAATTCAAATGAATAGTTCTTCTTATCATATTTTCCATATTAAACTTCGTGTAAATTTAGTTATATTCTGATTAAAGTGAAAACTTAATAATCATATGGATGAAATGCCACTCAGCATCAGTTTTATAAAAAAGATTTATAAACAACATAAATATATAGGGGTACGGAGTGTAGCTTAAGCAGCAAGATCGAAACTCTGAAATTGAGTTTTTTTTGAGTTGAAATCACTATTTTTTTATCGGTTATTTTTTTAGCTCAGTTTCGTTCGACTATCACCTGATCGTAAGTGAAAATGAGTTTAATTATCAGCACACGGGTTTAGAAAAGCTCTGGCTCTTCATCAAAAACTGCAGGAACACATTAGAGCCAGAGTGGTGATATTTGGCAGCTTTCTGAAGGAGTTTAGCGACCGACTTTAGTTAGTATAATTTTCTTATCGGATTCCCATTGGACTGAGGTCATGATAATTGGTAAGTGATTTTATATAGGATAAATAAGTATATAGAGCCCTGTCATGAATCAACTTTCACACAGGATAAAATTCACCAAATGATGGGAAACACAATTAATCTTAAGTAAGTAGGTACCTACGTACCTAAGTAGATACGTTTATGAATTAAAATAATTTTAAACACACTTGCTCGTAAAGTGAGCCTTATTCTATTGAATTTAGAACTATAAACTGGGCTATAAGTCACGCGTGCATAATATATTATACCCTAGTGCATAATATAATGAATCCTACAAAGTTGAATTGTACCTTAGTGCAAATTACATGCGAGTAAACAGAGTCTTTTACTCACAAGTGTGTTGAAAAACGTCGTATGTAACTCGTGAGCGTTGCTTATTACAGTCGGGGCTGTGATTTGAGCCCGAGCCGCAGGCAAGGGCTTAATAATGAGCCGAGACTTAGCTCACTTGTTACATCATATACTATAATAAAAGGCTTTAACTCCAAAGTTGCTATTTCACAAGCACATGTCAATTTAATTAGAACGATTAAGCCTGTTTTGATTAAATATTATTGTTTTTGTCAGGACTATTTAACACAATACCTACAAGGTCACCTAATACATACCTACACACAGTAGAATCCGTTTATTATGACTCCGCTTATACTGACCAACCGCTTTTATGACGTGTTTACACAGTGAAGTTTGGTTTTCATATACATTATACAAACTAAGTCGGATCTAATGACTTCGCTTATAGTGACATATCGCTTATTGTAACCCTTTTTTATCAAATTTTGTCCGCTTATAGTGACCGACCGTATGATTTCTAACACCTTTGGCAGTGTTCGGGAGAGTCACGTTATACCCAAAGACTTTCGGCGCGTGAAAGGCTTTTTTGATTTGAGTCTCAGAGCGTAGATTTACTTATTGAGTCTACTTATTAATATCTACTTTGATTTATCTTTATTTCATTCCTTTCTATTAAAATGAATCACATACTAACTTAAACAGTTTTTTTATTCTTGCAGTACCTATGCTTTGTATGACGTCCGTTTAGTATGACTTGTTTCTTATTTCCCTTCGATGTCATTATAAACGGATTCCACTATATCACCATAAGTTAAGAGAGATACTAAGGCGTGTAATGAAACGTTACTCACGTGAACTCTGCTCAAGTCTGCTCAAGAATTGCTCATGACCAACGTTTAAAAAGCTACCAGAATACGGACCTAATTCCACTAAATTCAACGTTGTTTTAAAAAAAGAACATATTTAAATGAAGAACGTATTTAAATGAGGCATATAGCACGACCCACGTGCGCTCGCCCGCATGACTTCAATGCCGAAATCTTCAAAAACGGCATTTGCATGAAATAAAGGGACCGAGAATAAAAAAAAATCGTCACAGGGCGCCATAACAATTAACCCTTTGTTCTTAAAAACACTTTTAAAATAAAAAAAGTTTAAAACAATGGGTCGCTTGTACCCCGCTGTTGGTTGATTTATGCGGGTTACTTTTCTAAAGATCTCTATTCATTATTAAAAATAGTTTGATGAATATGCATGCTTTTTAAGGACGCAATTATTATTTTGTGATAATTATTGTTGTATTGTGCGTTTTTTGTTATTCTTAGTCACTTAGTCACTAAAACATGGAGAAAAACAAATTGCTTAGCAAATCATGACTGCCTTATTTATTTATTAGGTTCCAAATAGAAAACTAGTAAGTAACATATAAAGACAGCCAACAGTAAATAATGTAAATTTATATATAACTCAAAATTTGCCCAGACTTGACCCAAAAATATGCTTTTATATAAACTTCTTTGACCTCTTTTCATTTACCATCGGGTGACATTGAGGTCCCACGCGGTCTAAGTCTATACCTAATAAAAAAGCTTAGGTTATAAAGACCTCACAGGAACTAGGTATCTTAAAATACACTCAGACCTGAGTCAATTATGAAAAGTTACAAGAAAGTTAGAAAACGTCTAAAGAAAGACTGATTCGAACAAGACTGGGATTCGAACTCTCGACCACTGCACCACGGATTCCGTCACTACGCCCCAAAAGATAACAGGTATTACAAAGAAGCAAACTAAATCATTTAAAACGCTCCGAATATTATAATAAACATATCCCACAAAGCAAAATAATGATACTTCATTCAAATCCTTTTCCACAAGAGAAAATCGGAATTTTTTATTATTATTTTGCTCTCTCATCAAAATTGGATCAAAAATGTACCAGAAAAATAATAATCTGGGAGCTTTGATCTCACCCCAGACGCGTTCGCTTCCATCCCATATTTCGCGCTTGAAATCCAACCTATTTGCATACGCACGTTAATTCGATCCCAACTTTTTTTTTCTAAATTCAAATAGAATTAAGAAAAAACGCTATCAAGTAAGGGTTAAGACTTTTTTTTCACGAAAATTTTGTGTCATTTAGAAAAAATCGGGCACACATGTTTTTTAGAACATCTGCTGTTTTTTTTCTCTTGTTTTATTGTAATATTGTTTTGTTGTGTTTTTTTCTCGTTTGGCAACACTTTAATTTGCATATAGGAACGATTATTTTAATTGTTGGGTTTAGGTATTATTATATTTTAATATTGTGTTGTTAAAGTTGTTTTTTTTATGTCCTTTCGGGTACGAAGCAGTGGGTTATAATAAGCAGAAGTGAATAATATAGAAAATTAATTTCAAAAACTGAAATCGTTCCTTCATTATATATTTTTTTTTGTAACAAAGTTATTATTAAATACCTAATTGGCAATAAATGGATAGTTTTTACAATATTTTAGAAATATTTTCCGATTTCTAAATTCCGTATCAAGTTATTATTAGATCGTGTAACCTACTTTGAATAAGTATTTAGAGAGAGACACACATATGATTCTCATTACTTATGCAAACATTTTTATTGAATACAGATTTTTATTACATTCCCATATAAATTTGAATGGGCCACATCATCTTCCACATTTGCATAACCCATACCTGTGAGAAGTTGTCACAGACGCTAACAATTTTTTGTACGCTCAATAGATTTCTAGCGTGCATATGCTAATTCAACCGCTGCAAGTAGCAAAATGCAAATTTTAATCTATAAAGGATACTTCTGAACCATAAACCAAGCTCCCGTAGAGTCTATTGCAAATAATTCGAATGTAAATGTAAAGAAACCTGGTCTCCTCAACCCAGGGAGAATCGACCCGATTCAAATTATTCAATATTTACCCGAGAAACTTCTTAAGCTTATTAACATTTGAATAGAAATCTTCAAATTATTAAATCGTTACAAACTTGAGCAACTTTTAATTTATTCGCGTTCTGACTTCGTAAAGTCGGCCATTTTATTTAACAAAGCTTGACAGTTATCATATAAACACGCAGTTCCACCCACATCACACACATGTGCGAAAAAATCACCCCCACGCGAAAACATCGCCCTTCTGCCAATCATTCGTAAACATCGACCTGCCATTGGTTACCCCTGACAGCACCTACGGGATAAACCACCCTGAACAGACCCCATCCCACACACAAACTCCACTAATCAACAGCTCCAACTACACAAGCTACAACGACGTGTGCCATAAAACTTTTATTTTCCCCATTTTCCCCTAATTCTGAGATGTTTCGCGGATCTCAATGAAATCTCGGGGGAATCCGTCCAATCAAATTAAACCTGCGATCGACGTTCCATCATTCCAATTTTGAAATTCTTTATGCGGTTTAATTTTTAATATTTGATTTGAATTTTTTTTCGCGATTGATTGATTTGAAAAAGTCATGTGAGATGATAAACTGTGCATTTATTTTAATGTTCTAAAATCAAATTTTGTGCTCAGTTTTGAAGCGGTTTAGAATTGTGATTAGGTTTAGCGTTTTGAAGAAATAATATTTAGAAAAACAAGATTAATAGCCCGGCGAACCTATTATCAAAATGCGAGGTGTTTTGCTAAATGAGCGATGAATAAATGAATGTTTATGAAAATGATAAAGGATGTAGCCAGAATAAATAATGCGGACCGAGTGGTCTTTGACCGGAGTTAAGTTGTGTGCTTTAAATATTTAATTCATGTTCAAAAAAGCCTACATGGGTAGATAATTTTAAGGCAAGCATTCGGATTTTTTCTAACTTTGTATGTACCTACTTATGTCAGAATGTGTTAAGTTTGGTAGAACGCTCTGTTTCCGTCGTTACAACGATTTTTTATTGTATTACTTCAACTGTAAAATAAGCGGAGATTTAGTAATTAATAAATCCACTAGGTAGACTACCAAATCCGACTGTTGAAAAATTGCACGCAAGGAAATAAACGATTTTAGCTTTATTTTATTAGTAAACATTAACATACATAACAGTATTACATGACTCTACAAAAGCTAGTTGCTTTTTGTGTTCACCTGCTTCACCATCAACCTCATCATACCTCACGATCAGATGAGATGAGGTTGAGGTCATATTTGGTTTAGAAACTTCACTTTCTCATAGAAATAAGTCTGCTCATACATTTCGAAAGGATATTATATCCTTGTATAATGTCATCGATAAATACATCATAGGAAAGAAGGCAATCAATAGGTATTATCGTAAATTTTCAAAATGACAAAAACCTATTCTAATAAAATCAGGTAAAACTAAATCTAAAATTCTATCACGCAAACCGAACTGGTCAAAACTTAATAACGTTCTCTTTTTAAATTAAATTTCTGTCGGTTAAGAATGTGTCGTAAACAAAGCAGAGTTCTGTATGTTATTATAATTTTAACTTGGTAGTAACGATCCTAAATAAAAGTATTTAAGCAGATTAATTCCGTAGTTTTAACCAACTTCAAAAAAGGAAGTTATCAAAGCGACCCGTATGTACAGTTTTCGAAAATGTAGTTTACAGGGTTAATTTTCATTAACGGATCACCTCTTCCAGGAAGCCTCTCCACATCAATCCCAACAACATTTGTTCTTCGATTTTGGTATGTTAAAGAGATTTTATTTAAGACAGAAGTTATAGTATTTATTTTTTAGCTTTTTAGTTCAATTTAAAAGTCGGTTTTATTTGTTCAGAATATTTTTTTACATTTTAACTTGAGTTTGTATGTAGATACCAAAAAGCCGAAAGATTCCTGCAAACTTTTGCTAGATCAAATCCGTGTATAGCTACCGGTGTATAGCACCGGTAATAGCTTTTTTGCTCAATGGGGTCTGGATGGTTACTATAATCTAATATAACCTAAATATAAATATAATTATAGTAACCAACACGAACAAAATTTGGCTGTTTCAGTTTAACCAGGGTTAAGTCGGCATCTCCATTTATTTATTTACTCTTTATTGCATACCATTAAAAAGTGAATACAAACAAAAAGGATGATATGAATATTGTATAACAATTGGTGGTCTTATCGTTAGCAAGCGAGTTCTTCCAGACAATCCTATCATCTACATGGTGACTCTTGGCAAATTTTAGATATTGAAGAAGAGCACTCTGTACTCGGATCTGATCATAATTATGTAATAAAAGTAGGTATTTAATTTTTCACACTTTTCCCGACGCGCCGCTTTAATCAACACGCACACAGCAGTGTTCCCGCCCCACGCACACCACCAACCGCTAAGTAGGTATCTATTGTATAACGCTTATGTAACCATGCATTGCGTAATGAATTCTTTAGCTTTCGGTTAAGTTTACTCAGTAAATAATTCATATTTATTTTCTATTTAATTTTTACTTCTCATGTATGATCTGAAACTATCAAGCTGTCTAATTTCAAAAGTGACCCACCAGTCACCAGTCACCACCCATAATGATGTCATAGGTCGGGTTACTACTTACCATTAGACAATTCGTGGTAGTTGAGTCATACTTTTTTAATGATTAATCCTAGGGGATTGTGTACTAAAGGCAAAAAAGTATAAACAACAACAAAGGAAAAACAATCAAACGCCCTAAAAAATCCATTTGAAAAAGTAAACAAGCGTGCTGTTTATAAAGTTAGTTTCCAATTAATATTCTTTCTACTCACAGTATTTCCTAGTTATAAATAACTAATTACATTACACCAGAGATTGACGTCAAAGTACAGTAAAGTCATTAATAAATAATTGCTAAAACCGACACCATTTACATTCAGATAATTAGTGCTTTTACTAATTGCTGGCTATTAAAGCAGCTTTTTCAATTGAAAATCACAAATTCAAGGCTAAAATAAGCCTTATGAAATAAAACTACGTAAATTTTTTTGTCTTTCTTTTTTATTTTGGGTTCTAGCAAGTGACGTATCCTATTAATCGTACCTAATTATAAAAATGACGTTTAAAATAATAATTTATGAGTCTTTTTTAGACTTAATTACACGTATAATATCTAACAGTACTCCGCACAGCACACAGCTACTTCTAAAGGTTGACATGCCATTCCGTATTCAACAATTTTTTTTTTCTCGTGTGCCTTAATGAGTATATGTTAATTCGGCGATAGACGAATCTAAGAGTATTGCTGTCCAGTTTCTATATAAAAAAAAACTAAACGTTATTTTAGAACGCGAGTAAAACCTATCATGAAAACATATAACATATTTTTTTCAGTTTTCATATTCATTAAATAAAATAAATCACGTAGTTACTAATACGCAGTAAAAATCCAGTTAAAACGTATTTTAGTTTAAGCAAAACATAAATCATACTGTAAATACATATTTTCCGACGGAACTCTAAAAAGGATAAAGTGAGGCCAGCGAGCATTAGATCGTCTATGATTATGAAGGGCTGCACCCTATTAATATTATTTTCGAACCCTTTCAACCGATTCATTTTAACAGGAAATGTAGATGTACCTACGTGCACAGCCATAGTTTTTGTCTATGGATGTATTGTGCCAGTGTGTGTGTACATTGTTTTAAAAAGAAAAGGTTTTTTATGCGTTTACTGGATAAGAATCAACGCTTGGCTGTATAGCTCATAATGCGTAGCTGGCTTGTGGCAGTCTGTCAACAATTTTAAAAAAAGAAGTTGATTGCTTTTCTTGTTTTTTTTTTTTGTCCCAGTTTAAAGATAAGAATATAGGTGTGCACAACTGTTAAGGCAGGCATAAAGGTTTTTTTTTTTAAATTAGACCATTAAACGTTTTCCTTACTCCGTAACGACCAAAACGTTCAAATGTATGTTCTGCAGTTAAATTATTAATTTAAATTAAATTACTTATCAGTCTATAAAATTGTAGACTGACTAATTTCAATTGTATGCTATTAGCAACTTTAATATCTACAAGTGGAGAGATCCTTTTTTGGTGCAGTTATAACTTTATCCAGTCCTGCATTTCAGAAAACGATTCCAAGGCCTCTAACGCTTTTAACACAGTTTCATTTAACCCTTGCCACAAAATAATCTATGCTGGGTTAACACTTTGACAAACTTAGTCTAATAATCACACAAAAATGTGGCTAGAGCGTTTGAATCATGTGAATTGAGCAAGCGCTCGAGTGACAGTTTTTCGTACCCAAAATGAGCCCAAAATTAGCAACATGAATACTAAGGGAGGCGGTGAATACTAAGTTTATACGCACGTAGACTGTGTGGGACCTCATATTTTTATACCCACTTAATACACCATTGCTTACCATGATATTGGAGTCCTGGGTTTGAGCCCCATCCGTCAGGATTCTTCTCAGGGTGCCTCTCTGACTAGGGAAGGTTAGCGATCTGCTTGGTACAGTCACGTTATCGATATCGACAGTAATTCAATTTCATTCAAATGAACGGAATGCGAAATAGATCTCGGCATGCGGCCAGTCGCGAGTGTCTGCATGCCGAAATAATTGTTGAATGAGCTTTACGATAATCTGCGGATTGTTTATACTTAAAAATTGAATTATACATCTTTTTGTACGTCTCAGTCGAGGCGCAAGACCGATTTGTTATTCAAACGTAAACATGGTTTTTGACACAAAACTTATTTTTGTTGAACACTTCCTATTAAATTCACAAAGTATTTTATTTGTTTTTATAAAAAAGTATATTTGCAGTCACAAAACTAAATGGAAGTAAACACATACTAGGCAAATGTGATTTAAATGCTTAAGGCGGGCAGCCCTATCACATGTCAACGGACCGCGTTTTTGCGCAGTGGGCATTTATTTCAAAGTTGCGGCCGAGTTGAATTACTGTAGATATCTGTACCGTAGTACAGTCCTCTCTACTCCTAGCACGATAGGATGTATGTATTTACCTAGTTCTGCTATTTGGTTACTATAAAAAAGCTTATTAAAACTTAGTATAATTGGTGTGTGTGGGTAAGTAGGTATATCAGTAGGTTCATTTTGGAGAAGAAATTTATCAAGAATTTGATGAAGAAGTAGGCTATCAAAAGCCAATAGCTTTTATAAACGTTGTTAAGAGGTTAGCTCTTTCTCAAATCAACAAACAAACTCTTGGACTTTATTATCTATTGGATATTATTACCAAATTGGTACAACAATTTTCAATGAAATAACAACCAATCACTTTCAAAAGACATTATAAATATAAATACCTACCTGTGCAGGTGTGTTTTTAACATTTAATATCCGGATAATAATAGTTTTATATCTTCAATTATTACAACTATTATTTCCATTGTGTAAGTTTATTTATCGTCTATATATCCTAATTATCGATTAAAGTTTAGTAATAAACATGTTCCGACACAGCACTTAAGTAATATTCGAGATTGTTTCATTACATTTGTTGTCTAACTTCTTATAACAAATCGTTACAAAAGCTACAAATTGTTAATGATGTTATAAGGTAAAACATGACATAACAAAGTCTAAAATCATACGATAGCGGGACGTTAGCAGAAGGGCGCGAGTTAACCAGTGTGGCGTTTATAGCATAGAACATTCATAGCGTTTTGCAGCAAAATGTTACACTGTGTTACAAAATGTTATCTTGCTACAAAATGTGGGATGTTTAATGGTGCGTACAGATTGCTGTAATGGAACTTGCGAACACGTTGCGTATTTGGACGTGTAGTGCGCAGAATGTTACATTGCTAGTTGCATTACTAGCAATCTGTACGCACCATAATGAAGTCGTAGTGGCGCAGTGCTCTTAAACCGATCGACCACCGCCAACTGAACTTAGTTTAGCTTAGATACGAGCTAAGATAAACTAACTTAGTTTAGTTGGCTTTATGTAAGTATATCATTTGGTATAGCAGGTAAAGTAAGGTCACTTGGGTTACTTATTTGTGCTTCGGAAGCCAGTGAAGTTTGTTAAAAGTAAGTCAAGTTACGTGTTATGTGGACGACCACTTTGGCGATATGGTAAATCTATCTGCCTCAGAAACAAGTAGTTGCAGATTCGATTCCCGCACGGCAAAAGAAAAAAAAATATCTTTCGGGTCTGGGCGTTTATCTATTATGTATTTTATATTCTAGGTTCCCCCTAGTTAACTTATAACACGAGCTTTGCTTACTTTGAGGCCATGGAGTTGGTGAGATTCTCTGGTGATTTTATTATTTGTTTATTAATTATGTTTGATGTCATATCATTAAAAAAAGCTCCATGGTTTCTCATAACACAAACTTTGCTTACTTTGAGGCCATATATTTGGAGTGATTGTCTGAGGATTTTTGTTTAGCTGTGACGTGTGAGAGCATATATGAAAGTTTATTATAAAGTGAAAAAAAAAACTTAAGGAAATAAAATACTTATGAGTATTGTTTAAGTTCAATAAAAAACGCCTTTATCTGAACTTTATGAAAAAACATTGAATACACTAGGTATTTCACCAGTTGACGTTTAGGTGTATTATTTATTACATTTCCCTACGTGTCCTGTAAAATTCCAATAAAAAAATTGGAAGATCCACGACAAAGCTTATTTGTGTAAATAAAAAAACAGATGTGACTTTACAGACACTGACTTGACTGTAAAATTAATAAATCTTTGAAGAGAACTTGTTAAACTAAACAATATTTCAAAATTAAAAGACAGTTTCGCTAAAACTTTCCACCATATAGATCCACAATTCATAACCTAACCATCATAACCTCAAAAAACTCCGTTCAGCGGACAGTTCACTTCGTATGTGCGAGGCTGCTCGCGCGCATGCCGGAATGTCAGCCGCCATTTGCATTGAATCGAAATAAATAAAGAATTCTCCTCTCGAACTACAGAACTAATATCACTGCATATTGATGGCTGTGTTGAGAAGTTCTAGTATTAATTGTTTTTTTTATTTATTATTAGCAGCTAGTTTTAGCCGCATCACTGTTGATTTGTAGATCTTCTTTATAAAATATGGCTTAATAACTTACCCGAGAATTATTTATATTCATCTAGCTCGCTAAGATTAGCCCTACCGCCCTTGGCGGGTTGTTAAAGGCGACTAATTCGAGTGGAATCCCTGCAGCGGACCCTGGAAAATCTAGCGCCAAATATCACAGATCCTGTGATGATGTTTCGGCAATATTTTACGAAGAGTCAGCTCCTTTCCAAACTTGTGTATTGTCCATTTTCAACCTTCACCGTCAAACACAGATTTCCTCACCAATAAAAAACTCTCTCAAATGAATTCGGGCTTATCAGATACCTACTATGCGTATATTCTTCCTAATTGTTTTTTCAACCGATTTCCAAAAAAAGGAGGAGGTTCTCAATTCGTCTGTATGTTTTTTTTTGTGTCTTTGTTACACGATATTTCAGACAATTATGAATCTATTTTAAAAATTCTTGTTTCATATGATAGAGGATACTTCATAGTTGGTCCCACATAGAGTTCATTGAAATCGGTTGCGTACTTCATTGAAAAATTCTAATTTTTGAAACAATATGTATGATTTCTAAGTCGGCCAAAGATTTGGTGTGAAGTCGTCGTGGCGCCGTGGTGACTGTGTGTATCTTACGATATCACAGGTCGATAGCAACGTTCGGCGCGGTCGGTACTTGGATGGGTGACCGCCGACCATTCGTTTCTCACGGCGACTTCCGTGCTTCGGAGGGCACGTTAAGCTGTCGGTCCCCGGTGCTGTATACTTGTATACAGTAGTCGTTAGGGTTTGTCAGAAGCCATATCGGCACCCTGAAAATTCTGACATCCACCACCCAGCACTGGGCCAGCTCGGTGGCTTATGGCCTAAACCTCCTCGTCATCCAGAGGAGAGACTCATGCCCTGCAGTGGGCCCATTACACGGAGTTGTGATGATGATGATGATGATGATTTACTATTGAAAAAAAAAGCTTAATTTTACTAAACAATCTTTTTTATAAATCTTCTTCGTTAAATTCAAGATATTTAACGAAGATATCTACTTATACCTACTAGCTAATTGTAAAATCGAAATGCCAAGGAAAAGCTTTTTCTAAATTATTTTCTAGGATATCTTGTTATTGGCTGAAAATATTTTATGACTTTAATAAAATATTTTCAGCCAATAACAAGATATATAATACAAATAAGTTCCAAATACTTACTTGTGCCACTGAAGTTATTAACAACCTACTCCTTTTTCATCTTGGTATACCTACTACGAGTAATGTAATAAAGGTGAATAGTTTGTGTTTATACGAACGCGCTGAATTCTGAAACAACGGGTCGGATTTTTTTATGTTTTTTCATTTGTTAGTGTTGGTGATATGTAAATTGGCTATTTTATGCAGAAATTCTTATGGGATCAAAAATGACCCGGGTAAAACTGCGAGCGAATACTTCTTATTATAAAACCTACTAAATAAATGACTTTATTAACTGGGTATATTTTACTGGGATATTTTATGTAAGGATAAGGATAAGTGAAAACTGAATACAATTCTATTATTGATCAGGTACCTACTTAGGTCTTATCTTGAAAGTGTTTTTTTTCATACAGTAAGGACAGGACGTTTTTTTCTTCATCTATGATGCTACGTTGCCAAGGTAACCATGCCAACTTAGGCAGGAATACCAAAAATCAATCAAAATAATCGAACAGATCGAAAACTCGTTCCGAGGGCTACCTTCAAAAATCCAAAAATTATAGCTAGCTTAGAAATATTTTATTATCTATACGAAAGCAAAGGCCAAAGAATTTTATCATTTCGACAAGTTAAAGTAGAGAACCAGTTCCTATAAAAAATATCACTTTGAAAAAAGACTCTAAAATTCCGTCGCCAAAGTTCAAATTTCTTTGTGGTCAACTCGGAGTTGGTTCGAAAGAGTTTTTGGGAGACTGTGATCAAAAATTAATGAGTTGAGGCCGTTGACCTGGACCTGTTTTGGTGACCATGTGGTCTCGTGTGCCTCACGAATACGAAAACATATCTCAGATGTGTTGGAAGGGAGCCGTCCTAATATTTAATTCTGAAAATTACCTTTTTGCTCGTATTAATATGTGAAATGAATATAAATTGCTTAATTTAATTAAGTAAGAAATGATTGTGCTGTCTTCTTAAGTACCTCTTACAAGTTATGGGACATCTTTCCTTGAAATACATTATTCTGAACGATTCTGAGTCAAAACTTCAATTTTTGCATCTATATATAACAATAAAGACCATGGTAATGTTTATTTAAAAAGCTTTGTATATTTTAATTAATTAGCTTAATTTTTTTCCTCTAAACAAAAAATTAGGTAGTTTAAAAAACTTTAATGTAACGTTGAAAAGGCACAAACGGCCACATGTGCCTTTTCATTGTAACATTTTGCGGAATATTTAAAAATGTTACAAAGAAACAACACTTTTTGTCAGTTGAGCCTTTTCATTGTATTTATAATTCAGAAAGTAAAATTTTTGGGAACTAGGTACTTTTATATAAATAAAACAAGGCATTTGACAACAAAAACACATAGGTATATTTCAGAAAATACATACATAGCTTCATGCCTGCACCTCTTAAGAGGTAGGCAGAACACCAGAGGTTATAATGTCACGATCATCTGATGTCACGTTTGCCAAATTTGGAGGTATTATAATGATGGATAGAGACTATTGCAGTGACAGGAGGTCAGAAAAAAAAACCTCCGATAAAACCTCTGTCCCTTAACCGACTTTTACAGTATGCCCGGGAAGAGAAGCAGCTGGCACATCTCATGTTTTTTCCTTTGTCAAAATCCATTTCGACACCTTGAAAATTTTGAAATCCAACAACCAGTTTGGTGGATTATGGCGTAAAACCTCTTCGTCACCCAGAGGAGAGACTCATAGCCCTGCAGTGGGCTCATTACAAAGAGATGAGTGAAGTGAATAGGCTCTAGAAGTAGGTATACAACTCAATATTCATCATCAGTTTTTAGCAGGTTACAAACGTCCTAGAAGAGAAGGCACCTTCACTGCTCAAAACGCTTGATTATCACAAATTATTTACTTAATACGATTCCAATCGAAATCACTGTAAGAAGTAGATAATAGTAGGCATATCATTATGCTATCTTTTGTTTTCAATTTTAACTAGTTTTTAAAGATGTCCTTACTATCAATTCGTGTACTTATAGGTTTTTTTTATGATTAATACACGATATTTTGGACAATTACGAATCGATTTTAAATATTCTTGAGTCACATGATATATAGAGGATACTCCCTTCCTATATAAATTTCATCGAAATCGGTTGGGTAGGTACTTTATAAAAGTTTTTTTTTAAATATGTATGAGTACGGATGATATTTTACTTTGACGACCTTACGCCAAAGTTTTGGAAGTGAAGTTAGTTTTTTTGTTGCTCTGCATTCGTTGATTATTAATTAACAGCATCTTTAATATTAGGTCATGTTACCATGTAGGACTAATAAAGGTCTCTTCCATGCTGGACTGGGAGCGAAGGAAAAACATAGAATGTGCCAGCTGCTTCTCATCCCGGGCATACTGTAAAAGTCAGTTAAGGGATAGAGGTTTTATTGGGGGCTTTTTTTGTGGGCGATAGGCTGACCCCCTGTCACTGCAATAGTCTCTATCTACCATTATAATGCCTCCAAATTTGTCAAACGTGACATCAGATGGTTTTATATCCACTGGTGTTCTGCCTACCCCATAAGGGATACAGGCGTGACGTTATGTATGTATGTAAAGGTTTAGTAAGCGATAAAATAAGGTAACTCTTATCTTTTTAAAGTTAGAATTAAAAAGGTGTACTACTAACACGCATAAATCTCATTCCTAAGCATTTTGGCAGTCCAAAGTGAAAAGTTTGGAAACAACTTTATTCTTAACATGTGATTCATGATTGGGGTCTCAGGTTCATGCCTATAGTGGGCGATAGTTATTTACGTATTAATAAAAAATAGAATTTCCATAAACATCTTCGAATTTAAAATAAAATTCAAATGAACACAGTTTTATCGGTCGCTGTTTCCAAATTTACGGCCCGATGCCATCTATAACCAGAGACGAGAACTTTCTAAACAGAATGAAATAATCGTTGAATATGCTAATTAAAGAACTCATACAACCATTAAGAGATACAGCCATTATAAATCTTACTTAACTTTGTGGGAATGAGATATCAAAATTCTGATTTATATTATAAACTAAAAATTAAAACTATAAAATTTAAATATAAAACATATCTTTGTGTTTCTAAACACGTTTTTAACTGGATTCTGGAGTTTTTAATCATACCTATTATTATAGACTTGACGTTTCGTTGATACTTCGGACGAGGGCAAAGACTCGTGAATAAAATCTCTTTTGCGTAATGTAATAAACCGTGAAAACCTAAAACTCATATTAATAATAATAAATAATAATAAAATCCACTGAAAATCACACCAACTAGGTACATGGCCTCAAACATTGTTACAATATAATAGTTCAGTATAAATTGGTTAAGTCTGCTATAAACAAGTTATAATTTATGAAATAAAGTATTATTCTCATCTTATTAGTCGTTAAGTCTAAATGTAACATTTTATAGTTTAAATAAAGAATTTTGAAAGCAAAGCGAAGCTTGTGTTATGAGATACCATGTAGCAAACTAGGGAGGATGCCACGCTCACGCTCACGGGTAATGCCAATGGCGGTACCGTGAGCTCCACTTATGGCGGATGAGGTACACCTGGAGGTTTTTAGTGGGTGGGTCCGGCCATCTGCCGGATCATCCCCACATACCCCTATACCCCGCCGCTCCCCCTTGGGTGGTCGGGGACGTGAGTGCACGTTTTCCTCCAGTAAAAAAAAAAAAAAGGGAGGACTCTAGAATATAAATACATATATACCCAGACCCGGAACATTTTTTTTTCTTGTTCCAGGCGGGAATCGAACCCGCAACCACAGGCGTATGAGGCCCCATCGCCAAAGTGGTCGTCTATATTTATCTGTGATCGAGTTAATAGAGGTACAACGCGAAAAAAAAGAGTTATTCATTTTGTGGTTTTCGTAATCTAATAAAATGGAAAATCCGTCAGTCCGAGTAATCTTCGGAGCTACATCCTAACATATTTTCATTTGTATTGCACCACAAAATCGTCAACATAACCTCCATCCCTTAACTGACTCTTACAGTATGCTCGGGAAGAGAAGAAGCATATGTATGCTTCTCAAGGTAGGTACATTCTATGTATTTCTTTCACTCCCAGTCCATCATGGTAACTTTGGAGTCATTTTAATAGGTCAAATTTGACAAGTGTCAGTCTTATTTATTATCTTACAACACAAGCAGAAATGAACTTTATTTGGTTGACATAAGGAAACGTCAAATGTGACTTCTTAATATGGCCCTGCTATAAGTCATTAAGTATTTGGTCAATGTGTATTTACTATTTTTATCCTTCGATAAGTTTTAAGATACGATGAAGAAGAGTCGCATAAAAATCGGCTACGTGCGAGTTAGACTCGCGTACATAGGGTTCTGTCCTGTACTTAATACGTTACTGATAAGACTACAGCCCTGAAGTAAATAATTTACATATACGACAGTCTTTAAATAAACACTTACGCGCTGTAGTACTACGGTAGGAATCTGCCCCTAACGTACTATGTGTCTGTTGTATCGGACGGAGCCCGTTAAATATTTATTTTTCTATATCTTTTAGTATTAATTATCAGAGCGGCGACAGAAGTACATCACCTGTGTAAATTTCAACTTTCTCACTATAACAGTTCATGAGATAGACTAGTGACAGCCGAAAGAATAGACGGACAACGGAGTCTTAATAGTATTTATTTAACTTTTTATGTACACACTACAAATAATAATAGAAAACAGAAATATAATTAAATGGTACAAAGGTACTGCTTATTCCTAGCGGAATCTCTTCTAGCTATAGTCATGGGTACGGAACCCAAAAGGTAAAACATAACTGAATAGTTGAATAACTGAACACGTGAACGATTATTTGTGAACGGTAACTTTTATTTAAAGGGAATTTGAATATTCGGCCAATTTGAAGGCGCCCTAAAATATCTCGACTTTTTTAATCGATGAAAAAAACAATGTCTGTAGCATATACTATTTTAAGTGAAAATGTTTAATTTGGAGTGGTAAATGCAAATATTTTAATATTTTATGACAAATGATTGTAAATTGTGAATAATTTGTTTTGTTTCTGAAAATATTTAGTGTATAACCCGGACCAATAAAATATGCTCTGTTTTCTCGCATGATATTTGCACAAAGGTACAATTCAACTTTGTAGGATTCATTATATTATGCACTAGGGTATAATATATTATGCACTTATAGCCCAGTTTATAGTTCTAAACTCAATAGAATAACGCTCACTTTACGAGCAAGTGTGTTGAAAATATTTTTAAACTTTCACGACTCAAACGCAGATAATAGAATAGCTACTTTATGGAAGTAGCTTAACTCACGATATTAAACAAGGTGATTTGATATTATGTAGGTATAGGTACTAAACTTCAAAAGAACTGGCTTATCAAACTATTCCGATTGGTTGCTTTCATGATTAGCACAAACAACCTTAAGATTTATTTTATTTGTTGCGATTAGGAAATGTTTTAGTTTTTGATATTTATAAGAATACGTATTTTGTAGCATCACATAGCTTTAACAAAAAAATCTTAGTTCGCAACGCCTATCATTCTGTCATTACTGTGGGGTAAAGACCTAAATGATTATAGGTTTATATACCTAGCACACAGCTACGAGATTTTCCTTCGATTTAGCGGACCACTGCGTTTTAGATGTTTGACGCAGACAATTACATATAAGGTAATATTGCTGTTGAGTTTCTTGCCACTTCTTCTCAACAGATCGACTTTCCGAAGTGGTGGTAGATTCAGTTCAATTTGTAAATTGTTTGACTTATTTCAAATGTATTTAAATACTTACGAAATAAAGAATATTTGAGTTTGAGTTTGAGTTTGGTGAGTGGGGGGAAGATGAAAAACGGGGTAAGACAGAAAGTCAACAATAACGCCACATCTAGCAGAGTTTTTTAAGTGTTTGTAGCACTGTTTAAGCCGCCATTTAATTTTCTCCTATGCCATGGTCAATGCTTGAAGGTTATTGCAAAGAAACATGTTTTTTTTACAAAATTATACAATCTGACTTTTTGCGTGTTTCTTCAAGTATTTTTATCTTACCCCGCATCCTGTAACTTTCATTAAAAGCTAGGTACAACTGATTCTTTTGGATACTTAATAATTACTTTTTATTTACGTTTGAGTTATTAAATAGATTTTTCGCCATTACTCGTATTGTAGGAATTGACACAATTTTCTATCTTTACCCATTACATTTTGATGGGGTAAGATGAACATATCAATTTTCGAGTAAGATATTTGGAAAAATATTATGCTACCAAATATGACAAATGTAACATAATCAGATTTTTTGTTTGTGGCTGATTTTGACTTTAACTTTTATCATCAATTTTACTTTAAACAATCGCTCAGCAATGTTTGAGAACATCCACTTCGATCTTCCCCCGGTGGGGTAAGATTGAAATACAAAAATCAAAATATTTGTCTTGTCTTTGCTTCCTTAGGCGTTTTGACGCTTGAGCTGTTATTTTGTTTTCAGTGCATTACTTTCCATAGACTAATATTGACCAAGAATGTATGTCATTCTCTTAAACGATTTTAGAAAATACTTTGATCTTTCCCCGTCACCTTTCCGTCTTTCCCCTGTTTTATTTTTGTCCATTGCAAATGATGCTTGGTGTGGTATTCATTACTTTATAGATTTAAATGAAATTCAACAAACTAGTTGCAAAATATACTCTCTGGTCGTCATCCACAAGTCATCAAGTTTAAATTTTGATTAATACGTAGTGTTTCACAAGGACTCAAAAACAACACTACTCATCTCATTAAAAAACCGTTCGATCTTGCCCCCACTCACCTTAATGTGATTTAATCAGATAACGATGAAGACTTGCAGAGAATAACACGGGACAGCAAAGAATAAGCATCCACTCATCTCCATACACAGCAACGCCTCAGGATGGTCAGTCAGCAAGCGAGCACCGCAGATTCTCAGCAGGGACGATTTTGGCAGATAGAAGAACGTCTTCTACACTCCTACACTAATGGCTGGAAACGGTCCAGCCCACATAGCACAATATAAGAGTTATTTGCAAGCACTAAGGGAAACTTTTCTTAATTTGTAGAACACTGAAAGACGAAAAGTAGAGCATAGGTTCCTTCTGTCTAAAGCTTTGGTCTGGTGATCATGACGCACAACGCTGCGGTATGCGCCGCAACGCAGCGTCACAACGCAGCATTTAGCATCCCTGCGGAGAGGTGGTCAGTTGATTTTGCCGCAGCTACCAAGGTAGACGTGAACATGAACAATTTTTCTGTAATTTGTGCTTTGCTTGAAGAGGAGGAAGAAGAAGAATTGTTACTGCTTCTGAATAGACAAAGAAAATCTCCCGCCAGCAATTTTCTTTAACTATCAAACTTTTATGTTTTTTGTCTTTATTTTTATATAAAGAAGGATAGTTGCGAACTAATTCTATTAAATTGTCTTCGAAAAATTCCATATTGACTCAGTGACGCACACCGCAGCGTTGAACCGGGAATGACGCCGCGCTGTGCGGCAGTACACCTCCCCACTTCACCGCGCTTGCCCCTCGCCGCTGACGCATACTGCGACGGAACAAGAGAACATTCTCGACGTTTTTCATATGATTGAGTGTCCGGCAAGGCATACCGCAGCGTTGTGCGTCATGATCACCAGACCAAAGCTTTACGCGTCGAGGCCTCATGTTCGCTCTTAGCATCGCTAAGAACACGGCCAGCGTAGGTGGTCGATGAGCGGACGGCAATATTCAAAACTACCCTCATGATTTTCAATATCAAGCAAGCATTGAACAATTACGATTATCTGTTTATGTAATAAGTCTAGAAGAAAGGAATCGATAAGGTCGTTTAGACTGACAGCAATTTCTTCCTATAAAAATGTATTCTTGAATTTTTATTTCAAATAATAAACTTTAATACACATTTCCTACTTATATTATAAATGCGAAAGTTTGGGTCGGTGTATGGATGTTTGTTTCTCTATTACGGCAGAAAGTGTCAACGTTTCTGGACGAAATTTTTGCATGGAAATAGAGTTCATTCTGAAGTAGCACAAAATAAATTTTTCCATCCTGAAAATTGATTTTGTGCTGCTACAGAATACTTAAGAGATAGATTTTTGCCAAGAAAGAGTTTAATTTCACGCTTCGACACTAGATGGCGTTATTTGTATTTTACTTTTCATCATTATTTTCAAGCCATAAACTTTACTCTTCAGACTGTAAGCTCACATGTTTTCTAATCAAACCTTTCACTTGTACGCAGTCGCGGGCAACAATGAGTCTAAGTAGGTAGTACTTATAGTACAGATTTCTCTAGACCTCTCTTAGAAATTACATTTGTTTTGCCGTTCAGGATCAACAGAAGCTATAATTTGTATACCAACAAACTGGTTACACGATATTATTGTGAAAAGGTCATACCAACCTACCTACAATAGTCCTAAGAGTGGGAAGTGACATCGATAAAATACAATTGACAATCTGAGGGTGTTCCCATAGCCATCCATCGACTGTCGACCGAGGGCGTCGATCGTGTTTTTTGACCTAGTAAAAACTATCAGAAGTCGTCGTGGCGCCGTGGTTACTGTGCATATCAAACGATATCGCAGGTCAAGCAACGCTCGGTGCGCCGGTATTAGGATGGGTGACCGCCGACCATTCATTTCTCACGACGACTTCCGTGCTTCGGAGGGCACGCTAAGCAGTCGGTCCCGGGTGTTGTATACTTGTATACAGCAGTCGTTGGGTTTGTCAGAAGCCATTTCGGCACCCTGAAATATCTGACATCCACCAACCAGCACCGGGCCAGCTTGGTGGATTACGGCCTAAACCTCCTCGTCATCCAGAGGAGAGACTCACAGCCCTGCAGTGGGCGAGTTACACGGAGTTGTGATGATGATGATGATGATGAAAAACTATTGATCGCCGTCGACTGTTCCATTCTGCCATAGACCGACGGTCGACCGATTGTCGTGGTAGCACCCTAACTGGAAATAAATAGAACTTCCTGCGTCTGTTATTCCTGACCAATATTGTATAGTCCTTGACTGTCTCCGTGGTGCTGTGGCCTAACACGCTGCTAAGCTAATCGTGAGGCGGCGGGTTCGATTCCCACACGGAACAAAAACTAAAATTCCAGGTCTGATTGTTTATCTACATACATACATACATAACTTCACGCCTGTATCCCGTATGGGGTATGCAGAACACCAGAGGTAATAAAACCATCTGATGTCACGTTTGACAAATTTGGAGGTATTATAATGTTGGATAGAGACAATTGCAATGACAGGGGGTCAGCCTATCGCCCACAAAAAAAGCCTCCCATAACACCTCGGTCCCTTAACTGACTTTTACAGTATGCCCGGGAAGAGAAACAGCTGGCACATTCTATGTTTTTCTTTCGCTCCCAGTCCAGCATGGAAGCAGTTGTTTATCTATGAATTTATATACCAAGTTACACCCTATTTCGCTACATGGTATCCCATAACACAAGCTTTGCTTAGTTTGGGGCCATGTAGTTGGTGTGATAGTCTGGGGATTTTATTATAAAAAATACTAGGTACCTACTGATTCTCGAATGATTAGGTTTCTCGTGGATGAACGTGTATCACCTTAGTCTTTATAAAAGAATGCTGAATTACAAAAAAGTAGAACATCGTCTGTAATAAAGATGATAACGCATTGACGTGACGATTTCGACCGCTATTGCGCGAAAAATCTTAACATCTTTTAAGTTTTAAATCATTATGGTCATTACGATTCATATTAACTTTAAATCCATATCAAGAACACATTTTAATTAATACATACATATACATAACTTCACGCCTGTATCCCTTATAGGGTAGGCAGAACAACAGAGGTTATAAAACCATCTGATGTCACGTTTGGCAAATTTGGAGGTATTATAATGTTGGATAGAGACTATTGCAGTGACAGGGGGTCAGCCTATCGCCCACAAAAAGCCTCCATAAAAACTTAACTAACTTTTACAGTATGCCCGGGAAGAGAAGCAGCTGGCACATTCTAAGTTTTTCTTTCACTCCCAGTCCAGCATGGAAGGAAAAATATTAATAAATAAAAAACATAGCAGGAAAGTATTCCGTTTCTTAAGTTAATATGAAACTTAAAAGTATGTTGTATCTATAATACTATTATAAGGAAGCAGAAGGTTTTTCAGACCACGATTATCATAGCAATAACAAAAAAATGTGCCAGCAATAGTCCCGCTATTGAAAAATTAGATCAAAAACTGATTTTCACTAACGTAGTTTTAGCAAATTTTTGGTGAATGGACAACTTTAGTTTAATTTAGTTTGCAGAGTTAATAAAATAATCAACGAATGCAGAGCATTAAAAAACCGACTTCACGTCAAAACTTTTGCTGAGTTATAATGTCATCAACGTAAACATTCACTGAAATCATACTTCGATTTCAATGCAATTTATATGGGTCCAACTATAAAATATCTTCTTTCATATGAAACAAGAATGTTCAAAATCGATTCAAAATTGTCTGAAATATCGTGTAACAAAGACACAAAAAAAAATCATACAGATGAATTGAGAACCTCCTCCTTTTTTGGAAGTCAGTTGTAAATAAAATCCCCAGACAATCACACCAACTACATGGCCCCAAACTAAGCAAAGCTTGTGATATTGAATACCATTGCGAATTGGGGGGGACCTAGAATATAAATACTTCGACTATAGGCTTTGTATTATCAATTAATTCCTATGGGGTTAAAGTTGTGCGGCTACAATGGCAAGTGTCTGCAAAATAATAATAAAAAGAAACTTAATAACTAAACATAGAATCTTTCCCGGGCATACTGTAAGAGTCAGTTAAGGGACAGAGGTTTTTCTTGTGCCTATTATCTCCACCATTATAATGCCTCCAAATTTGTCGAACGTGGCATCAGCAACGTGTGCAGAATGTTACATTACTAGTTCCATTACAGCAATCTGTACGCACCATAACAGTCAGGTGACGCCCAGTGCTAGACAAAAGCCTTCTTCAATGTTCTCCACTCACTCGGTCTTCGGTTCCTGTAAACAACAGCGATTATAATGCCTTCAAATTTGTCGAACGTGGCATCAGATGGTTTTATAACCTATGGTTCTGCCTACCCATAAATGATACAAGCGTGAAGTTAGGTTTATTAATAAACTATTGTGAAAACTATTGTGACTCTTAGATAAGAGAGGTGTGCTAGTTGCAAAATTAAAATGTGTGTTTTGTTGGTAACATTTTCTTTGACTCTTGAGGAATTTAAGAACACATGGAGCATCATGAACTCTTCTACCATAAAGGACATACCTAATTCTCTGTTCTCTTTCACCGAAGGCCAAATATGCAGATGGGAAAAAAATGATAAGTATACCAAAAAAGTTAATAATCTCACTTTTTATTAAACGATCGTAGCTTACTTATAAGTTATTTATACTTGGTAAATAACTTAAATTACCATTGCCAATAGATTAAATTAAGTGATAATCTATTCACTGTTTTAATTTTTGTGCGATACCAATTAAATATTTTAAATAAGTAACTACATTAATAATTGCACGAAAATACAAATAGGTACTCGAAACGGATATAGATTAACATTAATTTAAATTTAAATTAAAAAACATGACTTAACATGTTAATTTATATAATTGTATGTTATTAAGTTTAAGATTAAATGCAAGAGACGTAAATGCAAAAAAAAATATTAAAACACTAAAAAAACTTTGACAAAAGTAATACCAATATTTTACATATTTCTGTTACTTTTCAGCTAAGAATATTTTTGATAAACTAAAAGTCTAATAAGAATTAAAGCCTACCTGATAGGTAGTAAACCCATCCAGCTTTCACATCGAAATTACTGCCAAATAGCATCACTCCAGTGATACCGAGTTTTGTGGAGATTTTAACTAAAAAGTCGTTTACAGTATTGAAATGAAATGAAATTTATTTTATTTGCCATAAATATGTTGTGTAGGTAGGATGGTACAAAATAGAATACCTAGAGAGTCCAATACATATTTGCCTTTTGTTAGTAGGCGTGCAAATTTTTACATTTTTGGCCAGTAAAAAAAAAAAAAATATATGTCAATTATAAAAAGATCTCAATTATACATTAACTATTTAAAATATCAGGGTCATTAGTCATGGATTGAGTTAATAGAGCGATTACAAATAATATGAATGTCAATTTACATAATGTCATGCTATATTAATACGTATTCTAAAATGTCCTTACACTTTATGCTTGAAATTAAAATATTCGTTTAAAGAGTAGAAGGACTGCTCAAGAAGCCACCTCTTTAGAGTCTGCTTAAAACTATTTAAATTAGATATATTTATAATTTTGGCAGGTAGCTTATTATAAACTTTTATACACATATAGTAAGCATTATTTTGATATATACTAAGTTGACATTTTGGAATTTCTAATTTATTTATCCTTGATGATCTTACATTTGGATCCGTATCACCCTTCGTTTTAAAGAAATGTGAGTAGTTTCTTACAAAAAGACATAGTTCTAAAATATATATACATGGAAGTGTGAGTATATGTGCGTTTACAAAAAATGGTCGGCAGGATTCCTCATAGGATATATTAAAAAGTGCTCTGATACATTTTTTTTGGGCTTTAAAGGCTCTGTCAATATCTACTGAGTTTCCCCACATTACAATACCATAGCGCAGGACAGATTCGATATAGCCGTAATAAGCTTGTAAGCCTAGTTTCAGGGACGATACCTTTCTAAGACGGTAAAGAGCATAAACAAATTTATTAATTTTTCCGCATACCTTTGCAATATGCTCCTTCCAATTTAAATGTTCGTCGATAGTTACACCAAGAAAGGTTTCTGATTGTCCTAATGCAATAGTTTTAGAGTCATGTTTAATTTCTATGTCTGTTTTTTTTGATTTGTAAGTGCGGAATTGTAGTGCTTTAGTTTTGTCAATGTTTATTTTTAAATTATTTTTGTCCATCCAGGTTTCTACGTCTTTAAGAGTATTTTCTATATTTAGTAAAAGATTTGTTGATGACTTAGTGTAATCTTTGAATATGATTGTTGTATCATCTGCGAAAAGGAAGCATTCATTTTTAGTAATGTCAGGGAGATCATTTATATAAAGCAAAAATAGAATCGGTCCTAAAATACTACCCTGAGGAACTCCACTATTATTTATTTTTATGCTAGAATGACTGGTAATATTTTCATTATTTTCAATTTTTTGTATAACGGTATATTGCCTGCGATTTTGGAGGTAACTTTTAAACCAATCAAGGGCTACTCCTCTAATGCCGTAGTTCTCTAGTTTACTTAAAAGATTACTATGATGGACAAAGTCAAATGCTTTGGACATATCTATAAATAGTGCTATAACTGGCATTCTGTCATTTATGCACTCTAAGACTGACTTTGTCAATGCGAAACATGCTAGAGAGGTTGATTTACCTCTCTGAAAACCGAATTGCTCTTGTTTGATAATATGATGATGTTGTAAGAAAGAAATAAGTCGTTTTTCCATTGCTTTTTCAAATACTTTAGATAAAATGCAGATGAGTGTAATTGGACGGAAGTTTTCTATCAGGGCTTTATCTCCTTTTTTAAAGAGTGGTTTAATAACGGATAACTTAAGTCTTTCTGGAAATTCTCCATTTTGGAGGGATAGGTTTATGATATGTGTAAGGGGTTTAACAAGGCTTTGGCTGCATAATTTTAGGATTGTCGTATTAATATCATCAAAGCCCACAGAATTTGTGTTTTTTAAGGACATAATTATTTTATAGACTTCATCTTCCGAGACTGGGTTTAAGAATATAGATTGGTCAAGTTTAATTTTATTTGTATTGGTCACTAGTTTGTTTTTATTATTTGAATTTAATTTTATAAAATAGTCATTAAAAATTTGTGATATGTCATGTACGTTTTTTATTATTTGGCCATTTACTTTAATATGATTTATATCTGTTTTTATCCTGTTATTACCTATACTATTGTTTATAATATTCCACGAAGCTCTACATTTATTTTTAGACTTTGATATAAATTTTGTGTTACACAATATTTGCGATTTATTCATACATTTACGAAGAGTTTTCGAATATTTTTTTGTAGCGTTGCATCAGGTTATCCCGATTTTTTTTCTCTGCGTATATATAAGCACGGTAGTATTTTCGTTTTGTCAAGCAGCTGATCTTCAACCCTTTAGTAATCCAGGGCGATGATTTATGTTTATTTATTACTTTTACTTTTATAAGTGGGAAACATAAATTATATAAAAGCATTTACATGTCATGAAATATGTTGAATGCAGTATTTGTGTTACTTTCACTGAGAACTTCGCTGAAAGATAAGCATTTTATGTACCCTAGGAATTTAGTTTTATTTTCATGACTGTAGTCTCTCTTGAATTCATAATAATATGAGTTCTGTGTATTGTCTTGGACAGGAAAGTGAAGTAATTGACATGTGTCATGATCTGAAATTGCGATTGGTTCCGTGTATCCTACTGCATTTAATATGTTGCAACAAATAAGATCAATGCACGAATTTTGCCTAGTCGGTGAGTTTATGTAACATTTTAGATTATAATTTTCTAAAATATCTTTTAAGTTTTGTGTATTCATATCATTTTTTAAAGTATTTATATTCCAGTCGCCGCAGATAACAATTTTTTTCTTTTTATTATTTATTTTTTTTAGTAAGTGGTCCAGTTTGTCAAAGAAAATAGTTATATCAGACGTTGGCGTTCTATATATACAAATAATAATTAAATTAAATTTTTCTATTTCAATACCACAACATTCAAAATTATAAATTTCAGATATTTTTTCAGCAATTGTTAGTATTTTGTATTTAAGGGTTTGTCTTATAAGAATGCAGGATCCACCCCGTTTTTTATTTTCCCTTGACCAAGAGGTTGCTAATCGGTAGTTTTTTAGAGTCGATGTTAGTTCAGTACCCTGTTTTAGGAAAGTTTCAGTTAAACAAACTACGTCAATGAATGTATTATTTTGGTTTTTAAAATTTTGTAACACTATTTCTAATTCATCTTTCTTTTTTAAATAGCTAGCAATATTTTGATGAAATATATAAAATTTATTTTTATTACTTTTGGATACGAAAAAAATTTTTTGTTTTTTGTTCAGCATTTATATTATTATTTTTTATTTCAAAATGAGGCGATATAGTTTCTTTTTTGTAAGAGTCTGTCAGGTTACTATTTTTTTGCTGTTGGTTTTTATAGATTTTCCTAAAGTAAAAAGGTATTGTGCCTTTTGTGTTTTTTTCTTGACGTTGGTGCAATATTTGTTTAATATTTTTTATGTATTTTTCCTCATATTCTATGTAGTCAAAGTGTAGCTTAAGCCTACTAATAATTATTTCATGGGTCATTAAATTTTGATGATGCCTGCTATCAAAGTTGCGTGCTTGATTCAGAGAAATAAATTTACAATTTTTGTATAAATTTGTCAATTGAATGAATTGAGCGTTTAACATACATTCATTTAAATAATCACTTTGACATTCTACCAGCATAACATGTACATGTGATAATTTGCTAAGAGTAACACTCAACCTACTGATTAAATTAACTGGATTTTTATCATGTTTTCCTAAGACTAAGATTAGAACATCATTTTTGTTTATATATTGAAAGTCTGAGTTTAGTATATGTGAGCTGTCTGCACCAGGTTTGGTCAGTGAGGTTATCTCATATTTATTATTTTTATTTACATTTTTATAAATATTTTTTGATAACCCTAAAGCTTGTTCATCCCCAAGGATATGTATAGTCATTTTTTTTTTGGATCTAATAGAGCCCTGTTTAAAATTTAAGGAGTTAGGAGTAGAAATTGCATGAATTTTATTGGGTGTTAAATTATTATTCTTACTTAAAATTGTGTCCTTAGGATTAATACTATTTTTATTTGCAGACGACGATTGCAGTTGTTGCTCAGCCGTTTTGATTGGGATAACCGGTGAGACCTCTGCGTTTACGATGGTGTCCTTACTTATCCTGCAACGACGATCTATTTGTATATTAGTCTTTTTTTTTTTCAAGTCCGGTGTTTGAGTCCTTTTGCGTGCAAGTGGAGTGAGGGTTCTTGAAGGTGATTGACCTAAGTTATCTACATAGATACTTTTGTACATATTTATTGTTTTTTCTAATTGTAGTATTTTGTTTTTTAAGCTCTCGTTTTCTAAGTTTAAGTTGCATATTTCTTCATTGGCGATGTCAAGTTCCTGTTGAAATTTATTACGGTCTTCTTTTAATTCTGTTATATATTGTAAGTCGCCATGAGAGGTTTCAGGAAGGCTATTGGAGCTTAAATTGTGAAAATCCTCATTTTCTTTACAAAAGTCAGATAAGTTTGCAATGCGTTTTTTGCGCTGTGTTATGAAACTTGTAGATGGTGTATCCATTGTAATTCGCGATATAATATACTTAATATTAGCTTGACAAATTAATTAATTTAATAAAAATCTTTAAAATCTCTGTTTTGTTCTGTTGTTTTAAGTCAATGCGCCATCTATCTTTTATTTAATGAACTTAGTTACTGCGCCATCTATGTTATTTACTGTGAAGTTAAAGGAGTAAAATTGGATTGTCCTTCATATGATCAGTTTCATAAGGGTCGATAAGTATTGATGGTTAGATTAAAAGATGTCTCTGTTAATTTAGTTGACCGGTTACTGAACTTTGGACTTTCTTTGTTGTGTTGTTTCACTTTATTATAATTATTGTTTCACTGTTTCATCGATGTTTATTGAAATATTTCTTTGAGTACTCACAGTTGATTGTCTTTTTGTTACTGATTTGATTTTTAGGGATGTTGGTTGGAATTTTTTGCCAAATAACAGCACAAACACTCAGAAATTTGTTGATTCACTTTTTAGCATTATTAGACGTTTTTTTTGCTTTGAAAACATTTTCACTTCAGAGTCACAATGTAGACAGTAGATTTATTTAAAAAGTTTGTAACAATTGTTCACTTTACTATTTTTTGACAAAATAAATATACGGAGCTAATGTTTATGTGGATGGTGCTCTTGTCTGTAGACAAAGAAAAAGATACATATATGACAAATTATACATACATATATGACAATATCTATTTATTCGCTGTTGTACTTCAGGTAAGTGGGTAGGATCAGAAGGATGCAGAATTTAAAAGAAATTGTTAGTATGATTGGTACAGGAGGCAGCAAATCAAACATTACAAACCTGTCAAAAGAATGTAACTTTTTGGGGAAATTTGAAAGGTTTGTAACGTCTTATGTACCTACAGTCTGCAACAGAATTATGTATACCACCCAGTCTCCCGCACACATACAATACGCGCGTATTGTATGTGTGCGGGAGACTGGGTGGCATACATAATTCTGTTGCAGACTGTACCAGTCTTATACCTAGTAAACAATTTCTGTAAAATTACACTTTCTTTAATAATAAATAATTAAACTAGTAAAACTTAAGAATAACATCTTATATAAATGCTTTGAAAATTCAGTGAATCTGGATTCCCCTTGATTCTAAGATTTTTTTTTTAGGAAATTTCCTACTCCATAGCCAAAAAGTTGGCCTATTTGCTAAACAGATACCTTTATAAATACTTAATAATGAACAGTTTATTGAAATTACTTACTTCTTCAATATTCAAATTAATTTGTCCACGTCTGTACTACCCAGATTTTGACGTTTATTCGATGGAGCGGCGTCGTGGGAAGCGGCATAGTGGGAATAATTCGATCAAGGGTAGGTACATTTTCTCTGAAAGTGCATACATTTAGTTTTAAGATAAAAGACCAGCTCTGACAAACCCTCGCCAGGTGTTTACGCACTCCTGGACCAAAATAACTTAACTTAATTAGTTTTTTTTGTTTTTTATTCAGGTATGTAGTATTTAAAAAAAAAACTGACACTCACACAACATTATCTAGCCCAAATTCAGTTTCTTAAAGAACTTGTGTTATGGATAATAGATAACTGATATACTTAAGAAATATATAAACATACATATTGAATAAATACATATTTTTTATTAGAATAAACTTAAATAAACATCCATGACTTGACGACTAATATCTATGTTTATCACACAAATATCCGCCGCTGCCGGGATTCGCACCCAGGACATCTGGCATACGAAACATTGTACGTTACCGCTACACCAGCCGGTCGTCGATTTAATGTGTCAGCATTTTTTAAATTATGAATACAAATATTAAAACAATTACTCGTAAACACCAATAAGAAAAACGAACACAATGATTACGAATGGGATCTCCGCGGGAACTCTGCGTAGGTATTAAGAGTACTCTAAAATATTGCAGGTTCGAACTCAACTCGTAACACATTGTAACAAACCAAAATATAACATAATCAACTAATGCAGAGCATTTAAACCGATTTCACGTCAAAACTTTTGCTGAAGTAGGTCATCAAGGTAAACGATCTCCGAATTCATATAATTAAAAAAAAAACATATTTACATAGGTATTTGAAATATTTCATGAAGTAGTTAGGTAGGTACTCAATCGATTTCAATGAAATATACATGGTTTCATTGAAATCGATAAATGTTAAGTATCCTCTATCATATAAAACAAAGAATCATCAAAATCGGTTCACCCAGTCAAAAGCTATGAGGCAACAAACATAAAAAAAACACACAGACGAATAGAGTATCTCCTTCTTTTTTTGAAGTCGGTTGAAAAGTATATTACAACTTCAATATTATGTTATTCAATGATCTTGCTTCCAAATTTTCCAGTAAACAGTAGAATATAGGCGTACCCAAGAGCACGGTATGAAGTTCCTACAATCAAGTACACGTAGGAACTCTATACCTCGCTAGTGGTAGACACCAGGCGGCGCTAGTTGCAATCTTCGGTTAATTGTGCACCTCAAATCTTCGGTTAACGTTGCACCTTCGGTTAGCGTTGCACTTCACTGCGTCGTCTTGCAGATCTTGATTTGTTCCTATTTTAAATAATAGTCGCCTTGGTAACTAACTATAACCAGTATATCTAGTAATATAAACTAAGTTTTTTGTTATTCCCATGAGCCATATTTATTTATAGATTAGATAAATGTATTTGAACTGCATTTAAAAGGTAGTCGACATTGAATAAACATGAATAATCAACTTACTTAATTGAACAACATGTTTTACAATTATAAATAATTACTTATGTAATTTCTAACATTAGATGTGAATAATGTTTAAGTTTGCAATTTGAAAAATATATATAAAATTGTAAATGGATTCGCAAAAGCATAAAAAGTTTAAATTAAATAATAAAGTACAAATAGGTACTACGAAGCTAAAATCAACTTACGAAAAACACATTTTGAAACGATATCATAAATAAAAGGAACAATTTCAAAGAAATTCCAAATTCAAAATATCGCAAGCTAAAAGAAAAAAAAAACATATTCCAAATTCGAAACTTGATAACAGCAAAATTGTTAACACTTTCACACGCCATGAAATTTACAACATCAAAACTGTATTAACATTTCTATAAACCATCTGCCCTTTCCTTTTATAATTAATTTCACTCGGCGTACACAAATTAGCATATTTTATCCAAAAGACGGGATTCCTACGTACCGAGATAAGTTTTCAACCCCTTGAAGGTATGTAAATTTTTGTAAACGCCCCGTGGGAATCTCAAAATCGCGATTTGCATAAGAAATTTGGAATAACAAAGGTCTTTTGGTAGCTAATATTTGACGCACAGGAACCGAGTTGGGACAATTTAACGAACTTACGATTTACGGAAGCGATGGCTTGGGAAGGGTTAAAAAGTCATTGCATTGCTCGACAAGTTACGAAGCTTTTTTCCTTGTTTGTTGAATGTTTAAGTTGAAATAATCTTAGGAAATTTCGTATTTTTATTTTTCTGTAAACGAACACCATCGGTATCAACAAATATTTTTTGTTGATACCGATGGTGTTCATTGAACAGGCAAGAAAAAAACAATCATTAATTCTATTATGGCTGATAGACTTCCTAGTAGGTACCTACTTATTCATTTAGCAATTCCTAAACCTATTTTGATAAAATAAAACATTAGGCATTACATTTAATTTTATAAATCCGTATCAATATCAAATTATTTTTTTATTTATACTATTAGAACTTACCTTACATTATACTATAAAGATGACAGGTTTTGAGATATTTGAGACATATTTCCCTATTATGTATTTGTTTCTTTATTTAAATAACTGAGTATTAAAATTAATTTGTAAAGTTATCCAAAAAGAAACCATAGAGCTAAAAAAGCGAGTTATTTTAAAGAGATGCTCCAAGGCTGCGGTGTATACATATATTGTAAGGATGGTAATTTGTAAATTCCTGCCTAAACAAGATGAGAAGTTAAAAAACTGGTCAAAATTCGGGGCCGGCTCGACCGGTTTTGATGACAACGGGTCAAGATACTATTTCGTAGTCCTTCAAGTGACGGAGGATTATACTTTTATGTTAAAGAATAATAAAATTTTACATCTCTTGAGTTCCAAGTTCAAATAATCATCATGACGTAGGCCCACAACGTGGCCATTTTTAATTTTTTTCAAGTTGGTACTTAATTTTTCATAGTTGGCACATAATAAAAAAAAACATAATATCTTTTTAAATCTGCCTTAATGTGATACTGGCAGGTTTATAATATTAGAAACAGCGTGTGTTTAATTTATAGAGTAATCTCACAGAAAAGTCGTGTATAAATAAATTGCCTTCAATATTTTTAAATTTCACGAGTTTTAGTGATCAGCAACTCGGCGTTAGTTAAGTAGGTATTTTTGCCTTTTTATCATTAACTAAAGCTTTTCTAGTATTTCTTATACCTCCTATTGATAAAATTTTATGATCTATCTTTTATCTATTTAATTTTTCTGAATTGAAATGTTTATTCATGAACAAGAACGTGGAACAAACAGTGTTGTGTCATGCAATGTTATGTTTCTAGTTAGAGATCTATTAATATTTATAAGAATTATTGTTTTCATTTACTATCAAAACACTCATACGATAATTGAATCTATAAATAATATTATTTTTAATTACAGGTTTCAAATGAATTTTGATTATAAATTATAAACTCCCTTTCATATTTGTGTCCTTAATATTAAACTTTTAAATATTTCAAGTATCATACATAGTTATTAAATTTATCATAGATGTGGAACTAGTAGTAACATTTACCAGAATACCTTAATTTTGTATTCTAACTCACAATGCCCTTCTAAGTTCCCCGTAGGGTTCACACATGCGCTATAAAGTTCAGCATTAATGAGCCGTGACAGACAGCCTACGACTCTACGATCGACAACCCTAATTAAAAGAATAGACACAACCATAAAATAAAGAGCTATGTTATTATGATACCATAGACACGATAGAGCTCATTATAAAGTGGTTATAATGTTATTAAAAGATGCGTTCCAAAGATATGCAGCTATTTATTAATATTATTAAAATGTTGTAATGCCCAAAGGAAATGAAAACTGTTATTAGTGATGGCCTACGAAGTCGTTTATTAAGCGTTGCCTTTATTACTATGATTTTATGTTTTTATAAATAATTACACGTTTTTTAAAATATACAAAAATAATTACTGATCCATACTTACTTTTAAAATTCATTTTTGTAACGGCACTTTTGATGAAACGCTTTATTTGAAAATGCATACTATACTTACAAAATATATCAACAATTTCTTTTCGTCTTTCTAAAACATGATATTGTATGTTCGAAGCAGACACGATACATTATTTATTCCTATATCCCTATCCATCTATCTATCCGAGGATAAGCAAGTAATCCATAAGATTTGCCAACTAATTTCAAGTGCAAATCCTCGAAATGGGACCGGTACATTTCTAGACACCCCCTATACAATTTGTAAACATTTCTCAAAGTAAACTGAGTTTTGTTTCACAGTAAATAAGCTCTATATTCCTAGGTAGTATTGTAATGTTTTATGAAAAAGTCAGGATTTCTCAATTTGTATTTGGAATATAATGTGTTTTACGCGTCCCGGAAAAATACAATTTTAGGTCGTTTTTCTTTAAGGTTATTTTAGGTTGGTTTTATGTGTAATCTGGTAAAAAATATATGTATTATAAAGCGCGGTTGCACTCATGGCCTTTTATTATAAGCCATATCATATATTATGCTGTGCTGGCAATAATTTGTTTGTTGAAAGTTTGGTTTATTTACTCGAAAGTAATGTCTGGTCTGTCAGCCAACTTTTACGTAGAATAAAGTCGTGAACCGTAGTTATTACTAATTATATGACAAACTATTTTAATTTCATTTCAGTATATACCTACTTAACTTATCTATCCCTACATTAAAAATGTTACACTTTTCCATATACTTCTTACAATATCCTCTCGTGATTTTTTCCATATAACTAACTCCAAAATAAATATGAAGTGAAAATGAACATAACAGGGTGGGAATTGAACCCAGGGCGGGTAATTTCGTGAAACATTATACGTCTCACGCGTGCATCGAAACAGTTTACCACCACCGTGGCGTTGGGTCCTTCTTATTACGTCCATTTATTTAATTCAGTTTAAAAAAATATGTTTTTAACTCTATGTGTGAGATTTTTAAATATCGAAGTCAAATTCGTTTTTCAAATTGTTATGTAAACGCTCTCTAGGAAATTTATTTAAAAAGAAAACTCTCCGTAAGTTTAATTTGAAAATCGAATTATGATCAATATTTTTTCATTGCAACAGATTAAAAACTACATTTTCATTAAAAAGTATTCGAAATAAAAATAATAGAGACTATGTTATAGACATTTTTCTTTCTTAAGTTTTAAATCAACAAAATCGACATTTTTTTTTAAAAAACGCTGTCAGTTTTAACTTAATTAATAAATAATAAAGTATATAAGTAATAAAGGAAGGTGTCTTAGTTTAAGTGAACGCCTAACTAGGAAGGGCCCAGCTCGTAATTCCAAGGCATTTGACGCCAAGTGTGTAAGTTCTCACAAATTTACCGCCAGCCAATACTAAGTTCGTAGGTATAATGTTACACTAAGTTATTTCAACTTAGTTTTATTACTTCACCAACGTTTTTGAATGTGTTATTTGAACGTTACGTTACGTCTAAATTTGTATGAAATGAATATTTTGTACCAAGTCTTGTATTGATTTTGGTTTGATATATGCAAAGTGTAATGAAAACTATAGAATTCTGTCCTTTGAACTATTTTGAAATTATGTCGATAATGGTGAGGTAACAGTAAGTAATATAAATATTTATGTTCTAAGCTTATTCTCTCAAGACTACACCTCTATTAGGTACCTAGCAGAAAAAAAAAAATTTTTGCTCATATAAAAAAAAGAATTCCTTTTTTTACTTTTTGAACAATAGAAAGTTACAAAGTCTTTAGCCAAGCCGTGAACGCGTGCCTTAATGGCGACATTTCCGGACTCCATATTCAAATTTTATTGGAACGAATAAAAGTCCTGGTAGCTTATACACATAATAGTAAAAGAAAAAATGCTAATAAACCTTTCGTAGATTTTCTTTAATGCTTCACTTGTAAGCATGGTTGGAATTCTGTAAGAAGGTTTGTAACATTAACATAAATCCTTTTTACATATTTTTTACAACCTCATTTTTCATTTTTTTTTTCTTAAATTAGTGTGCGCCATCAACTGGCAGAAAACAAGAAGCAAAAGGGTAAAACGATGCGGTCTAGGAATAAACTGAGCCTTTAACGCTATTACATTTAATTATAAAAACATCTGTTATAGTGGCTTGAAACTAAGTGTAGGGTAAGACAATTGCAATAAGTTACATGAAAGGTATCAAAATGTACAAAAAAGAATGATAACTTTATCTGCAAGTCATGATGGAAAGTGACATAAAAAAACATGTGCCGTGTCTGGGTGTTTATCTATTTATGTATTTATATTCTAGGTTCCCCCCTAGTTCGCTACATAGTATCCCATGGTTGTCTGGTAGAGATCGCTTCACAGCGATAAGGCCGCCAATTGTATATCTTTTTTTCTTTATGTGTTTCAATTTTTTGTATTTTTTGTAAGGCATACAATAAAGCTATGCTTACTCTGGGGCCATAAAGTTGGTACCTGGGGATTTTATTATTTCTTATTATTTATTACATATACGCGTTAGTCCAAAAATCTGTTGATGTTATCTAAAAGCAGAAAAACTTTTAATTTAATTGCTATCTATAAATATAATTTTCTTATTCAGAATTATTATTATTATTATTATTATTATCATTAACAAAATCCACAGACCTTAAGTATATTTGAATAATGTACATGGTTGACAATAAACTTACGTCCAATGACGGATTTACATTTTATAATTATAGCTGGAGAGCTTAATATATACAAGTAATATATACAGAATATAACATACAAGTTTTGCTTTTATAAGTTTTTGAGAAATAATTAAAAATAAGGAAATAAAAAGTACTATAAACTATAATAACATGCTCTAAAACTTTATAATGAGGGCTACTAATGGTTTCGGTTGTAAACTTTCGACGCGTATTTACGACATTGCTAAGTTTAGGCCGGTGGTGCAGTTAAAAATTTATTACAATGTGTTGTTTACAATCTTCGCACTTGTGATAAATATTGAATTTCGAATTGTTTGAAATTATCACCTGCCAGCATCGACAGTTTTTTTTTAATTTGGAAACTCAATTAAAAAAAAACAAAAACATTCAGGCGGAATAAAAGTAGACTCGAACGGTTGAAATGTTGTATGAAGCATTATTGAGACTTCTAACACTAATTAAGATTTGTGATTGATTCGAGATAACTTTAACATATTCAAATAAGTCGTGGTTAATATTTCAAAAGTCATTATTACTTTTATCACGTCAATAAAACGTATGGAATAACTTAGCCAGTTACTTGCGACTTTGTTGCTGCAATACTATGGTTTTATTAGTTTGCTTAAGTATTATGTTAACATTGTTTAATGGATTTCACAGCTTATTACTATATGTGTTTTGTGCTTAGACTTAATTTAGTAATCAATAACTTTGAGTTATTCTTATATGTAGAAAATACTTACCGTATGTTTACTTATATGTACCTACCTATTTATTTTATCTGTGTCTTTTGGGTTGGATCTCAATGTCATCTGATGATGAGCTCGATGATTCAGACAGCTTAAATGATGAAGCTGCTATTCTCTCATAATCAAAATTTTCACATTATTTACTATTATTTTAAAGTTATTCGTTTTTGTATAATTTAAAAAAATAAACTAGTTCTAACAGCTCAAACAGAAATTAACAGTTTCGATTATGTTTACCCAAACTCTTTGAATAACTATGAAAAAACCACCAACAAAAATAAATGCAAACCAAAACATCATTGATGGTAAGTGAGCATTCGCAAATTTTCACATTAGGTACCCGTCGGGATCAGAGGGACCCACGGCGGAAATGTACCATTATCGTTCCCTACCCTACATATAAATAAACACACATACACACAAATGCACATACTACGTTAGTATGTGGGGAGGATTACCCCGGTGGTGCCCCGAGGGGTAGTTTTTACCCCATTGGACGTCACCACCCACTCGACTCATCATCTGATATTTGAATTACCATGGTAGCTATGCACGGTCAAGCGTAAGACTTGTGTATTAAAATGCGTTTTTTTCGATAATTTTGAGGTTACTTTTGAACTTTTAGTTCATGTTTCGTATATAACTAGCAGAGATATAATTAAAAAGGAACTCATAAGGTAAGTAGGTATATCATTTAAATAACACACTAGCGTCATCTAAAAGAACATCGCTCTAAAAGCATGCACAAAGCTTAAAGACGGTACTCTTATTAAGGGTTAATATCGAATTAAACGTTAAATTAAAATGTTTAAACACCGAACATGTACAAAAGAAAAGAGGCCTTACAACAATTTCGCCTTCTTTTACTTTTTGTTTGCGGCCAGCAACGTGCAATTATATATTTTTCGATAATTTCTTTTTTATCTGTGTAATGATGTCGATAACAACATTTGATATTTTAAAACATGGTTAGCCATTTTGGAGGGTGCGTGTCGTGATGATTTGTGGTAGCAGTTTTTGGAAGATTGTAGGCAATTTATATAAATGCCCATGCGGGAATAACTTTGAATGTCCTTATCGATACTTTTAAAGTATTGAGCATGTTTTTATTAAAACATTTTATATTTTATGATAATACACAGAACGTACTAAGACGATTAAGTCATTATTTGACGGTCATATTACGCAGATGATAAGCGTTATAAAACTAAAATATAGGACAATTTAATTTAACTCCAGTGTTGTGTAGGTGTATTCTTTTCAAAGTAGGTAGCTATCTGTGTGGCATCAAATATAATAAAATTTTATTATATTGCGAAACCAAAAGTATCGTATTTTTGGATTAATAATAAAATAAAATTACGATCCACGGAAAACTTACAAGTCCTTATTTGTAGCCCACACATCGATCAAACTCTATAAAGGGGAAAACTGCGGTAATAAATTGGCATCATTGCTAGTTTATTTGCATCCTTTTCACACTTGCGAATCTCGCACGGTGGGTCCTACTCTAGCGTTCATATACCTATCCTTGCTAATTTGTTTTGACATTTAAAACGAACGACCACTTTTCCCGCCTACGAGTTGAGCGGAGCACGAAAAAGGGCTTCCAAATTCGAAATGGCGGAATTCGATTTAAACTAATTCGTATTTCGAACTGAACACGGATTAAATTTGGACAAACTATTTAAATTTGGAACACAGTTCATTCGGTTTTATTGTCGGGAGCGATGCAATAGAGTTTTTGCGTAGCTATTGTGCTCCCGCTAGACCCTTCGGTTCCTATTTTACCCTTTGTAGCTCAAATATGTAACGCTTTAGGGGAGACCCCATCGAGCGCGTGCCAAAAATCTTCTTTTTGTTAATCAATACTATAACGAAAAAGTGGTATCTGAAGATAATTTTATAAATTTAAATGTGTAACTAATAACACACATTGCAAGTATTTCTTAAAAAAAAATTAAAGAAGTTAATAGAGCGTCACATTTGGGATGCTATACGTGTCATTAGAGACTTCCTACGGTGACTTGAACAGACGTCGACTAATTATTACAAAATACGTAACACCGGTGTCCCTCAGGGCACAATGCATAAAGACGGCCATTGTGTTACTCAACAATGGCCTGAGTCATCAAACGATGACTAGAAAGACAATGAGACGACCAACGCTTTTCTAGCCCTCATACATGACATTCATAATCGTAACGTCATGCACTACAAATTCCGAGCAATTAAAAAAATGATCTATTGAAAAACTCACATTCCATTGGCAGTAGGTAGGCGAAATTTATGCGGCATTAAACCTGAAACAAAGGAATTCGAAATAAGTACACAAAGTAACCGTGCAATAACATTTTTCAAACACAGAATGTAATAGAGTATAAAAAAACAAAAGCACGTTTTGAAAAAGGAACGTTCATCAATCAGTGAATCAAACAAACTGCAACATTTAAATAGGTTTTTGTTCGAAGTTCAAAATTCGCGCGACCTTGCCTCGGTCAACTGCAAATGGTTTATCCTAGTCAAACAAAAATATCACGAGCGGACAATGCCGGCGTGTTTTTTGTTTACGGAGTTTTTATGTAGTTCCTCCGTAGCGCATAACGCTAACGATAGACTTTGGCTTAATCCCGATAATCCATATTTATATTTTTATTAACGTTTGTTGCAAAATAATAATATCTTGTAAATACTTTTTACTGTCATGAAACTTGAGTTTTGAGTTAAGAATAGTACCTTGTAAAGATCACTCACACCTCGACATAACCATCACTTATCAAAATAGATAATCGAGGCTGATTTTCGTGATCATAAAACGACAAAACTCTTATTCTATGTTCAAAACACCCGCAATATTCATTCTACAGTTTTTGTCTTTGGTTTTTGTTTTTCAGTGTCAACTTTTTATCGTTCAAGGTCGATGTTAAATCCTCGTACAATTTGCAGCGCGGTGTAAATTGCTCGGCCTAATGCGATTCGGTCGTTGTCAATGTCACACTGACAGATGACAAAGAATTTCGCGGGAAGTTTTTTAGTGAGTTTTGATTAGTGCTGCGTTACAAATGCAAGGGTATAAATAATTACATGAGTCACCTGTAATGGAGTATTTTTTGTTGAGTATGTACGATATCGTGTTATTTTGTTCAGTGCATCGACCGGGTTGACCTTCGTGACCGTGGGTGATCTTTGTTCATTTATCCTTCATATTTTTTGGCAGATCAACTGAGGCAATTACCGTGTTAAAATTGATTTTCAACTCAGTTTTTACTTGACGCTGGCTTTTTTGCTCATAATGAAATAATATTTATTTAATTTCGATTTGCATTTACTAAAAAATATAAAGGTTAATTTAAGCCTCAAGCTTGTGTTCTAGAATCAAATTCAAACGTAGATTTCAGACAGCGTTTTTTAAATTTGCCTCGTCATCAAAACTCCGTTCCGTATTCAAATCTTATCGACTGTCATCTGTGATCAGTAAACATCATCACACAGTTTTTTTTTTAATTAAAAGAAATAAACAAAAGGTTCTAAAGCCACAAGCACAACTCGGAATCCCACGATGTGTTTACGTTTTCTGTGAAGCTCATGTAGGAGAAAAAAAACTGAGTTATCGCGTATCTGTGAACCGGTCTAGGAGCAGGTGCTCGCTCGTAATGGCTCTTTGATGGAACGTACAAACACTTTTAGTCCATCTCCGAGGATAAATAAATATAATTCACTATTATACCTACCTTTATTTCTATATTTACTACTTGTGGCTGTTTTACTTCAGCTTAACTAGTATTTTTAGTCTGACTAGTCTGGTTTTACTTAATACTCTTGAAATATTTCTAATGAATATAAAAAGAAATTAAGGAAATGTTTGAGATCTAGTGCCTGCTACATCATACTTTTAAATTTCAATGAAACTGAACTTGACGCCACGGAGCCAATATAAAGCTACGATAACTTGCATTAAAACGAACATATCAAGAATATTTTTTTGTAGACGGCGATAGACGAAAATCTTTTGAAAATGGAAAAGGTAATGAATGAGTCCTACATTTTGTTTCTTTTTTACATTATTAAGTATTACACATTTACATCAAAGAGGTAAGGATTTGTGCTAGCTTATCTATTCACGATATAGTCTCTAGAACCAGTTGTTCAGTTTTGTTGTTTATGGCCAGTGTCTTGTTTTCATCAAACAGTTTTAATATGATATAATGTTCTATTTTTGAATTATAATCTGAAACGTTGATCAAAATCCTTCCAATAGTCTTGTTTTTTTAAATTACAATATGATTTAGATATTACCAGCTACCTAATGCTGGCATCGGTTTGATCATAACTTTCTCAATTTTTGCTTGGTGGTAGGATCCCTTCTGGGTCCGCCTGGCTAGCGACCACCCTTTATATAAAGTCTGCCGCCAAATGTTACCGCTCCGGCGGTAATGTGTTCCGGCAATATTGTATAAAGAGCCAGTTCCTTCCTAAAACCCGTGTGCTTTCATCTTCGACCTCATCGTCACTTACCATCAGGTGAGATTGAGGTCAAACGCGGGTTTAGTCACTTATAAAAAAAAAAAAAAAAAATTGCTATTAACGATGAAATGAGGACCATAGATATGTATAACTATTAGTTTACGTTATTAGTTTGAGCTTAAAATATAATTAGTCTAGCTGGTCTGGATTCACCCTCGTAAATCCTGATCCCGTGGGAGAATGTAAGGGTATGTGTTATTCAAGGCATGCCCTACCTTTTTGAGAAATATCAGCCTAATTTATAAAGTCGTTTCAATGTGGAAAAATAACAAGGAGCAAGTAACATAGCTAAGCCTGTGAATAACGTATTTTACATTTTATAGATAGGTATCAACTTCATCTTATACAAGAGAACGTATGTCTGTCTGTATGACCAGAGTAATCTTTGGAACAACTGAACAGATCAGATCATCAGAAGAGTAGTTTTCAGGCATATATTAAGCCAAGATATTTAAAAGACGAACAGCAACTTAAAACAAAATTACACGAACAAAGCCGGGTACCACAGCTAGTGTTAAAATAAGTTTTATCCTTATAAATGTTGGGAAAAGATTTGTCATTCTATCGATTCTTGTTTAAACATATAATACCTACCTAACAGCTATCAACCGCTGTGTTATTTTCCTCAAACATACTAGTTTATCTACAAACAATATTGCGGGTGGAATAAAATTAAAATGTTTTTCTTATCTTCTAAAACAAGTTAGCCATAATAGTGGTTTAATAACAATTTTTTCATGTTCATCACAATATGATAGGCTTTTAAAAAGTCTTAATAATATATTTCATCACAATTTCGATTTATGATACACTAGCTGTTGCATGCGGCTTTACCCGCGCAATTTCGAAGCCCGCAGGAATTTCAGGATAAAAAAGTAGCTTATGTGCTATTCCAGACTGTACGCTATCACTATGTTAAATTTCATCCAAATCCGTTTAGCCGTTCTCCCGTGATTGAGGAACAAACATCCATATTTACCTATAATATTAATAAGATTAATTCAAAGTCATTTAGAAAAAAGTATTTTGAACTTAGAACGAATCTGATACGTTTTTTAAAACAGATCAACTCAAACACGTATTCAAAATTATTCTTTTTTTTTTAAATTCCTAAACGTTTGATCATGAAATCGAATAGAACAATAATTTAAAATTAGAATTCTTAACAAATTAGGTTACGACCTATTTCTTGGCAGAAAAAAAAAACGTTGAGTCGATACCTGCATTTATTCCCTGCCAGAGTGGTCCCGTCAGTTCGGATGATCGAGTGAAGGCATACAGACACTGGGAGGACGGGTTTTAAAATAATAATTTTATTTTTATAGTGGAGTTTTTATATGAATATATTATTTGTTGGTAGAACGCGAATCAATCTTTAAGATGATAGGAAGGAAGATAAGCGAAATAATTGTTACGCGAGTTGTTTTATGAAGTTTTAAAAACTTTGTAATTATTAGTGGCCAGTACTTAAGTATTTATACGCTATTGACGTTATTTTACAGCATTCATCAATTTGTTTATTGTGTTGAAATTAAAAAACGAAATATACCTACATTCTGTATAGAATAATTAAACTGGTAAAAAGTTAAAAATTATTAGAAACTTTTTCTTTCGTTCAGTATAACCCAAACTTTACCAGCATTGTATCAACATTCTCGAAGGAACGTATTATTTACTTTTTTACCTTAAAGTGGAGCAAAAAAAGGGTTAAGAATAATTTTCAGCGCTCACCAAATGTCCCCGTCGACCGCAACAGGTTGAGAATCCAGTGTCTTCATAGTATTGAGGTTCCGTACACTTAAATTAATACAATAGAATTTCTCTCTTTTTGTGTAGACACTTTTTTTGGTATTGACAAACTTATACATATAAGGAATGCGAAGTAAATTTAGGTGTAACAATTAACGTTTTTCACTTAATTTAATTTTAGTGAAAATATCACTTGATACCTATCTGTTAAGCTTGTCGTTCACTAATTTAAACTTCTGCCACATTGACTTACTTAGTTGTACTAAAATAGTACAACTAAGATGAGAAGATGAACGGTTGACTCCTACAGACTAAAAGACTACATTACGAGGTGCACGAACGCACATCAGCCTGTCAAGAGCTCTATAATATTTTTATACCTTTTTTCCTGACTTCAGACAACATCAGTTTCGAAAGTATAATTATCAACGAATTTAAAGCTTTAATAAACCGTCTTCGAGGTTTTTAAATGGGAAGCATTGTTTAATTAAATATAATAAAATATACCTACCTACCCACATTCTCAATTCCTTAACAAAATTTTTAAGGCTGGCTGTCACAAACCAGAACATAATCTACTATGGATATATTTTTTGTTCTCATTCATATTTTTTAGAATTTGTAGATTTTGATCAAATTTAAGGTATCTATAACATCTCATACGGAACCCTACAACGGGCGCGAACGTCGACTTCTTTTTTATATTTCCGACACATTGATATCGAAGAGGCAAAGGAGTTGTGATAATCTACTCGCGATATGCTCTCGGAACCGGTTGCTTAGTTTCTATATGGCCAGTGTCTTGTTCTGTATGAGATAGACTAAGGAGGTTTTTGTTTTTGGTGTAAACTTTTTTGATCTATATTTTAAAATTCTTTTTTTTAGGGATTTATAAACGTAATCAAAACTTTATTAGAATGAGACACGTTTATTAAATCTAAATATAAACTTTAAAAGTGATAAGTATGTTATTTTTTAATTTTCAATTAATCAAAAATGTGAATAATCTTCATAGAAAATTTAAGCCATAGTTTTTACTAACTACATGAGTTAGCCAAATCCTATACTATAATATACATCAAAGATAAAAATAATAAACAACGAATTAAAATATCTTAATAAACAAAAAACTTTTAACTTTAATTTCAAATTACTTAACATAAAAAAACAACCTGGCCGCATACAATTCTAATGACTTCAAAAATTAAAAAGCTAAAATTTCAAATATGGAATTGCGAAATGGCGCTGCAGTCCACGGGGGGGCAATTAGTACCTACTAAACCAAGTAATTTGCTGACCGCAGCGGGATTTTGACATGTTGACTAGAAGAAATTCTTATTTTATAATTACTATTTAAATTAGAGTAGACGTATGGGCATACACAAACTAATGATACGACATTCGTTTGTTTTTTTTATAAGGTAGCTAACTAGGTAGGTACTATTTTTATTGAAATAATGCGTTTTAATTCGTGACTGTTACTTACAGAAAAAGAATTCCATTTTTGCTTGTACTCCTCATTGATATTATTATGATAATTAGGTTGATACAAGTTTCATTTAACGACCAATACTCTAATTAAAATATAAATTAACGATTTATTCACATGCACGTTTAGCAACAATAATGTTTACTGACTGACATACCGTTAGGAAAAAAAAAAAACAAAGAAAAAGTTATTTTTAAAATGCATTCCAAAATCAAGGAAGTATCAAATTTAAGTTTAATGAAGCTCATTTGCGATATACTTAAAAAATAATTATATCGATTCATTCAATTCGTTAAATTTTAAGTTTTCGTGGCATCCAATTATTACGAGTGCAGAAGTTTTTTTTTCATAGTAACATAAAGAGAACATTCTCGAAAAAATGTTTTTTGACATTTTAATAATAATATGGCATGTGTGTGGTCTGGTTAAGTTGTAATTGTGACTATAAAATTTTATTGAGGATGCTACTGAATTATGAGAAAATGTTTCTGCCACAAATTGTATGAACTACTTATAACAGATGGTAATGGACTTTGGCAACGTTAAAATGTTTGACAGGATAAATAAATGTGTTATTGAATAGAAAAAATACGAAAGAAACAATTTTTTGACTTTGACTTAGTTTTTGTAGAAAAAAAAAACTAGTAGGTATTTATCTAGGCTTTAAATTAGTATACTACCTAAAAACGAAGTAAACCGCACAATATTATTATCTAATTTTAAAATTGAGGAATTTACTTCACAGTTACTTTTTGTTTACAAACTTGCCAGGGATGCAAAGCTAATGTGTTATGTTAACGAATTTAATATGGCAATCAAATGTAAAGTGTAATAAAATACTAAACTTGCACATTTAGAAAACCCTATAATTATTCGAAATCATAAACGTCTTGTTAACCCTTAATCGCCCGTCGTTCAAAATGTGCTAACGGTCGACAACACCACACCATTGAATTTGACGAAACTCGTAAATTATTTACTGTTTGCAAAAAAAATTGCGTGTAAGACCAGCCTTAAAGTATTTGCGAATTATTGTTTAACCATATGTGTGAAACAACATTTAATATTATGTAGTTAAACATTATGAAAAAAGAAACGAATCAAAACTAGAAAGCGGTATAGATAATTTCCTCTGTTTCCCGCTAACACAACGCAACGGGCCATTTCATTCATTCCATTTTCAAACATCATTTCGACGTTTCAAAATATCAATAGCGTTCTGTCTTTGAACGAGTCAACGTACCACAGCAATACAGCTTTAGAAAACACCGTAATAATTTATAAATGAATAATAAGACTTATTTTACATGATAAAAGGTTCCTGAACAGCTGTGTGGATGGACATCTGTGTAAATACACACGCAGTATTTTAGTACTAATTGTAAGTGAAGTAAAACTACGGGGATCTGCCGTGATCTTGCATCTTATTAAAACTCTGTAAGCATATAGAGTTGATATTCGTTTGACGTTATATTATATATTCTTAATTTTTTGCTGACAAAGTAGTACAAGTTTTATGATGCAATAAGCATCCTTAAGGGATACGTAAGCTCATTTTATGAGGACATCTGTATAAATCTACATAAGTTTTATTGACAGCAAGGCTTTTCCATGGTAATTTCAAAAAAAGAATCATTTTCATTTGAAGTTGTAGTGCAATTTTAAAAATTAGAACTCAAATCAATTTAAAAAATTCCTTCATACCTGTAGAATGTGTTAAACTTAAAGCTCACATAAAAGTCAATTTTAAAGACATTACAATTATTCAAAACCTCTGGATAATCGTTTTGAATTACGAAGTAATAATTACGTAATTAAATTAAAGTTACTGATGTATTACTGAGAAAAACTTTTAATAAGTAATGATAATTGTCTGGATAAAGTGGGCTGTGTTACTTAGCAACCGACAGGGGGAAAATGGTGGTTATTTAAGACTCCTTTCACGTTCAATTTCATCGTAGTCAATTTAAGTTATAAGCTATCTTTAATTTCACTCAAATTTCATTTGTTTTTAAGTGATTTGGAAAAACCAACAAACTTTTGTTAATATTATACTATTTTATAAGGTTTTACCCGCGCAATTTTGAATCCCCTGGGACTATGGAGATAAAAAGTACTCTATGCGCTATTCCAGACTGTAACTATCACCATGCCAAATTTCATTCAAATTCGTTGAACCGTTTTTCCTTGATTGAGGAGCAGACATCCAGACATCCATACATCCAAACTTTCACATTTATAATATTAGTAAGATTGATTTAAATATCGCTTAATTACAAAATGAGATTGAGTCAAAATATGGAACAAACTAATAGAACACAAATAGTATGTCTGAAGTAGGTATTAGGGTAGGTATAATCAAAACTAGAATTTGGAATCAGATATCGAAAACTAAAACCAACCGCAGTTTAATAACATTACTGAACTTTAAAAAATACATGTTTTTTTATCAAATTAAATAAAACACCAATTTACTATACTTCACGAATTATTTTATGTAATTACCTTAACAGATTTACATATTACGAAAATAAGTTAGGTAGGGAGGCACTCAATTACTTCGAGTGAGTATATAATTATGTAATTTTGTGTTTTGACTCCATGACAGTCACGAAAGTCAAGTTAGCAGTAACAAAATTCTTAATTTCGTAATTCTTGAAAAATCTCGTAAATAACTTCACCTTAATTTTTTATGTACATAAATTTATAGCCAAAACCTTGTGAGAAAATACGATTAACGATTTAATTTATACAAGCTTCGATTTCACTACAAGAGATTTAAGAACCGTGAACGCATTAGAATATTAGAAAAATATATCATTGCATTTCTTCTCACATAAATTATTATACATGCATACACATCTATGGGAATACGGAACTAAACAAAAGGGTTAAATCTTAATAAATGATCATGAAAGGGGTCCAAGACATTTGAATCTCATGTAGGTAACCCTTCCAACGCGACACCTGGTCTCATAGACCAGGAGTCAAAAATATCCTTTATCGCATTAGCATAATATTTATAATATCAACAATAGGATGCATTATTCAAAATAGTTTCGTCTTATAATATTTGATGTACGGTAGTAACGCTTTGTTGAGAATAATGGGACAAAAGTGCACTGTGAGGTGGTTTGTAAAATTCTTTGTGATGGTTGCTAAGTGCATCTTGTTGCTAAGACGTCTGACAATGACATATTAGCTTTTTAATCCAGAAATATTATAGAAGGGCAAGGGTGTTATAGTTTTACTGAATAGTATCTTGCAAGTAATTAATTACTAATCAACTTTATTTTTTTTATTGTATTTGATTAATAATATGAGAATAGAAAACATGAAAAGGTTCTTTAAAGGAAATTCAAATGTACGAGAAAATAACATAATAACACATCGCATGAACAAAGGCATTTAATCAAACAAAACCGAAAGTATAGTAATCAAAAGCCCTCGCCTGACCCATATAATGTTCAGTATCCGTTGCATCTTTCGATCCACTTTCAAGTCTAAAAAAACTCTTTTAACTCCACAATAGATACCGGCCTTTGTCTAGAAACCGTCAAATGATACGCATTAGGTTTTTTTCTCCCTTTTTTGAATACATTTAAAACAGGAAGGATGTGAAAGTTAGGGGTTCTAGACACCATACGGTCGCAAAGGGTTATCGGGGTCTTTGGGCCGGCTGTGTATCGAGAAATGGAAATAATAGGAGAAATATTACATTTTAAAATGAATTATAATCTTTTGTTGTAAACTACTCAAACCGAAGCAGGTAGATAGTAATATACTATTTTAGGAACATAACTGTTTAGTCCATCTAAAGCGTGATACTCAAAAGTTAATTAAAAGCTTTTAATTAATATCATATATCTTGTTATTTTTAGTTTTATTGCCCCCGTCTCAAAATTTATCACTCAAGTTATAAATCAAAAACGAGTTCCATAAATAAATGAAAAATGTAAGTCGTGCGAGCATTAATTGCTTGGATAAAGAAAGTGCCGTATAATTTCACAGTATTTATCATTTTATCTTGTATCGATTGTCATCGATCAACTTTGACAAGAGGTGACTTTCTTCGACTTTTCGCTCTTGATCCAAGCGATAAACGTTGATAAAATGGATTTATGAACGGGTCATTGTACGGCGAATGTCAAAATACACTTATACATACAACACTTTTAAACACTGTTATGTAGGTACTGTTTTTTTGTATACTCAGTTGTTTTGATATTTTATAAAAAAAAATCCTTCCATAGAATCAAAAATCTACTTTTTTGGAAAAAAGATGTAGGTCCCTTTGGTAATACGTTGAAGAAATACTATCTAAACCGCGACCGTAATGAGACCTAAATCGTTCTAGGCCTTATTTTGACTACCATATTTAATGTAATAAATACGCAGCTTCGATAAAGGCCGAATATATAAACTGCGCTGTGCGGGGCTTGAATCCTCGGTCTCTCGCGCGAGACAAAATTTTCTAACCGCTAGAGTAGCGCGCTCTTTGAGTAAGAATCGAAATTAGCCATTTCATTTAAGAGGTTGCTTTTAACCCGACTATGCCTGAAGAAGGGTTAATTTTTATGGATAAAAAAAGGATTTATAGCTTAAAATATAAAAACAAGTTTTTAACGTACCTTTTGGATTTATGTTTTCAAGTTTTTCACGGCATTAAACATTCCTGAAACAATAAAAACAAAATCATTATCTAACAGTTGAAATAGAATTTTCACTTTACAACCTAAAAACACAAATGATTAAAGATAATGCAGGCAGCTTTAATAAAATACTGTGGAAGTGTCATAGATTGTGTACGTTACATACAACATTTATCAATGTCAGGTTTTATCTCATTGTGATATCATTTTGCACACTTTTAGATATGTTTTTGCATATTTTAATTCTTAGATACTAATAACATATGTATGAGGCAATCGTTAGTTTGTTTGTCACTGTTTCTTTGTTTGTGTTTCTGTTCTAAGAAAATTATTCAACATGTTACTATCTGTTTATTTAAGGCTGAACGCATTTTAGCAAAAAACATGTTTAACGGTTCGATAAAAATGAAACCCTATATTATTATAGCAGAATGAAGGTAACAAAAGTAAATAAAACATGTTAAATTACCCGACATTATCAACTATTAATATCACATAAAAATACAGTTATTAACAAACCCTTAAAACCCACAAAAACGTGGAACCATTGACAAAAGTGAGTATCCCTAAAAATGCAAAAAATAAGTTGTACAAAAAATTGTAAAGACGGTACTTGACGTCGGGAAATTAAGTTACAATAAGTAGTTTTTTTTTTATTGTGGCAACATTGTACACTTTGCAGAAGTTTGCGTCGATTGTTATTTATTGTGAAGTGGCTAGGTCTCTGTTGTGTCCGTATTGTGTTCGGGACAGTAATGAATTGGTTAATGCCACTGATGTTATATTGCTGTTGGGTTGTTGTGACAGTATTACAACTCGGCCTTTTTAATAAACCGATAAATTAAGTTACTTGTAAGAAATGTTTTTTCACCGGATATAATGTCGAAGGTATATTATTTATACGACATTTTAGAAATAATTTTACATCACAAAGTTTTTTATTTTATTAAATGAATGAATCTTGAACTAAATACTATGTATTATATTTGAAGAAATGTTTATTAGCTTTGTATATCTTTAAAGTAAAGAATTGTACGGCTTATTATACTAATTAATTAGGTAACTTAAGTTTTCATACAGTAAATGATTTTTTTAAAACAAAACTAAGCTAGGTAAAATTTGTAAAACCTGACGTTTTACTGAGTACCTAAGCAAAAAAAAAATGAAACGTAGACATTGCAAATGAAATAAAAGAAGCTAAACATCTAAACAATAATGGATCGACAGATAAAAAATGGAAGCGCTCATTTGTAAGTGTCAAAATTTGCCCTTAGTCGTAGCAAGGAGATACCTTTAAAAGTAATAAATAAATCCACGAAAGTTTTACCCGCGCAAGTAATAATGAAATCGAATGAGATATGGATGTCTCTCTTTAATTGCCTGTCAAATTTCTGTGGCGTCTTACCTGAAATGAACAATTTAGTTTTAACCCCTTTTGAGTTAAGGCTGTTTTTTTTATAACCCCTTTTCGCTTATTTTTAGACTCTTATTTTAACATTGGTTGTCGTTGAGTATTGTATCATAAGTTTAAATGTGTTGTTGATTAATGCTCTTAGTAATATAATGAAATAGCAACTTATATTCAAAGGCATGCGTCATAGTGTTGCAAGCAACATAATTTATAACCACAGTTATTAGTTTAAAGTCCTTGAAATTAGCTTATATTTTTTTCTAAGCAAGAATACTATGATATGGTTTTAGGTGTAGAGTTAGTATGGCTAAGGTTGCTAAAAAACGATTTATACTATTAAAAAATAGTATGAATCGCGAAAACTAAAGAATACATATAACAAAAAAAAATTACCGGCGACTGACCACGGGGGGACCACGGGGGGACCACGGGGTCTTCAATCAAAGACACCGAAACGTCGAGTTAAAATTTAAAATGTAAAAAAACGCGATAAATCCGGTTATAAAGTGTTTTATTTAATATGTTTTACATTTAAAATAGACGACCATGCTATAACAAAAAGTGATAATTAAGTAGATTTGAAATTGCTACTACAAATAAGTTTTTATTTTTAAACAGGACATTCTTCCTATATGAGCCGTGTCAATTTGACAAAGATGACAGGGGTTGTTAAAATCTGGCTATTTGTCCACAGTGCAATGACAATCATCAGCTATGGCTATGACATGAACGATTCAACAATTTAAGGACCATATTAAAAATGGCTTTCAAGAGAGGTATCGTGCAAAACTTAAGGTAGAGCATAGAGTTGAAAGCGTCTTATTGTAACGGTTCTAAAGTTATAGTTACAAACACATTTGTTTGAAAAGAGAACTCTATATTTAATTCGAACTCGCTTTCAAAATCTTTACTTACACAGTTTCTATGCATGTTTATGAAATCATGTTTTTAGTTAAAAAGGGATATTTTCATATTAACTTTGTGAAGTTGTAATGTCCGCACTATTGTATAGATATATGTAACATATTACTATGTGATAAATATTATTTTACAATACCTTCAACATCTGACGAAATTATTAAATATTTTTCGTAATTATCTTCGTCATTAGTTTTTTAGAAACGGGCCTAGAACTCAATGGAAAGGCCAACATTATTATTTTTTTGGCATTCTAATTTTAAATATACATAGTATCAAAAGTAGTAAAAAAATAGAACTGTTTGTTCAAGAGGACTGTTTTGTATAGTCTGTTACTAAATCTACAGCTTATTTTGCCAAGAAATTCTATTTAAACGAATACAGTAATAAATTTTCAATTTTAATCTTTAGAACATTTTAGCTATTTACTATGAAATGTAAGCTAGTTTATGTTTTTATAATGTTGACCACATTTATGATAGAGTCTGGCTAAGGAAAGTAGACACTGGGGATTTTTGCAAACTTTTTATATGGCAGTACTAGCATAAATGTCGTTTTCTGGTGTTACTGTTGTCAATTGAATGGTTGTTGGTAGTTTTGGTAATCGAGATTTTGGAATTTTCGTATTTGAATAAAAACATGAACATAGTTTCATAATCAGTGTAGGAAACACCGATACCAGTGATTCATTCCAAATAGAATTGCTGGATTCAGATTTTGATTACCATGAATAAAAATAATTATAGTATATTGTTGTTCAATTTTTAAACCTGATTAATACTAGTTGCCTATCGTTTTAATAACGTTCTTCTCATCAAAATGTAGCACAGTAACTGTGCCTCTGTTATTTTTAAATTTGGCAGGTTTTTCCAGTTTCTACTTTCATTAGCGACTATAATACATCGACGGTATAACTAGGAAGGACCGTAGTAAATATCATCCCCAAAATTATTACTGCATTTTTAGAGATAAATAAATCTGCATAAGGGATTCTTAATATAATTTAAAACAAGATTTTACCTCTTATGTTTATTTATTACTTGATGAAGACCATATTTTTAATTCGTCTTAATCCTGCGTTTACACCGTTTTACTTAAAGGATACGAAATTATTCTTAATTGCACTGTAAAGCGGGCGCGGCGCCAAATTATTTACAACAAATAAAATTGTCATAGCTCCAAATGGATGGGATGAAATGAAAATTAGAGGAAATTTATTACGTGCCAGTGTTGCAAGGTTGGGGCATTCTGCATCTTTTTTGTGGAATTTGTTTTGTTTTTCGTGTACCGGTTGGTAATTACAATAAAAGGCTCGCCTCGTTGGACAAACTCAAGAGGTTTCAGATTCAGTAATTATTTCGAAACGTTCAGTTTGAATTCCCTTAATTTGGCATTACAGAACTTAAAATTAGGAAATGCAACGTTCGCCCATTAAGTACTGATCTGTTCGCAATAATTACTTAAACATATCTGAACTTTTTTTAACGAAATGCAATGTGTACCCTAGCTAAGATTTTGAGTTTTAGTTAAACTTTGTAGCAAGGACTGTATACCGGTATGAATTTCTGTACAATTTTTTTCTGTATGACGTCATACCGTTAATTAGGTGTATTTAATATTGTAGCATAACTGATTTTTTTTTCAGTTAACTGAAATTTCCCGGTATTAATATTAATATTAAAATTTTATTTTTAAATAACTGTAGAATGTTCGATAGTTTAGTTGAAGCCTATGAAGCGTCGGTACATAATATGCTGACCTATACATTTCGGTACAGAAATTAAATAAGTTAAAATATTTCTGTACTTAAAACATCTACCTACAGAAATTAATCCGGTATACATTATTTGGGTACTGATATAATTAATTTAGATTTTAATAACTTCTACAGTTATTGTGTTTGATGAAGCAGTACACTAATAAGGGTACTGAAATTTTACTATTACTATTTAAATATAGTACTATTTAAAAAAATTATACCGATATGCAGTCTCTGCTTTGTAGTGATTCGAGCCATTTTTCTTTAAGCGATAATCAATTAGGTTCCTACACTAGGTATTAGAGTGCTTATATTAAGAAATAGGTTTCCAGTACAGATAAATTATATGCTTATCAATTTTGGACCATATACGTGCTTCCATAAGAGTGCTTTCATAAAGGATCCGGACCCGCACAGGTTTGTCCGTACCGGTAATCTGTTGATTAGCATATAATTTATCTGTACCGGGAACCTGTTTTTTAATGTAACCACCCTAACTTGTAAAATTTTAGTTTTATTTCAAACTAATATGTATTTCGAACATAAAAATGAATTAGCACTTACTTTATTACCACATTCGTCATCATACATAAAAAGTAACTACCTACCTAGACAATGAGGCAATTCTGACATTCATTTCTCGTTATACGTTTTAAATAAGGTAAAAGACCTAAAAGTACTTTTCAAGAACTGTTTCTGAGGAAATAAATATTTCTGAACAAAACTGGAGAGCACTTATTCGTGAAAAGCAAAAAGCACGACCGCCCCGGGACGGGTTTCTTCCCATCATCAGTCACGAGAAACCTCCAGGCTGTGTTGTAAAAGGCTGCCCATGGCCAAATTAAATTAATAATTCCACATTAAAACCTTATTATAGCCACCATTTTTCGTGCAGCACTCAAATTACCTTCAGATAAAACTGAAAAACTGTACTAAATACCCAAATAAGGAAACTGCATTGAGTTTGTTTAAATTTGAAAAAGGAACTTTTTTAGTTCTACATGTCAGCGTGATAATGATTAATACTTTTTTATTACTTAATTTAGTATTAAAGAAAAAGAATTTTGTTATAGTAAGTTATTAAAAATCAACATCTAGTCAAATTTTGAATAACCGTTTTCATTTCGATGAACGGCGTCCGTTTCGAATTTTAGAACGTGTTCCAAATTTAAAACAGATGTTGGTTGGTGTCTTTTACGTTAACACATTATTACAGGCGTTTTATTTGATTTCATCTTAAAATTAAACATAATATTTTATTTAACAGAGACTTTTTATGTTCTTAAGAATCAGTTGTGGAAATTATAAATTTTGTTCGACGATAGATTAATGTTTTGGTATGCCTGTCTTGCTTAACGACTCTTTAAAGGTTGAAAATTAATAATAAACAGTTTGTAATCTAGATTATTGTTCATACCGAAAACAACATTTTATAGTGTTGATAACTGCACCGAACACAAGTTAAAAAACCAATTAAACTTCTTTTATTTTTATACATTACATCATTGTTTTATTAATAACTGGCAAGCTACCATAGCAACTGAGATAACATTTGATAACTGAAATTTATAATTATATGTATTCAATTGTTTGTTTTGTCTGCTTGTATTGTTTAAAATGATGTTTGTGTAGGTATACAATGCGAACCAAAGTCTGTAGAGGTTTGCAAAAAAATGCTTTTAAAAACAATACGGTATGTCTAACAATAAGTATGATATTACAGTTCAGAGGTTTTAAAGAATACAAGCCAGTGCCAACATAAAAAAAAAACTTAGAAGAAAAATGAAAGCTCGTCAGATTTAACCCGTCGCGCGTCGTGTGACTTAGTTCGGCAAAATGAGGAAAATTATATAACAAAAAAGTGTAGGACGATAAGATTCAAAAAGACCTAGGTATTTCAAAAATATTTTACTTCAAAATTATGTTCACAGGATTACCTACCTAGGTAATATACATTTTTACAGTTAAATTTTTACAATTTTATTACATAGGTACGTACCTAGGTAGGGGCACAGTTTAGTTTAGTACCTGCTTAGGCTTAATCGGTATGTAGGCAGGTAGTTTTTGTATGAATATCAAAGTAGGTAGTTAGAAACCTAGTTTTAGATGTTATCCTAAGTAGGTAAGTATCTTTCTATCTCTGGTACTTAATTTTTTACTAAAACAATTTTTTATGAATTTTACAATTTAATGGTAGGCGTTTTACTAAAATAAGATCAATAAAAACACTATAGGTACCTAGTCACCATGAGCGATATAAATATGGAATTATTTTAATTGAATGTTCCCAATTATAAACCAACTTAAATCAATTTCGGTCAATAAGGTCAATTTCTTTATGAATTTCATGTTGTTGGTCATTCCATGATTCGAATTTTAATTATAATTCACTACTTACCTAAACTTTTTAGTAAAACATTATTTGGTCGCTTTGACGCTCGTGGCGTGACTTAATTGACTTATTTCAGACAGGCGACACTTTAGTGTCAGATAAGGAAGCACGTGTAAAATTAAAGGCAATGATAAAATTTGCTATTTTGTGTTCAACAAAAAAAAAAACAAAATGAATTTTATTGAAGAGGAATGAATTAATTCCTATCTATGAAAACAAATTTTATGTTTATCAACAGACGATTTCGACATCAGCACCTAGTAACCAGATAGATAGTGCTGCTGTCTGTTGGTTTATCAAATGCCTTAGCAAAAAACTATCTCAGTTGCTATGTGGATATTTTAATTTTATAAGTATGAAATTTATTTTGGTGCAAACAGTAGGTATTTTTTGAAAATTACGATTAATATAGTATTTCTTTTAACTTAAAAGTTATTCAAATTAACAACTTAAAACCACATGATCACATTAAATGCACATCAAATTTTTGGAAAAAAGTATTTAGGTAGGACTCTAAAAAAACTTCTCATTTCATCTTTTTTTAATAAACCTGTTCACTCTTTTTGAGGACGGACGCCACAAAAAAATCCATGCTTGTTTTTGCCGCCAAAGATCGGGTCACAAAAAATTCTCGTACGGCTACGATATAATGCGATTAGGTTTTTTACACTGTACTATTTCACGCAGTGTTCGATTTTTTTTGATGTACGATAAAGTGCTTAGATCGAAAAATTTAACCTTTTGGTATGGAAATTATTCCGACGGGTTAAAAATATAGTCATTCAATTTTCTATTCTAGAACAGTTCTTAAGATAATTAGCAAAAAATAACAACTTACCATTTCTTTAAGGTTGGAACATAAAATCGGTGAACAACTTTTGGCGAAATTTTGAATTTTTTTCAAAAAGCATTTCAACGGCACTATAAAAATTAAATTTTGCGCCATTTCTGCGGACATTCAACGCCACTGTTTCACTTGTCGTCACTTTCTGCTTTTTGATTCCACATTAATCGTAAAAGTAGTTTATTAGTAGGTATAAACTTTCGAAAATATTTTATAGTCAAATTTAAGAAAATCCTTTTTAAGCTAAAAGTCAGTAGGTAACATGTGTATAAATAAATCGGTGATATTCCAAAACACTAGTGTAGGTCTAAGCGTGCTGTAGTCAAAATCTTATTGGAAGGTAAATGTACGTAGCGAGACGAAGAACGCGCTAAGTCGATTGAGTTTCTTGTAGAAAAAAGCAAGTTGTCGAGACGTGTGTGCGCGCGTACGGTCGTCATGACAAGAAGGGCTTCGCGACGCGAGCAGCGCGCGGGCCGAACTATTCCGAACCAACGGATTGTGCAACCGCGCGGCCGCGGGGGCGCGCGGGGGAGGCGCGGGGCGCGGGCGCGGGGCAACGCTCGCACGCACACATCCATCAACCCATCTATTACTAGCGCGCCTATTTTGAACCGTTCACGCCAATCTAGCTCGTATGCGTCAGACATAACGACACTATGACGAACGGGAAACCGTGCGTGGAGAACGAGATGCCAACAACACTGCATACGAGTAAACGAGATAGGATATTACAAGTAGTTTTGCCGCGTAACGCATATGTGTCCTCTGCCGGCCGTGTCAAGCATACTTTGTAAGTCCAACGATGAGATATACCGTGTTGTAAAAGAATAAAGGAGACTCTGTGAAGTTTTTTTGGACGCTTCAAACATATGGCCCATATCGTTTGACCGATAGTTCCAACTAGCTAAAATTACAAATTGATTCAGTGTTTCTAGATCAATGAACAATGGATGGTTTAATGAATTCGACGTGGAAGCTCATGTTCGGGCATAGGAACGGGGAAGTGCTTATGTAGCTGCATTGGGCAAAAAATATCAAAGACATGGATTTTTTCTTTTCAACGAAAACAACGGAAAATATGATAATTTTAGTTGAAATAACACCTCACCCTAAACTAAAAAAAATGCACATCGATCGAATTAGAAAAACTCGTAAAATTATTTTTTTGCAAAAAAGAAACAACAACTAGCTGTTTGTGCTATGCCGTGCAATGCCTACCGAGAGGTTAACACTAGTTATTCCGAAAAATTTGAAGGTATCATAGAAATATATCTACAGTAGATACCTATGCAGTGGTTACGCACGAAAATACAAAATTTACTTAAGTTGTCAATCGTAAAAAAACGAATAGCCTACCTAATAGAATAATAATTAATGACTTCCTACACGGGTTTCTAAATATTAATAACTTCTTAAAATCTCAACCACATTACAAAACTTCTCCATACATTTATAACAACATTCCATTTTTGAAACGTTAATGGATCTTGTTTTTATTTTTAATTTCCTGTCAGAATAATGTTATTTATTTTAATTCTTCAGCAACATCGAATACAGGTGTTGCTAGCTTAGTTATTCGTAAAGATCTCGTTTGGAGGCAATAAATTAGATTTAAATGAGTAGCCCAAAGGGATTAAGTAAAAGTTGAATTATTCATGGGAATGCATTCTAGCGTAGAAAAAATAAGAGCGCTACTTAAGTAGGCGGGCAAGTATTGTACTAACAGAGTTTAAAGTATTTTTACCTAAACTTCGAATGGTTTTTAATGACTTAGAATTGGAATGACTTAGGAATGTAACAAATTGCTAAACTGATCCAGTATTCATTGCATAGATGACACAATGTAAAAAGACTGTGTGATTAAATCCAGACCAGAATGGCAAAAATAAAAACAAATTATTAAATTTAATACATCTGATGATTTTATTTCAAAGCAGATAGCAAAAACACCTATCTACGTGTTGGTGTTATTGATGCACAAAATATTAATTGCATTTCTAGAAACGTTTTTTTAATAAACACCATTTTAAGGTAATTTTTATCGATAATAGAACGACTTGTGTCGTGGTTACACACACAAGTATGAACCTCACCTGACTGATTAAAAGAAATACCTACATTTTTATCAGAACCTACAGACAAAAATAGACTTTTTTAAGTACCTACAGCTGACATTTTTAACTGATAAAGATTATTTGTTTTCACTTCTTTGAGACCTATTAACAAAAACACTGAAGGCATTCCCGATCACTTTGTAGCTCACCGTTCATCAAAATGGATTTTCAAGGGGGTGTATTAAACTGTTTTTAAATAAATAACAATGCAAATGACGAAGATTAGAACAATTCGACGGCAACAAGATATCCATTTTTAATTTTTAAGTAAAGTTTTTGCAGCAAAAATAAAAATGATGACATCACTAAAGGGTCAAAATACACAGAACTATTCAGTTCTCATGAATAAACCAACTGATTTGGTTAATTTAAACAATGTTCAATTAGAATTCACTTTACATTTTTGATCTCACTTTCCGAAAACGCACACATACGCAATCAGCGAGTTCACTTGTTTTATTTGATGTTCGCGGTGATGATTCTTTATTGTTTTGTTGTTCGCAACAGTGGCGACTCTACACGGTATAGATGCAAACTGCGACATCTATAATCCACTCACATCGTCTCTTTTCCCCATAACTTACTCGCGTTAGGGCGCATGCGCCCCCTGACATTTTTTAAACCGCGCCCATGTTTCTTTAATTTTCTAACATGTCGCGCACCTTTTGTGAAAATAACTTTTTTCTATAATTTTTTTTGCCACCGTCCCGTTCTAACGTTAGTGATCAGCAACTCTCCATCCCCTTCCTTCTAACGGTTGTGGCTAAACACTTCTCTAACCCTAGCGTAAACGCCTATCACTTTCTCTTTCTAATGTTCGTACTACACTAGCATCGCCAATTATTTTGTCGGCGAATAATCTACAAGTACAAGTTTTATAAATAAAGAAGCAATTTTCAACCTTATTGCAAGCCAAATAAATCAAATTTCGCAAAACAGGTTTGCGTAGTTGCGTCTCTACATTCATATTTAAAACGTGCTCAATTCCGGCCATTTTTGCGACAAAAAAATATTCTGCATGCACGTAACCACGCCTTTGTGTACGCATACTGCTGTCTATTTTCCTCGTTTTTATTTTTCTATTGCGTTCTCTTTCGCTCATGCACACAGACGTAACCTTTATTGTACACACTCGTATAAGTTTGTTGTAACGCCATCTGTCGACGAGTAGCTGAACTTTTATGAGAAAAAAAGGGTGCTGCGGAGAGAGTCGGAGAAAGGGACGCTTTTTTGGTGGAATATTTTGGAACTAAAATTTAGTTCCCGCAACTTTCACGCGATTCTAGCGCCAGTAATTTTATCAACTTGCAGATATTAAGAGGCGGTAAATCAAGTTTACCAAAACATTGAAATGGTTACTAAGCATTAAATACTGATTGACAGGTTAATTTACAACTTTTCAATTTGCCGTTTAATCAAAATAGATTTAGGCTTGCATTTGCATTTTATTAGCTCACATCCCGGTAGGGGGCGCTACAAGTAGGTTAAACAGGACTTTTCTCGCAATACTTAGCTCTGATCTAGTCCCCATTTAACTTTAGTTAAAAATTTTAGACGCCGAGCAAAAAAAAATTACTTATATTACTACATTATTGTAGCAGAAAGTACGAAATATGTTATACTATAAAATATTTAATATAAATAATGCTGCTACAAAAATTACGTCAGAAATCCCTATAATCTGTCATTTGATGTATTTTTAAAAGTTTTTATTTAGTTTCACCTGTCCGTTGTCTGTAATCAAATCTTACAAGAAATAATTATTTGATCCACTTCCCGGTTTGTGTAAATCGCATGACAATGCAATATTATTATGAAGTAGATATATCTGATCTGATGATGGAGCTGCCAGGTAGCCATAGAAACTACGTGATTAAACTACGCAACCCCATCAAATTTAAGCTCGTTTACGAGATTTTCGTGCTCGTATTTACTGAGGTTCTTAAAGAATTGAGGTCTGGTTCTTAAATTTAACCACTGCGCTACCGGAGTCCTCTCAAAATAATAAAATATTGCAATTGTTTTTTCTTTTTTTCACACAGCGCCATCTAGCCTTAAAGTAAGTACATAAGAGGAAATATACAAATTATATGTCTACAGGACTTTTTTTTAATCACCATCTTTTGAATGTTATTTTCTTTAATAAGATATAAACGTACCTGCGTATTTATTTTAGTATCTCTCTGTACAAAAAATAAAAATATATCATAACAAACTTTTTTACATATAGTCGCTTTTGATGAACATAACTACTACGACGCATTTCACTGATAATACTACGACGTAGTACTACAAGATGTTTTGTAGTAGCGCGTAGTCGTCTTTATTTTAATGGCATTCATTCATAATTTAGAATGACCATGATTGGCTTAATATGTTAGCGAATATATTAATTTAATTGTGAAAAAATACATACCTTTTTTGCGAAAATCGTTTCTATAAATAATACAAAAATTTGGGCGGTGACTAAATAAACAACCCTGTATAATACACGTAGCAAACATATTACGCATAATATTTACAATGCGCTAGGATCGAACCCGCAACCACTGGCGTCTGAGGCAGCTGATAGTGTTACCCCATCGCCAAAGTGGTCGTCGAGAGGACTCCATTTGATTCCTTACACCACTCGCCATCTCCATCCTCTTTTACAATTGGATTGATTTAATGGTTATAAGTTCAAACGGCGACGGTGGCTCTAAGTAAGTACCTACCTATAAACAGAACATCTCCTAGTACTTTTAACTGAATTCATAAAGATCGAACCTTTTCCCACAATAAGCATGTAAAAGACAATACTTAATAACATTTATTTTAAATAAATTAAAGATTTAACTTTTGTGGCATGCACAGAAAAGGATCTACCAAGAACCTCCTTTGATCAACTATGGCTATGGCCTCAGTTTCCAGTACCATCAACTAGGACTTGTAAACGTAAGTAGGTAGGTACGTATTTTTTTGTGCATTTATATGGGTACCACTATCGTAATTATTGTTTGAGATAGAAGATAGGCATTGCAATTACTGGCACCGGGGTCAAAACTCATCTTGTCAATAGTTGATTTTTATTACAGAAAAACAGGTACTTAACACATTTTTTAACCCTTATCGTCATTAAAACAGTGTTTTCAAATAAAAAAAAAAAAACAATTCAAGGTATTAAGGCCCTATTGATTGGGCTAACGTGTTTCAATTTCATCAATTGCAATCAAGCAAGTTGCACAAAACAACCAATAGCAATAAATCATTGGAAACAAGTCGATTGAGACAATAGAAATACCGGTAGCTACACTCGCGTGCAACCGAATCGACTCACCTCTACAAAACTGATAAATGGTGTAATATGTTTTTAAATAATAAAAAAATAATAGGTATATGTATATTTTTTGAAAGCCTATTTCATAAGCTTTAAAGTGATACCATAATTTAAAAAATCTGCACAATATTTTCCAATTTAATCGAATGCTAATGACAAAGCAACAAAAATTGAATAAGTGAAAAAAAAAAACAAATAATAATCAAAATTAAATGAAAACAAAATGTTATGAAAAATAAAGTAATTTATTAAATCAATAATTAGTGTTGCCCCCCCTGACCTTAATAACAGCTCTAAGACGGTTCCTCATCGACCTGATAACCCTTACTACCAGATCTTGAGGGAGAGCTTCCCATTCCTCTTCGAGTGCTGTCTTTAGCTCTACGATGTTTGCAGGCGCTGGATTTCTGGCTCGGACCCTGCGTTTCAGCTCATCCCATATGTGTTCAATAGGATTAAGATCAGGGCTGAGTGGTGGCCAGTCCATGGTCTCAATATCAACTTCATCCAGGAACTGACGAGTGATTCGTGCTGTATGGCATCGGGCATTATCATGCATTAGAAGGAAGCCATCTCCTATGAAGCCTTCATAAGGAAGGACGTGATCAAGGAGAACGTTTTCCACATATCGGTCTGCAGTCAGACCGCCTCCTCGGCCTCCACCAGGGATGAAAACAAGAGCTGTTTTTCCTTCCACTGAAATGCCCGCCCACATCATACACGAACCTCCGCCATATGCCACTGTTTCGGCGAAACAACATTGTGAAAATCGTTCGCCTGGACGCCGGTACACTCGAGCTCTCCTGTCGCTGCCATGCAGACACACTCTGCACTCGTCAGTGAACAGGACCGATCGCCATTGTTCAGCCGTCCAACCGATGTGTTCGCGAGCAAATGCAAGGCGAGCTTGTCGGTGAGCCGTGGTCAATTTAGGGCCTCTGGCAGGCCGTTTTGGAGTCAAGTTGGCATCTTTCAGCCGTCTTCTTACTGTCCATTGGCTGACAGCGACTCCACGGACCTCTCGCAGCCGCTGCTGCACAGCAACACCGGTGAGATGGCGATTTCTAAGACTTGTTGAGACGATAAAACGATCGTCTCTCTCAGAAGTACGCCGCCGCCGACTGTTATCTGGCCTCCTAGAGTAAGAACGTGTCTCCTGGAACCTTCTGTATACCCTGGATACTGCAGATTGGCTCAGATTCAGTCGACGAGCGACTTCTCGCTGACTAAGGCCCTGTTGTATCAAAAGGACAACTTGGGCGACTTCTTCTGGTCTTGTATCCATAGTGGCGGCAAATTGTTTATCGTATCTTGCGGTGATGTGTTCAGGTCAACTTCTGATAAGCGACTGATAAGGGTGCGTTGCATACGGGGGTTTATATAGGGGGTTGCATCGCGCAACACGTTAGTACTGCAAGGAGTAAATTGTACGGACTTACGTTCATACCACGATATTTTTAAAAGTGGTAATTGGATTAAAATGGTTAATGTGTCATTTTAAAGTTAAAAGAATAGGCTTTTATATAAATATACATTTTGTAAACTTTTTTCTCATTTTTGAAACCAAAACACACTTTTTGTCTATTTTGTATGGGTGAGTCGATTCGGTTGCACGCGAGTGTAGTTACTGTAACCAGAAGCTGGCCTGCGGGCATAGATCAAGGAATAGCTCTTGTTTGCAGATACTAAACTTGCGAACAAACCTTTTGCAGTTTTTGTACCTAGCAAAGTTTGCGGATGGTTCAGCATGTTTCTACTTTTGTGGACGCGAATCATGAATTTAATTTAAGCTGCTTTTGAATGCGTTAGGATTCGCTAATAAAAACCAAGTGATAGCTACTTCGATAGTTAGGGAACCAATGCCTAAATGCCTGATTTTCAACCTAGACGTGGATATATGTGTGTATTTTTGTGATCCGTGCAGACATGCACCTCTTTTTTTTACCTCTTTATTTATCTCCCTAGTCATAACACAAATTCTTAAGAGTTGTTTCGCACTACATTCGATTCTTATCCGATCTTAATTCGATAAATGACGGTCTGGCGTAGAACTATTTCTATGGCTTGCTTCATCCAGCATCCATCATTTAATACAAGATTTGTACAGGGTTGATTTTTAGTCACTGGCCAATTTTTTTCACAAGAAAATTAATATAATCCCTAACATATTAAACAAAGCATGGTCACTCTTAATTATGAATAAATAAAGACGACTACGCGCTACTACAAAATATCTTGTTGTAGTATTATCAATGAAATGCCGAGTCGTAGTAGCTGTGCTCATCAACAGCGACTATTTGTAAAAAAGTTTGTGGTGCCATATTTTATCTTATTTTTGTACTGACAGATGCCAAAATAAATATGCAGGCACGTATGTATCGTATCCAAGAAAATAACAATAAAATTTGGCTCATGACTAAAAAATAACCCTTTTTTTCTCGGATTCGCTCAAAGGAATCCTATTTTTTTGCTAGACCTTAAAAATTACTTATTCGTTTCGATAGCACCAACACTCAATCAGAAAAAAATCACAAAAAACAAATTGTGACAACCCTGTGTAAATCCGATCGGCGCGTGCGACTGCACCGCTGTGGTTTATTTGCCGGCCGCCGCCGCAGCGCGGGCGCAGGCAAATAAACCAAACTACAAATTGTCTACAAATTACTGCTCGTTTACTTACTGATTTACTTTTATGTACTGTTTTAGAAGTTTGCGATAACGTTACTTATGGCTTGTGAGTGAGTTATTTTGGTTGTGAAATTAAATTATTTGTTTTGAGCTGGTTTCGTATTGTGTAGGTTGTTGAGTTAGTTGTAGTTTATTTTATAATTTATATGTAGAGGAAGTAGACTTGATTAAGGATTCCCTTGAATTGCTGACTATGGATGCTTTGACTTTTGATTTAGAAGAGAAGCTATAGGAGAGAAGTTATAGGATATCTTTTATAATTCCATGAATGAGAAAAGTATACTTAGTTGGAAATGCGGCATTTTACTTTTTATTTTAACGGAAGTCCAAAAGTCGGTTAATAGCCCTAATAATATAGGTAATAGCCCTAAGGCGACGATTCCAAGTGGCTCCCGGTTAGTGGTAGGACCTCTTCAGAATTCGCCTGGCAAACCTGGCCTGGTCACCCTTCATATAAAATCTACCACCGCAGTGATGCCTTCCAGCTATGCCAGTTCATTCCTAAGCCCGTGAGCTGATATCTTCAAACTCATCCCCAGTCAAGCGAGCGAAAGAAAAACATAGAATGTACCAGTTGCTTCTCTTCCTGAGCATACTGTAAAAGTCAGTCAAGGGAGGTTATATTGCCTTTTTCGTGGGCGATAGGCGTAAGCAATGTCACTGCAATTGTCTCTATCTATCATGATAATACCTCCAAAGTCAAAAGAGACATCGCATGGTCTTGTAATTTCTGGTGTTCTGCCTAACAGTTACGCAAAACAGGCGTGTAGTTATGTATGTTATGTTAGTATGTATGTAAATCATCTTCTCTTAAGCAGGTGTAGGTAATCATCATCGCTCGTGCCAACGTGATGCAATTTTGAACTCCGTAATGTTTATATTATACATAAGTACATGACTTCACGCCTGACCCTCTTTGGGGTAGGCAGAGACAAGGGAACACCAATGGCTACGATTCAGACATACCTCTTTCGCTTCCTCCACTTTCCTTCACTTGGTAGGTACATGATACAGGACAGTACCTTTGCAGGTACGAGTAGGTACTTCAAATTGTTAACGCTACCTGTAACAAATAGAAAATTTATTTTGTGATGTAATCCCATAGCATTATAAATAGTATTCTACGGACTCAGTGGTGCAGTGGTGTAGAGAGAGAGAGTAGAGCTGAACTTTGGAACATACATTCTTTAGAAGGTGTAGGGGTGCGCTCAGGAAGGAACTCCTGAAATTCCCACAGGATCGGTTGTTTAGCGCGCACGAAGTACGGAAAAAAGTTCGTAAACTATTAAACTTTACCATTCAAAAGTAACTTTCGATTATAATCGATTATTCACTCGACTGCATAATTCGATGGTATTTATAACATTTTTATAATATGTGTATCTTTAATAAGAAAAAGAAATTCACCCAAAGCCTATAACTGTTCCACTCACAAAACCACAAGGCTATATTTACAAGAATACACATTTAAATTTCCACGTCTTTGTTTGTCAGAATTACAGGCACCTTAATAACGGCGTGTGGATTTAAACCACATACAAGGACCTTTACAAAATAACACTAAAAATTAAAACCAGCCATTATGCACGGTTGCCTTCAATTACAAATCGTAAAATCTGATTCAAGAATCTGACGTTGTGGTGAGAGCTGTCACTTTGACGGGGCGCGCTCTTTTTTTATATTTAAATCGTTATATGGCAACATCGGTGCTTGCTTTGTGCGTGTCATTGAAAGTCGTGAATGACAAAGAGGGATAATTGATTTCGGTTTTAGAGTTCCTTCTAGTCAAACTTGGGTTTATTATCCAATAAAAAAGTGAAGATGTATTCAATTGTTCCGTCCATTTTCGAAGCCATCTATTGATTATGAACATAATGATCCTGGATGCGTTTACATTTAATGATGTAAAAAAAAACATTCATAACCTCACACCTGTGTCGTTTGGGGTAGACAGAGACAAGGGCACATCAATTGCTATGATCCAGACATAGGTACATCTTTCGTAAAAAAATACTTTGTTATATTAACACTAAAACTAAAACATATTGCAAAACAGTGAATTTAAATATTGGGTAACTTGTTGTTAGTCAAGTTTTAAGTTTTTTACTTATGAGAAACTTACGTATACAATTACGTATAAAATTTAAGTAGGTATATTATTTTATTCACGTTAGTAAGCATACGAAATATTTAAGAAAATTGCTCTGTTAAACTACAAAAACATTAAATAAATAAATAAATAAAATCCCCAGACAATCACACCAAATAAATGGCCCCAAAGTAAGCATAGCTTGTGTTATGGGATACCGTATAGCGAACTAGGGGGAAACCTAGAATATAAATACATAAATAGATAAACACCCAGACACGGAACATTTTTTTTTCCTTGTTCCATGCGGGGATCGAACCCGCAACCACTGGCGTCTGAAGCAGATAGGTTTACCTCAACGCCAAAGTGGTCGTCAAAATTATTCTCTACGGAACCCATACCTAAATCCCGACACAAGCTTAACCTGCAGTTTCTTCATCAAAGCCTCGCTTTACGAACAGCGGCTATTTTTACGCGCTTGTTAATAAATTTGACCCCAATTAATGGAGAGTGTTAATTGTGGCTGGTGTTGCCAATTCCGGACAATTTACTGAGCGGCACATGATGAGGTCGGTGATGGTGCACTCTATGCACTTGTGGTGTTATTGTTTGTGGTACAGTCAGAGGCTGGATAATGAGATCTGTAATAATATTTTAAAGTTTTTGCATTTAAAATGCCTAATTATTTTTAAATAAATGAAAAAATGTGTTAAGTAAACATCTCCCGACCAGGACTCGAACATGGGAGCTCTCGTTTGCCGGACGAGTGCTCTTCCACTGAGCTAGCAGTGCCTGGCGGTGCGCGTCTAAATTACTTAGCACAATTTTTGTTTTTACGTTATATTGCTAACGTAACTCCATCTAATGGTAGGTATAGCTTTGCAGCTAAGACCACCCGAGACCAATTTCTTTTTCAGAAATTGTGAATCTCAGTTATAGTGAAGCATTGCAATGTTTAATAATATTTTTAAAGTGTTTGCATTTAAAAAGCTTAATTAAATAAATAATTATTTTTAAATAAATTAAAAAATGTGGAAGAGCACTCGTCCGGCAAACGAGAGGTCCCAGGTTCGAGTCCAGGTCGGGAAATGTTTACTTAACACATTTTTTCATTTATTTAAAAATCAGAACTTTTTTTAATTTTTTTTATAAGAAATGGATTTGGGTAATATGTCTCTCTCATTTATCTTGAGGAGAGTAATGATGAGGATTCTGGAAAGAGCTATTGTTGATTTTGTCTGGATTCAGCATGAGATTATCTTTAAGCAGTTACGAAGCTATTTGTGCTCTTTTGTTATTTATATAAAGATTCTGTGACTGTGATTACTGAGATAAAGAAATAAAGAGCAAAATTAGAGCGTCTGTACTAAAGAAAATATTTCAACCATATCTTGGAATTGTTTCATACACACATACATAACTTCACGCCTGTATCCCGTATGGGGTAGGCAGAACACCAAAGGTAATAAAACCATCTGTTGTCACATTTGACTAATTTGGAGGCATTATAATAGTGGAGAGAGACTATTGCAGTGACAGGGGATCAGCCTATAGCCCACAAAAAAGCCGCCCATAACAACTCGGTCCCTTAACTGCCTTTTACAGTATGCCCGGGAAGAGAAGCAGCTGGCACATTCTATGTTTTTCTTTCGGTCCCAGTCCATTAGGAAAGGAGAAAAGATCTTAACTCTAAAAGCATTCTTAAGTTCATGATATGCACCAACTTAATATCGTCCTTGGACTTAACTAATATAATGGGTACTCAGTGCATAAGATCTACCTACACTTCAATCAACTTCATATTTATTCCTCGTCTAAAACCTATTACACATAATATAACTCCCGACAAATCTCCTGCACTTACAGCCAATCAAATGTCAAGTGACAGTGTCAGTCAACACTTCCTGGTGTCTGCTGCATCTAGGAATATTGATGAGTGATGAGTGATGCGTAACAAGGGTGACTCACGCGCATGTCACTTGTAGAACGTGACTCACTGACTCAGAGACACGTGTCTGTGTAGTATGTACTGGAAAATGTAGACTTATTGTCGGTTATGTAGAAACAAATGGCTTTATTGTTTAGTAGCAGTAACTATACGGGCGTGAATACTGATCCCGTTAGAGTTTCCTCTTAAAAATATTTTATTACTCCTGGACATGATTATCATAAGACTTGCCACTGCAGGAGTATGAGTCTTTGTGGGTGACGAGAACGACTAAATTGTGGCTCCAGTGCCAGTTTATTAAAAAAAAAAACAGGATGGCACAATTACTTCTGTTATATAAGTACCTACCCGATTGCCGAAAAAGCCCTCGTAATGTAAAGTTTAAATAGAAATTTTAAAATCTTTCCAGGGGTTTTTGAGTTTCTCATAATCAACAAACAAAGTAACTATGATATTAGCATGGACTCAGCGCTCTGGGAATAGCTAGATTTTGGTCAAACTCTAGGGAATCATGGAGCTGAGAAGATGAAGAAGTGTGGACTAGTCAAAGTCAAAAGTCAAAACATTCTTTATTTCATAAGTATTTAAATACACTTGAAACAAGTCAAAGGCATTTGTATTGTATTTGTATCTTGAAGTCATCGTGGTTCAGTAGTGCCTGCACATAACATGTGTGAGCCATGATGGTCATTTTCTATGCTACTAAGTATACCGCCCATCCAGCATTAGACATAGCCCCAGCTAGACTGTTGGAAACAAAACATCAAACCATGGTGACCTTGCTAGTTTACAACAGTGAAGACGGCTGTTGACAATCAAATTACGCATGACCTTGGCGGGTTATAAGCGGCGGTGCTTAGAAACACAGACATACATCTACATAGACAACGCAAATTTTGAAGACCTATTATGACGTCGCAGCTGATATTTATTACTGGGTAATACAAACAGATTCAGAGGCACCGATGTCGCTGATGAAATCGATTATTAAGAACGATATTGATATCATGGAATCGATTTACTACACATACATACAATAGACATACATACGCGCGGATTAAATCTAGAGGCGTCCAACCTTGACGCTTGGTCGAGGTTCGGACACGCAAAGTACATGCATTTGCGTTATCCATGTAGATGTATGTCTGTGTTTAGGACAGTGTGTACGCTTGTTATTGTATATTTTACTATGTAACTATAACTATAAATAACCAGAGTTTTGTAGCTTTTAGCCTGCGTTTCAACCTTTCTTTCTTTGTATCCTCAATTGTAACCACCGTTTGTAACAGTGTGGATGACTCGGAATTGGTTGTCAACCACTTAACCTTCCTTAACCTTGGTTGAAAGCATTGGTTTTCAACGTGTTTTCAACAGTCATATGAAAATCATATCTCTAGCTGTCCCACCTAAATACGTATACACACTGACCTCAAGTAACTGACCTCGGAACAAATAATTATAATATGGATATATTTCGGGCTTTACAACAATACACCTTACCCAGACTAATCAAAATAATATATCTTTAAATCATAACAAAAGCTTAATAAGTACTTACTTACCACCATATAAAGGTTATCTTAATCATACCATAGTTCTTGAGAAATAATTAACCAAAGCCCACACACCTTCAATAGGTACCTAACTTTGTAACATGCAATCTGCCTGCAATTAGGTGCCTCCTAAGTGAGACCCTAAACGCCCACGTATGTTTTGCAAGATTCTTCCAATTTAACTGATAATGAGTTGGGCGCTGTCAGTGTTATTCTGGGTTTATTATTTATGGGACACCTAAGGTTAAACCTTAGTCATTGTATGTTGGTTTAACTCTCCTTTTAGTTTTGATTTTGTATTATTAAATACTAGCTATTGCCCGCGACTTTACTTACGATATTACATTAACGGCGATCCTCTAATTTCCTACTTTATCCACCTCGTTCAAGCAAAAAGCGTCAAAAAGTCACAAGCCTTCAACCTCACAAACTTTTTGTTTATAATAATAATAAATAAACTGTTGGACATTTATTCACATAACGCGCTAGTTCTGAGGTAAGCTCATATGATTGTGTTATAGGATTTTTAGATTTTGACAATGATTTTTTTTACACAACGGATATAATTACACACTTTTTCTATTTTTATATCATACATTGCTTGTTTGACAGTATTTTATCGGCTACATTTTGGTGAGTGTGCGAGTGCTCTTTTTGACCAAATTGAACCAAGCCCTTTTTACCACCGGACTACCAGACGCAGACAGAACTTCCATCCCTATATAGTGGATTTACCAAGAAGTCGAACAAAACGCTTCGATAGTTCCTTTTTAGTACGGATTGCCAAGGTGTGGAACAATCTGCCTGCGTCTGTTTTTTCTGACCACTACAGTCCTGGAACTTTTAAGTGTCGAGTGAATAGGTTTCTCGTGGATGGACGTGTAACACCATAGTCTTCATGCGCACTTTCCATCAGGTGGCATGGAATACAAACGTCTTATCCTTACAATATAAAAAAAATTTACACCCAGACTTGGTTCTAAGAAACTTGATCATACACACAAAAATTTGCATTTTGCGGGGACCGACACATCTTTTTACAAGAAGAAAGAAATCTTATAAACATAAATTTAAAGACCGACTAGGCTAGGATTCGAACTAAAGACATTTCTAAGAATTATAAGTACAAACGTACAAACCTAAATTGGTTTTTGTTACACTTGTTTTGTAAAAAAATTACTGTATCTTTGTATTATTAATAAATAAATAAATAAATACTCGACTGTTGTACCACAGAAAGAAAGTGTCAATTTGGCATGGAAGACAAACGTCCTATCCTTACAATATAAAAAAAAAAAAAGAACGAGCGAACATCAGGAACTAAAGGTCTGTATTGAAATAATATATTTTCAGCAGATTTTGTTGTTGAAAAAAAGAAACATGGGTAAACCCATGGGGCACACGGACAGTTTGTTTTATTTGCGTAGGAATGATAAACATGTAACTCATTACAAGTATTGAGATAGTGAGTTTATTTATGGCTGAAAACCCGCATGCAATACATAAATTTGATACTGCAGTGTTCAGCGTTCGACTTATCACAGTACTACTTAATTATATTTTTTATAGTTACCTAAACGAAGTATTTTTTTAATATTGACTGGGATGACAGGTGTCAAGATGACAGAAAATTAAAGGAAGAAACCTGGATCTGTTTCTCAGTCTACGAGTGTAGCATTCAGGATTAACCCAAAATGCGGCGTGAGACGGCCGAGACTTTTAATTCTTGCAGCTTTTTAGATTAAAAATACAATCACATTTTGGGAATAGCTAAAGGTCCACAGGTGTTGAGGGTCCATACATTTTATCATCATGCCAAACAATGTTTTCATTATATTTCAGTGGTTTGTGGGGATGGATGCTGGATAACTATCACTTTTCAGTCGCCGAAATAACTTCTGACTAATCGTTAAAACAAATCGTTAAAACGATCAACTACTGTATCAAGATAACAGCACCCAGGACCGACTGCTTACCATGCCCTTTGAAGCACGATAGTCCTCATGATAAAATAATTATCAGAGGTCACCCATCCTTGTAGGGGAGAACGGGTATGCTTTTCTCACGGTTTGGTTGTCACAACTGTTATAAAACAAAACTGAAGGAATGAATAAATATTAAATATTTCTGACACTCACACAACATTATCTAGCCCAAATTAAGGTTATGGATACTAGATAATTGATATACTTAAGAAATATATAAACATACATATTGAATTAATACATATTTTTTATTAGAATAAACTTAAATAAATATATAAACATCCATGACTTGACGACTAATATCTGTGTTCATCACACAAATATCCGCCGCCGCCGGGATTCGAACCCAGGACCTCTGGCATAGAAGGCAATGTATGTTACCGCTACACGAGCCGGTCGTATGAATTGTTATGAATATTTCAATAACAAGCGCCGAAGAAGCGCAAGAGCGCTTCACCTCAGATACTCAGGTGAAGCGGAGAGGGAGGTGTCTTCGGCGCTTGTTTTATGATAGTTGTTACAACCAACCCGTGTGACAACGATACCCAGTCTCCCCTACTTCCCGCGCCGAACATTGCTTAACCTGCGATATCGTATGATATGCGCAGGAGTTACTGCGACACGATGACTTCTAAGAATTAATATGTAAGCTGTCATTACAAATTGCAGATTATCACCTCATAAAGCCACCAGGAAAACAATATAATATCCTTGGCGCAGATCCAAGCAACACCGGTTGATACATAATTAAAAATGGAATAATTTACGAATACACTAAAATATTAAATTTTACGACAACTAGCAAGGAGCGAGCACACACATCATAATAGTAAGCACTTTCATGACTCTTGTTATTGTTAGAATTTATTAGTTGGTTAGGATATTTGCAGCTATTTCAAAGGAAATCTTAAAATTGGTGGATGTTTTTTGAACTTTTCCACCTTTTTGACATTCAGTCTAATTGTCAATTCAATACTGGAATCACTGTTCGTGTATGAGCATTGATTATATTATATAAAGTAAAAGATAATAATAATAAATAAATAAATATTTCTGACACTCACACAACATCAACACAACGAACTCCTCTATATAAAGTCAGTCGCCATTTGTCACTCCTGCGATTTGTAGCTACATTTGACGACCACTTTGGCGATGGGGTAACTGTCTGCTTCAGACGCCAGTGGTTGCGGGTTCGATCCCCGCACGGAACAAGAAAAAAAAATGTTCCGTGTCTGGGTGTTTATCTATTTATGTATTTATATTCTAGGTTCCCCCCTAGTTCGCTATATGGTATCCCATAACACAAGCTATGCTTACTTTGGGGCCATGTAGTTGGTGTGATTGTCTGGGGATTTTATTTAAAAGAAACAACAAAAAAAAAAAAAAACTAAAAACTAAAAAAACTAAAAACATTATCTAGCCCAAATTAAGTTTCTTAAAGAACTTGTGTTATGGATACTAGATAACTGATATACTTAAGAAATATATACACATACATATTGAATAAATACATATTTTTTATTAGAATAAACTTAAATAAACATATAAACATCCATGACTTGACGGCTAATATCTGTGTTCATCACACAAATATCCGCCGCCGCCGGGATTCGAACCCAGGACCTCTGGCATAGAAGGCAATATATGTTACCGCTACACCAGCCGTTCGTCAAGATATTGCTAATATTTTGTATTGATATTGATATTGCTTCCATGCTGGACTGGGAGCGAAGGAAAAACATAGAATGTGCCAGCTGCTTCTCTTCCCGGGCATACTGTGAAAGTCAGTTAAGGGACGGAGGTTTTATTGGCGTTTTTGCGGGCGATAGGCTGACCCCCTATCACTGCAATAGTCACTCTCCATCATTATAATACCTCTTAGTTTGTCAAACGGGACTTCAGATGGTTTTATAGCCTCTGGTGTTCTGCCTACACTATAAGGGATACAGACGTGAAGTTATGTATGCATGTATGTATTGCTATTATTTTTGTAAAACTTTCTTCTCTATAGGTAATAACTAAATATTTTCTTTCCACTTTAGTTTTTTTTTGTCTATACGTTAGTTATTCCTGCAATATATTTTTTTAATTATTTAAAAAATAGCTAACATTAGTAATGTCATATCTGTTTGGTATTTTCCTCATCGGCATTTCAAAGCAACATTGTAATAAGAACTTAGATAATTACCAATAACTATTCTATAACAGGTCTTAGAAATAACTATGTTATTTTCTTATCAATGACGTATTAATGTATTATATAACCTTTGACATTCATGTCACCCGATGACCGTAAGTGGCTATGAAGGTTCTTTAAAGAGAAATAATAAATAAATAAAATCCAAAGACAATCACACCAACTACATGGCCTCAAAGTAAGCACAGCAAGCGTTATAGATAAACACCCAAACCTGGAACATTTTTTTTCTTGTTCCGTGCGGTAATCGAACCTGCGACCACTGGCGTCTGAAGCAGACAGTGTTACCCCATCGCCAAAGTGGTTGTCAAATGTAGCTACCAATCACAGGAGTGACAAATGGCGACAGACTTTATATAGAGGAGTTCGCCAATTAAAGCATACTAATTGGGTCAAGATACCTATCGATCAGCTACTATTTTGCTAAAACAGCAAATGTACCTATAGAAGATCAACAAAACTGTCAAATTTCCCCAACCGATTTTCAACTTAATATCCAGGGCATAGAGTTCAGATACAATTACAATTATTTGTCAGATTTGAGCCTTCAGATCTGCAGCCTTCTGTACCTATTTAATTCAATTTCAGACTGAGACATTAGGCTTTGGGTTGACAGTCACAAAGTTGTCTATTATCACCGTTATCTGTTTCTCAGTCTACGAGAGTAAAAAAGAAAAAGTAAAAAGAGTCGAAGTAAAAGTAACGCTAGAGATTACCTGAGACAAAAGTAACTGAGTTTTTGGTCTTGCAGCTTGTTAGATATTGAATGAAGATATGGGTACGTGAATTGTGTAAACTTAATATAGTATTCCTTATATATTTTTCTTATTAACACTTCCTATAGTCGCGTATAATAATCAAATAACCACCGTGCACAATACCTTACCATCAGCAATGACAAAGCGATTAACATACAAACTGCCCATAACAAGTAACCGCAGTCTATTTCAATCCACTTCCTGCTAAACAACATCAATTTCGATGCAGTAGTTGCAGTTGTCGGATACCTGACAGACGGACTTGTACGAACAATCAAGTATGATGACGAAATATCAAATCGTTATTCAAATGTTTAATCAAGTACGGATTCAAAATCTTGTAGAATTGCAGTAAGCTTAGGAATGTGTTTCTTATATTAAAAGCTATAGAGTTTATAATACGTAGTCATTGTGGTAAACTTGTTCAATTCTGATGAATAGTGGCAATGCTACTATTCAATTAAGGCTTTTCATTTTACTTTTGGATGACTGTTGAGGTGTTTTTGGTAAACTCATACGCTAGTGGTCTCCCATCTTAGACATTTTAGCGCCTAATATTCCCCCCTTACGGTTGCATATTTAATGTAGAGCAAGATCGCTCCTACATCGGTGTTACTTCATCTTTGATCTCTTCGTTAGTTACTGAGCATTAGGTGAGAACATACACTTTATTATCAGTGCGAGCACAGAACTTTATCGACTCGTATGTTTACGAATGTTCGTATAATATGGAGTTGGTTGCAAGTTTTTAACTCTATTTACTTTGAGCGTAGGTATGCCACTCACCTGGCGCTGTAAAATATCGCTTCAAAATAATAATAGGTACTTCTTACAAAATATAGATTAAGGGGAATTTTTTTTTTGTTTTTATTTTTTGTGTTAGTTATCAAGATTTGTAAAAAGTCGTAGAACAAATGTTGTTGGGATTGAAGTGGAGAGGCAGCCCGCAAGAGGTGATGTGCTAATTAATAAATTAACCATGTATTAGCTAACAATATTAACATGCCGCGGTTACCCACGAAACTATCGATCCTATAAGAACTTCTTACGATAGGCTATCGAATGTAAATAAGTTTTATCTAATCCGACAAGTCATTTAAGAGATAAGCGCGTTTAGGTAATCTCTCCAACTTTATTATATTTCTATTGTTAAAATAAGTTACTTACCATATCGAAAGCCTTATTTTATTTATATAAACACTATTTATAGCAAATACTAAACAATTTGCGGCCCAAAAATGGTAAGTTTCATTACGGTAAGCTTGCAAGGAAAGGCCAGCTTTAGGCTACGAAAGTTTATATTTATTCGAAACCGAGTCTATATAAGTCCTAAGAACAGATTAGTACTTAGGTTATGTACTAGTCTATACTTAGATCAGACTTGTAAGCTTTGAGTTGTAGATAATATGTAAAGCTTATTTAAAGTATGAAGTAAATTCGCGGTTTAAGTGTATTTAGTTTACAATGTTGGAAGGTACCTACTATTCTTTTTTAGTCTTTGAATCAGAAGCGGCTTTATGCGGATGTGGCCTAAATATCTTAGTGCTGGCATGACCAAAGTCCTTATTAGTCAATGTCGAAATGTATTGAAAAGTTGATTGCTGTAAGTTTCTTGCCACTAAACTTCCCAACAGAACTTCTGAAGTTGTGTTGCATTGGTTACAATTGGCAAACAAAGTTTCAAGTGTAGTAAAAGTATCTGCGAAATAACGAATAGTATGACATTCTTGTGCGGAGTGGAACTCAATCTGCGGTGCGAGCTCAGAACTTTATCAACTCGTATACTCGACTCAAAAGTTTTTAGTGACATTGTAATTTTTTATGTTACAGTTATTTAAGAGTACAACATATTTACAAAAATTCAAAATTAACAAGGCACACATTTATGTAATGGCTGGCCGTAAGGCAATGGATAGATTTCAATTATTGTTTACAAACCGTCTCCATACTATACGAACTTTCGTAAACATACGGGTCGATAAAGTTCTGTGCTCGCACCGCTCTGGTTGGCTACAAACATGCATCCCTATTTCCTCTATGAGTAGAAATAGGATATTAAAGCGACGCCAAAACTCCGGTTTTTGCTGGAGTTTTACTTTTTTAAGTTGACCTTAGACGGGTAAAGTCGCGAACGAAACCTACACATTCACTTAATTCAATCAAGCTCCATACTTCACTTCTACAAGTGACATTATACAACCTGAACGCCTTAGAACAAATCTACCGATTTCAATAAACCTTACTTATTCAAATCCTAAGTTAATATCTTTGATTTAGTGTCCCATAAATAATACCTAACTAAGCTGACCATCAAGGTGACCTACTTCACAGTAAGTACACTCAGCTTCAAGTTCTTCTAAGTTATCTATAGGTGTCAAGTTAAGTGAGATCAATAATAAATAAATAAATAAAAACTCTTTGGAATAAGCCTAGGTATTGTAGGACTTGCCGGGACATTGGTCTCTCCCGTGGGAGACGAGGAGGTTTAGGCCATAACCACAAAGCGGTGATATATAGCGTCAGATTTTTACAGAAGGATGGTTACCAGGCGAATTCTGACGGGATCCATTACAAAATCTTTCAGTTCGTTTCATTATGAAAATGTAGAAAATATCTACAGCCTACGGACGTTCAGTAGGCTTGTATAAAATGGAAGTTATTTTAATAAGCACTGCATATATTATTTTGAAATTAGGATCATAAATCACTGTTAACTGGATTACCGCGTATAATTTTTTAACATTTTAACTCGATGTTTCGGTGTCTTTGCAGACCCCGTGGTCACGAGCGAGGGACTGAGATTTCAGGCATCAGATTGAAAGGTGGAAAAATACACCATAACCTCCATCCGTTTCTCAGTCTTAGAGCGCAGCGTTCTGGATAGATAGATAAGCTGACAGTGGCTTGAGTTTTGGTTGTGAGTGCCGCATAAAAACTTTATTTAAGTATAGGGAATTCTAGTAAAAAATGAAGTACCTACTTTCATTACATAATTATGATCAGAATCCAGTATAGAGTGCTTTCCTTCAATATCTAAAATTTGTCACCCGTCACCCTGTATTTGCTACAAAATTATTTCAAGCTTACTGTACCATAATTAATCAACTATAATATATTGTTGATCAACAATCTTGAGTTGAACATGCGCTTTAACACAACAAATGCTATAAACCGACTTGGTCGCCCACTATACCTGATCAGCGACAAATCTGACAATCCGCGTCCCGCCCACACTTGCGCGTGCGCTGGTGATCATAACAAAACATGCGCCTTAGATAGACAATACGACACAATTATACTTTACTGACTTAAAGTTTTGTCCATGCTGGACTGGGAGCGAAAGAAAAACATAGAATGTGCCAGCTGCTTCTCTTCCCGGGCATACTGTAAAAGTCAGTTAAGGGACAGAGGTTTTATCGGAGGTTTCTTTTATGGGCAATAGGCTGACCCGATGTTATTGCAATAGTCTCTATCCGCCATTATTGTGCCTCAAAATTTGTCAAACGTGACATCAGTCTTATAACCTCTGGTGTTCTGCCCACCCCATAAGGGATACGTCATAAAGTTATGTATGTAAAGTTTTGTCCATGTAGTATCGGCTTCGAATAGCCCTAAGGGCCGATAAGCGACTAATTCGAGTTACCCCCACTTGATGTCAGGATCCCGTCAGGGCACGACTGTCTAGCAACCACCCTTCATTTAGAGGGTTCATTGATGAGGGTAGATGTAGCCGTGTAAACATTGGCTCCGTATATTTTAATTCGAAAAAATAGTAATAATAAAGATTTTGAAATAAAATTAGTAAAAACTAGCTTGCTATTCAACAATTACCAAGTGAAAATGTTTTGAAAAGTTTAAAAAGTGAAATAGTGATAAAAAGTGACTCAAATATGTTGACAACAATTTCTTTGTTATAAAACCGGAACATAACAACTATTTAACAAGGTAACCTTATATAGCATGTGAAAAAGTGAAGTGTCCACATTAACTAATAAAATTAGAAATCAAAAACAGTGCAAAATCATTTATAAAAAGTGAAAATAATTGAGCTTGAGAACAAAGGATTTTTTTAAACCATCCAACGATCAAAACATAAATAACAGCGACATGTATTAATTTAAACTCAAACCAAGTACACTAAAAATCAAGAAATCATTAGTGATCTATACTGATAAAATGTCAAAACTTTGGTAACAAAAATTATGGATGGCACCATAATTCATTCATTTAAATTGGCAGATTCATATACATTTCTCATATAAAGTGCCGCCATCTATTAGAATTAATAGACACTACCTACTATCAATGGTCGACAGCTATCAAATATTATAATTCACTATTTCGACTTAATGGACATATGAGTTGTGGATGCGCTTGTTAATACGCTGGCTTGTCGTGGATAGTTCGAGTGCTGGTTCGAATCTCGCCCATGCTGAGAACATTTAAAGACTATTAAATTACTGTGTTTATTTTTACTGTATTAATATTTTGAATTTTAATTCATATTAGTTTGGAGTTTGAACATTATTTAACTTTTTATTTGTTTGTTTGTAACTTTTTGATTGTATATTATTAAAGATTTTAAAATTTTAAAGTTCATATACTTATGCCAAATAATTTATCAGTCTTTTTGAATTAATATTGTATACTTAAGGCGAAAATCATGGAAGAGGATAATGTAACAACAAGAAAAAAAACAACTTCATCACACAACACCTCACTATTCGAAACTACAACCATGAGCTTAACGGATTCGACATTGAATGACAGTGTAACAATAGGTGAACTACAGGAAGAAAATGAAAAATTAAGTTCAGAACTAAATATTGCAACACAAGAAATAGAGAATAATAATAATAATATAACTCTTTATTGTACAACTATAAATATACAGATAATTTACAGAGAACAAATTTACAGAGAATCTAAACATTGAGAATAAACGGCTACAAACAGAATTAAATAAGTACTTAAAAGTCATTGAAATGTATAAGAAAATTAGTATTTCACATCTTTCAACAACAAAAGATACAGAATCATCTTATAAAAACGAATATAGGACACCCCAATCACGAAAGAAGAAAATGTCTCGCAGAAAATGTAGCCTATCTACACCAATCAGTCACATACCTAAACTGTTTTCACACCATGATAGCACCCCAAATACAAATGAAACACAAAATGAGACGATGAACTCACCGGAATGCACCTCGAGAAAGAAATCGATGGTTGAACTAAGCAATTTAAAGAATAGTACTGATAATGCCAAACAAAACAAACCATTAGAGAAAAGAAGGGTTATAATAATAGCTGATCAACAAGGAAGATTAGTACAACCTATACTGCAGAATCTGTTAGGCTCCAAATACTTTGTTTCATGCTTCTGGAAACCTGGTGCTAAAATGAAAGATGTGCTAGATACAGAAAAGGATTACATAAAAACATTAAACAAAAATGATTGTATATTAGTGCTAGGAGGAACAAATGATGCAAATCCATTTGATTTCCAATTAAGAGTAAATGTTTGGCTAACTAATGTAACACATACTAATGTTATATTTTCGGAAATACCCTATAATAAATTTTTAAATGAAAAGAAACTTAACGGTGATTTAAGATTTTTATGTAAACAAAACAAAAATGCAACCTTTGTAAATATGTACTACTCCGAACAAAGACCATACAAAAGAAACTTTCCGTTGTTTGTTTCTAGGGCTTTTTTAAAAGAGATTTTGCATATTGAATACAAAACAAATTTTTATAACTTTGAACTTCAACGTAAAAAAACGATTGTAACAGTATCTAAAATAAAAAAAAATGACAAGTGCACACAAACCGAAACAAATCATGACGGGAAAAATGATCAATCGTCCCAAACTATTTCTGATCTCTCAAATAAAAGTAATTTTCGTCACTAAAACGATCAATATCCTACACCAAAACATAAATGGATTGATAGAAAAGTCAGATTTACTCACAGTGCACCTGCAGGAACTAGAAGATAAAAAGAAACCTATAGATGTTATATGTATTACAGAACATAATATGCTGAAATCAGATGCAACCCTCTTGCGAATACCTAACTTTACCCTAGTTGCAAATTTTTCCCGAAAAAATAGGCATGGAGGATCTTGTATTTTAGTACACAACAAACATAAATATAAAATCATTAATGAAATACAAGACCTCAGTATGATTAACATTATTGAATGCTCAGCAATTGAATTGACAATCCAAAATATTTTAATAATTTGTGTGTACAGACCACCAAAATCTAAACGGGAATACTATGACATTTTTTTAAATAATTTAACTGACATCTTAGGTAAATGTAGCTATAAAAAAAGAAAAATTGTATTATGTGGGGATTTCAACATTGACATATTAATAAATAACAAACAATCGAATGAATTTGAACAATTATTGACTAGCTTTAACTTAAATATATCTATAAGGCAACCTACAAGGTTATCCAGTGGTACATGTCTTGACAATTTTGCCCATAACCTACGCGGGTGTGAGGCTACTGTTCTAGATCTAGCACTATCTGACCACACAGCACAGCTACTGAAGTGCCCAGTGAAGGCAACTTTTACATTGCCTTATTACTATAAAACCAAGCGTGACTATAGCAAGGATAACATAAATAAGTTCAAGGAATGCATTAAAGCCTTAAAATTTACGGACTCGTTATGTAATGAAGATCCCAACGAAGCTTATAATATTTTTTTTGATTTATTTAAACTTTTTTACGACTTATGTTTTCCTGTGATCAGATTAAAAATTCAAACTTACAGACGGCCAAAATGGATATCCAAAGGCATCCTCAAATGCACCAAACGGAAAAGAGAACTACTTTGGAATTACAGGAAACATCCCAACTGTGCAAATAAAAACTACCTCCAAACGTACTCCAAACGACTTAAAAATATAATTAAATTAACACAACGAGCCCAAAATAACTATCTTATTAATACTTCAAAAAATAAAATGAAAGCTACATGGCAATTGATTAATCAAAGTAAACAAAGCCAACCCAAAGAATATATAACAGAGATAAAAAATGACGAAGGAATATTAACGGATGCAATAGATATAGCGGAATCTTTTAATAATTTCTATATAGACGAGGTAAAAAGCCAAAACGCAGAAAACTCCAACACTTCAATCAAATATAACAATTTACATTCATTATTTATAAGGCCTACTAATTGTGATGAAATATTGTCTATTATAAAAAGCCTTAAAGATACTTATAGTACTGGTTATGATGAAATAAATACAAATATTATAAAGGGAGTAGCTGTGTATATTACACCAGTACTAGCCCACATTATTAATTTATGCATACAAAATGGCACGTATCCTGATAAATTAAAGATTACTATTATTAAACCCATGTACAAAAAATCTGACCGGGACAACATGTCGTCATACAGACCATTGGCTTTCATTCCAGTTTTCTCTAAAATATTCGAGAAGGTTATTTTCAAAACGATCTATAGTTTCTTTGAAAGTCAAAATTTACTAGCAGAAGAGCAAGTTGGTTTTAGACAAAATAGGGGAATAAATCTAGCATTCTATAATTTTCTAAAAGTGGTGATAAAAAATGTAGATGAGAGAACACCTGTTTGTGCTCTAATGATGGATCTCTCTAAGGCTTTTGATTACGTTGACCACAAGATTTTAATAAACAAACTTTGTGCATATGGTGTACGAGGTGTGCCTCTTAACCTCATCAAATCTTACCTGACTGACAGAATTCAAGCAACGCAAACCACAAAAATTTGCACTGACTCTAAAACGGAAATAAACTATCTTTCGAGCTTTAGAACAGTTAAGTATGGGGTTCCACAAGGCAGTATATTAGGTCCCTTACTTTTCTTGATATATATCAATGACTTCCCACAAATAACTCCTAACTCTATGGTATTATTTGCTGACGATAGTACACTAATATGTCATGATAAAGACATCAATAAACTTCAAACGGACATTAAAAATACAATGGACATTATTCTAGACTGGTTGAAAACTAATAACCTTAAAATTAATTTGAATAAGACGTATATTATAAATTTTTCTAATAGATCCCAAAACCTAACATCTTTTAATATTAATTATTGGGGAAATCAAATAATCGATGTAAAGAAAACTAAATTCTTAGGCTTGACGATAGACAGTAATCTCAACTGGAAAGACCACATAGATGACACATGCAGCAAACTAAACAAATGCTCTTACGCTTTGCGCATGTTATCCAAAACGGTCAACCAATCAGCAGTTTTATCTGCATACTATGCATACGCGGAATCAATATTAAGATACGGGATTATATTCTGGGGAAATTCCAAGGACAGAACAAAAATTTTTAAAGCTCAAAAAAGATGCATCAGGTCAATGTTCAGTTTAAAAAGCAGGGATTCGTGTAAACCATACTTTAAAAATTTAAAAATTCTCACTTTCCCAAGTCTCTATATTTTAGAGACGGTTATTTTTGTAAAAAAGAACTTTGCCCTATTTGAAAAAATGAAAGGTAGAAGGCACATTAATTATATTTGCGCCCAGTCCCGCAGTACGACGTTATACACTGAAAGTTTCTTCGGTATGGCTCCTAGACTATACAATAAATTACCCAAAACAAATAAAGATGTAAATAACCTATATAGTTTTAAAACTAAATGCAAGGAATATTTAATTGACAAATGCTTTTATACAGTTTATGATTATTTAAATGACCGGTAGATTAAGGAAAATGATAAATGACATTTGTATTTTTACTTTAATATTATATTGTGCATGCCTTTTGGTAGAATATGGCCCGAACTATGTTTACAAAATTGACAACTCTATATGTACCTATATTCGTGCAAATAAATGATTTGATTTGATTTGATTTGATTTAGAATTCAAATACCCGGCGTGACGTGTTCCGGAAATATTTTAGTTAGAGCCAGTTGTTTCCTAAGCCAGCGTGCTCCCCCATATTCAATCCCATCTTCACTTTCAATCAGGTGTGATTGAAGAAAAACGTGGGCTTTTTCCAAAATAAAAAAGATTTTGCAGAATAAATAAAAAAATAACAGTGTGTGCATTCTTTTCACAAAACGGCGCTTCCTAGTATGTAATATAAGTAAATATAAAATTCACTATAAAAAAGTTTACCACTGACTCGAAAAGAAGAAGAAGTATGAACTTTGAAACTTTTCCAGATAGACATCAGGAATGAAGCAGGAGACGCCGGGAAGTAGCACTAGTGTTGCAAGCCTTGAACTTGAAAACTTTTTGTAGAAGTCAATATTAAATGTTTGTTTGTTTGAATTTATTGACATGACAGCCTTAACTTTGTTTTGTAGATCATACTTCAGAGGTGGTGTCTATAAATTCGGCGAAAATCTAAAAATTATCGCTTTTAGAAAAAAAAACAATTGAACTCGAAAAATACATGACACGTTTTGGTTTGTGGCTAACTCAGTAAATGTTTTGATAAGGACTTAGGTATATTATTTCTGTTTAAAAAAAATATGAGGCTTTTCTCTTCCATAACACCTGTGTTAGGTGCTCATGAAGTCTAAAGTAGTACACGTTCATCCACGAAAGGTAGGTAAAGTATTGTGTAGGTGGAGTTGGTTTTTTTAAGCTTCGCATTACATACATACATACATATCTTCACGCCTGTATCCCTAATGGGGTAGGCAGAACAACAGAACTAGTGATATAGGATACAATGTAGCGAACTGGGGGGGAACCTATATGTATATAGATAAACGCACAGACACGGATTTTTTTTCTTTTTTCCACTAGCGTCTGAGGCAGACAATGTTACCCCATCGCCAAAGTGGTCGTCATTCGTTAATTATTACATCGTCATTACTTTTTAATAACTCAAATACTACTTACCAACACTACAATCAGTAATCTCAAATCTCACTTACAAACAGTCAACTATAATCTATTACTTTGGAGCAACATAAGCATTAAGGTTTGATTCCAGATTTGGTCAAAATTGGTATGTCGGAGATATACTTAAGGATAAGACAGTGGTCAAGTAGATAATTTGTTAATATCGATGTAGTAAATTAGGCTGTATTATAGCAATGGTTGTCTGAAACAGGTTTCCCGCCACCGGAAGTTAGGTTTTGGATACTTAACCTGAATTCCTTTTGAATTTAGAATAGATTGGAATGTAAGTAAATTGTGAGTAATATTATTATAATTCCTATAGATTTAAGTGTTGTTAGAGGGTTGCCTTCGATATTGTGTCTTAATGTCAATTAATGTGTTCGTCTGAGGATTTTATTTTTTAATTTATTTATATACAACTCTTTTTATTGAGCCCCAGTGGGTATAGACCTTAAATCACTCAGATGGCGCAGGATTAATAAGTGTATGTCGAAAGTTTGCATGCGTCTAATTAACTCCTGATAAACACTTATGTATATCTTAAACATGTTATACAGGAGATACACCGATAATCAGCGGTCAGCTGTTTTTGTATAAATGTTGGTCAACCTGCAATGTCGTAGCATCAGAGCGACGAATTCGATATACCCCCGCTTGGTGGTAGTTGGCAGGGTTCACCTGGCCAGTGACCACCTTTCAAATAAAGTATGCCACCAAATGTGACCTCAAACTTGATAAAGAGCCAGATCCTCTACACTTATATAATTTTTAAACTCATCTTCACTTACCATTGAGTTAAATAAATAAAATAAATAAAATATTTCTGACACTCACACAACATTATCTAGCCCAAATTAAGTTTCTAAAAGAACTTTTGTTATGGATACTAGACAACTGAGACACTTAAGAAATATACAGGGTGACTGGTTGCAAATTTTAGATACTGAAGGAGAACACTCTGAACTCGATTATGATCATAATTATGTATTAAAAGTCAGTATTTAATTTTTCACCAGAAATCCCTATGAATAAATAAAGAGACCTTACTACCCGACACGCTGTCTCAGTCCACACGCACACAGCAGTGTTCCCGCCACACGCACCTCACCACCCGCTAAGTATCTATAGCATTACGCTTACGTAACCATGCGTTGCGTAATGAATTATTTCACTTTCAGTTAAGTTTACTCAGTAAATAATTAATATTTGTTTATTATTTCATTTTTTCTCTTCACGTATGATCTCAAACTATCACATCCTGTAATTTCGAAAATGACCAATCAATCACCCTGTATAAGTGGACATATTGAATAAATACATATTTTTATTAGAATATAAACTTAAATAAACATATAAACATCTTTGACTTGACGATTAATACTGTGTTCATCACACAAATATCCGCCGCCGCCGGGATCCGAACCCAGGACCTCTGGCACAGAAGGCAATGTATGTTACCACTACACCAGCAGGTCGTTTAAAACTACAACACCTCATCGCAATTAGTTTTTCATTAGATTGTATAATTCACGAGGAATTTAATCTGAAGTCATCACGTCCTTATTGATTGGTTTTTCTGTTATTTATGTCAAAGGCATTAAATCACAATGAATAGTTTGATTGCATTGCAGGACCTTCGCAGTTGTGTATCATTTCGATTCGCTTATTAAAAACACATCTTTATTAACTGCCATTAGTACACAATACGATTGGGAAACTGACATTATATTTGCATTATATGTAACTAAATGTACTTCTTAGAATGTGTTATTAAATTGCAAAACTGTGAGTCATATTGATCTTTTAAATTGAAAACATAAGAAATACGAAGGTATCACAAAACGATGACAACCGTAGACAGTGGTGTGTTCACATGGTACCCTATATGTCCCAGCTTCGTATCCTACCTAGGCATCTTTTATCTTTACGATTATTTTCTTGCTGGGATAATATCTAATAAATAAATGAATAAAATCCCCTGTCAATCACACCAACTACATGGCCCTAAAGTAAGCATAGCTTGTGTTATGGTATACCATGTAGTGAACTAGGGGGGCACCTAGAATATAAATACATAAATAGATGTCTATTTATTTATATTCACAATAAGTTATTTTGTAATTTATTGGGACGGGTGCGGGCTCATTGTTTGAGTTCACAATTAATTAGTCAGTATTTGTTACAATTAAGTTCTATTTGTATGAATAAAGATACTTAAAGGAAGTAAACTGTTAATTTCCTATTTTGTCTCTAGCACAACCAGGAAGTGACAGTTTTGATAGCATTCATTGTTTTCACATTTTTGTTATGTTGGTTATACTGGAAGTGGTGAGAATTAAAGTGCTTATTTTGAAACTTTAAATTTCCTTAAAAAAGGAGACATCACGTTGAACGTTATTGTTTTAATATTATCTTCACAGTGTTTAATTTTTAATCCTTTTAAGTATACCTATGTATGTCCCGCTATTATAGTTTACAATTAAATATATATATGTCCTATTACATCCCTACTAACAAAGGTACTTTCTTAAAGTTAACTTAAGCACCTGGTCACATAAACTTCTAGAATGAGAAATTAAAAAGATAAAAGCTCTACGAGTGAACGATATATCCTCTTATATTTCTTTTCATAATCGTTTACAATACAAATAAGCACCTTTCTGATGAATCGTGGAAATATAACCACAGGGCCTCTGTCAGCATGGCTGCGAGCTGTATTCAATATTAAAGTAATTATTTTGAATAAAAGACGCAATGGAAACTGCTCATCACGGTAGAAACCTTTGCGAGTAAAGGTGCCTTTACATGACACTCGTGCGAGTAAAGTCGTAAAGTTAGGGTTGTGTAAAAAGTTATCCTCTTGTATTGACTTAAGGTTTTTTTTTTTTTTTATATTGTAAGGATAGGACGTTTGTCTTCCATGCCACCTGATGGAAAGGGCGCATGAAGACTATGGTGTTACACGTCCATCCACGAGAAACCTATTCACTCGACACTTAAAAGTTCCAGGACTGTAGTGGTAGTGGTTTTTATTAAATATGACACTGACACGCGATTTAACCACGTTTTTGATAAAATCGCTTATGACCTGTTTTGATTGATTGACTTAAAAACGTATCTCAAGGTTACAGACAACATGCCTTTCATAACTATAATAGGTATCACATTGAAAATTGTTATCTGTAAGAGTTAGACAATAAAGAGTATTTATCGATATTGTTTCGTGGAATGACTGTCATGCTGGACTCTTCCTGGGCAACTGTAAAATGCAGTGAAGGGACGGAAGTTTTTATTGGCCTTTTTGTGGGCCTGACCCCCTGTCACTGCAATAGTCTCTCTCGATCATTATAAGAATTACAGCCTTTGGTGTTCTGCCTACCTTATAAGGGATACAGGCTTGAAGTTATGTATATATGTATGTTCCGTGGAAATATTCATCTATACTAATAAATTAACGCAGGTAGTTATATTTGTTTATATGTTTGTTTTGAACCAGTATCTGACAGATTTAAAAAATAAGGGTACATTTTGTAAAAGATTCCTTTGGCAGCAAAAGATATGAGGGTAAAACCATATCAATCCTCCAGCATAAATACTAAATAAAATATTCCAATTAATTACCTCTGACCCCCTGAACTAAATTCGTTTATCTAAAGATCAAGATACACCAGTGTAATCCTGCACACCGGATCGCAGTCATCTCGGATCAACTGATTGATGGATTGATGGAAGGGATAAACGCCCTAAAGACCTAGCTGACGGGTACTGACACACGAATTTAATTGTTTTCGATGTGATGGCTATTACAGAAACGTTGTGGCAGCAAAATTGGCTTTAAATTGGCGTCGTGAATGCCACACTATGTGGTGATATTTAATGTTTAAATATAACTAAGTTATTACTTGATTCAGATGTTAAAAGAAATAATAATCAAATATTGAGATGAAAATTAAGAGTTGTAGTTTCATAAGTTACTAGTTTTATAAGCCACTCCTTGCAAGTCTAATCAAATCTACCAACATGGTGGTGAGCTATATGGACTAAAAAATAAAAATACAAATGTGCAAAGCAATTTCTGTCAGGCAACCTAGTATCTTACCTGTATGCAATTTATTATTTAAATATACAATTTACTGATTTAGCTCAATTTATCGACGCTTCTCAGCTTATATGTGGTGGCTGGTGTAGTGGTACCTCCCTGTATAGCCTTCTATGCCAGAGGTCCTGGGTTCGAATCCCGGCGGTGACGGACATCGGTGTGATGAACACAGATATCAGCCGTCAAGTCGTGGATGTTTGTATGCTTATTTAAGTTAATTCTTCAATATGTATGTTTATATATTTATTAAGTAAGTATATCAGTTATCCAGTATCCATAACATAGGTTCTTTAAGAAACTTAATTTGGGCTAGATAATGTTGTGTGAGTATCAGAAATATTTATTTATTTATAATTTTTTTCTGCATATTATTTTTTCAAAGGTTCTATTTTACCATATTACCATTTATAATTTATACCATAAAAGTAATGGAATTCAAGAAAGTCTAAATCCACCTTAACATTGCAAATGAATTGGAAAGTTTATCAGCTCTTTATGACGCACTGGATTTTATGATTGGCTCTCAAATCTGTCGCATCATCATCATGGCAGGATATTAAAATATCTAGATGCTGTAGTGCTTACTCACCTGACTTATTGCAGACAGGCGTTTATTCATCTGCAACAAGAAATCGTTCAATTATTGATAAAAGGTAGTTAAACTAGCGACTGAATGTTTTGTTGAGTTGATTTGTTATTAAAATAAAAAAAAAATCAAAAAGCTTTTGGAAATGCGATTTTGTGCTAATAGATTATAAAATCATACAAAGGTTTGGACAGTTTCGCTATAAAAACAAATAAATAATGAACTATATAGAATTCCCTTACTTGTTTTTATGTTAAGGCTTTTAAAAACCACCATATGTGCTATAAGCTGCTGTAATTGCTTAAATCAACAGCTCTTAATAATTGAGTTAATTATCGACTATTATCGTAGAGAAATAAAAACACTAAAGCCACATTCTAAACATAAGACAAACAACAATCAACAATTTAAAATAAAAAATAACGACCCTATTGATCGATAATTACTCATACTCTATATTGATTTTGCTTTTACAAGAAAATGTGGTCCTATTATAGAACCTTGCGGGAACCTATCACATAAACTCGTTTTCAAAGTAAAATATCCATTTATTAACTTCGCTCTGCACCTATACACGTGTCTCTCACTATCTCAGGGTAAATAGTATTGATACTGGTTTTTTAAAACAATGTAAACGTAAAAAACGCGTGGTCGATAGTATCAAAGGCTACTGACAGATTTATTATGTGCAGGACAATGGAGTCTAACTATCAATTGTGGAAGCTGGCGTGACCGAACCAGATTCTATAGAATTGTGTGTCCGTTTCTAAAAACTATAACTTGTAGACAAGTCTTATGATCAGTTGTCTAGACTGAATGCTGGGAATTCAATTTTCCTTTATCGTTAGTACTTACCTAGTTATAATAATGAACACTAAATATGACTTATTGACAACTATGGAATGTATTTTGTGGCTTAAAAACGATTAGTTAGCTAAGCTATGTAATTATATTTATAACAACTGTCAGATATAAAAACATTCTTCGACTGCATTTCGTAACTTGGCCCAAAATCTTTTCGCGCTTAAATGTTTCCGTATCAAAATACAGATGGCGCTTTCGAAAAGAAAAGGGGTGCTCTAGAAGAATTTCAAAGAGAAGTAACCATGGGATGCGTATAGATGGCGTTACTGTGTTTTTTAAATGCAAATAAGGATGGTAAGTTTTCTAATAGGAAACTAAACGAATGGTAAGTGAAATAATTTTGTGCTAATCATGTTAGAAAGTTATTTATATTTCATTAAAGTTTTGTTCTTTTTTTAAATTACTAAATAGTTATTTTCTAACTAAACATCACATTATCTTTGACGTTTAAATTATATCAATCTATGGTATATAAAGCCGATTTAGTTTTTAGTTTTGAAACTTTATAAGTGATAGGTGCTTTTATTTTCGAGATTCGACGCTTTAGGGCTCTTCTATGTCATGAGAACTTCAGCGTTTGATTCCCAACTCAGCCAGTTTTACATTAACAAACGCGATTACGTTTGTTTACTTGGCTTGTTACCACTATGGAGAAAACATCATTAGTGAAAGGTTTTTTAAAGTTAATAACTATTTAAAAAAATAAATATTTGAATATATATTAGTTCTGTTTTGTTGAGAAGTTCAGTGGCACAGAACCACCCAGTCAATTTTACTAAACTTACAAAATACATGTTTTTTTTTGTCAAATGTGAATTACGTCTTCAGCAATGGTTTTGTACCTTTTTATAAAAGTAAAAGTTGTAAAACTTTGTACTTATCTTTGAAACCAATTTATTTTTAACTTACTTAAAAAGCTGACCAAGGGTTCCAGTTTCAACCCTCGATAACCAACATCCCTTACCAACGGTCAAAGTAATATTCAATAGCGAAAAAATCCAATAAAAAAATCTACCCTACAGAAGCAAAAAAGTCTTATAAGAACAGCTGTTGTCACCCTATAAACTATCGGGGGTTGGAACCGTCCCCACGGAAAGTATGGGCGTTGCCACCACTTGGCCATAGTTAGGTGGGGTGCACGACCCTTAGCTATCCAGTAATTTTCTGTAGTAAGCAGTCGTAATTTTTTGGTTCATTCACCAAAATTATAGGGAAGGTCTTTTTTAATTTAAAAGTAAGTAATTTGTGTTTTTTTTTAAAGTTAAATGCGTGATAATTAGGGAAATTGAACGGTTAATTATGTTGTTTTTTAAGTTGTGACCAGTAATTTTGGAGATTACTTTGAAAATGAAATTCAGAACGGACATAAAAAAGTGGATCGCATAACATGGTATATTTCTAATATTGTAACGTATTGAGAGATCGAATATTAAGTTGCTAAGTTTAAACGGTCGTTTAATTAATATTGAAAAAACGATTTAATAGGTTTCTAATTAAAATTGGTTTCAGAGTGTTTGAACTCTACAAATCACATGATCACAAGTCTCGCTTAGAAAAATATCTTTTTTGAATTCTTCTTGCAGAGTAATAAATTTTATGTACAAAGCACACATTCCGCGCAAACCAAATTTCATCAAATACAGTACAGCAATGAATACCAACATAGCAAATATAATTTACCTAGATTTTCCCTGTTATTAAGTATTTATTTTATAAACAGGTAAACTATACCTACGCCATTGTTTTCATGTAGTTTATTGTCGGCGGTTCAACCTGTTGATTGATAAGTATTACTATACAATTACTTCACGTTGATTATATCAATCGGATGACAGAATATCCTTGATACCGGCATGTCGTGACGCAGGTTCGTAACAATATTTTTGATATTTAGCTTGGATTTATATTTAATATAAATAAGTTTTTTATATATTTTAAGTCTAGGTGTATTTTTTGAGGTGTACGATTAATTTTATAAAATAACATATTTTTTTACCCATTCGAGTGACAACTGGTTCTATAAAGGAACAAAACGTCGAGAAAAATGTGAAATACAATTTATTATTAGAAATAAAACCCCGTAAAAAAAGAGTTTTATATAATATTGAAAACTGCAAATGCAGAAATCTTTGTCATGGAAATAGAGTTTTTTTATCTATAAAATTGTATTTAAACTTAATATAATATATAAATTTTTGATTGCAATATTTATCTGAAGTGAGATACCTATTAAACTTCTGAAAAGAAAATCTATCTCGGATGGAGATAGAGCTACGTTAGCATAGAACGAAAAAAAATGCAATGTGCCCCAGAAAAGTACCCGTTATTTAGTATACACAATACACGCTCTGCTAAGTTTAGAACTAAATGGCGTTGTGTTCATCTCCGGGTTTCAATACCAGTAATAAATACAGTAAATCGTCCTCGAAAGATAAATTAAATTAAAACGTAATTAAGCTATTGTACAAATACTTGTGTTGTATGTCCATTATTACATTAAGATGAACTGTTAATATTCCGCCCATACAGTGCAGCCTCGACGTATGACAAACAGACACGCTGGCTTGAATAGCTTATTATTAATGATTTGAATACTGATTTAAATACAACGTGCTTTGGTATAGTGGCGCAGTGGGCGAGTATTAGAAACGTCTAGGGTTCGATCTACCTATGCTAAAAATATCTATTATATCTGCAGATATTTGTCTTGGATTTAGCTGTATTACTTAATGTTTTTTAAAGTATTTTAGACTTTATCTGACTTATCACAAGGTCTCTTTAGTTAGGGATAGTTGGTGCTAATAATATAAGTGTGACTAAGAAGCGGAAACAAAATGCTAAAAATATAACTTATTTAGGTAATGTGTTGTTGAAAAAATATATGCATATACGGGGTGACTGGTGTCAAATTTTAAATACTGAAGGAGAACACTCTGCACTCGATTTTGATCATAAATATGTAATAAAAGTAGATATTTAAATTTTCACCAGAAATCCCTATGAATAAATAAAGAGACATTACTACACTTTTCCCGACGCGCTGCCTCAGTCAACACGCACACGCACGCCACCACCCGCTAAGTATCTATTGCATTACGCTAATGTGACCATGCGTTGCGTAATGAATTCTTTAACTTTCGGTAAAGTTTACTCGGTAAATAATTAATATTTTATTTTTATTTTATTTTTTTCTTCATGTATGATCTCAAACTATCACGTCCTGGAATTTCGGACAGGACCCACCAGTCACCCTGTAAGCCAGCCGTATGTATAATCATCAGTGATAGTCTCTACACATAAGATAGTCATTCATTACGAATACTCTAAAGCGGTCCTACTATCAAACTTCAATGACTTTACTTAATCACTTTTTACAAAACACTTATCTAGGTGACCACTCTACTAGGGTTGCCACTAGGGTAGGTTTTTTTCTAGAAATTAAGTATATTTGAGTCTGAAAAGAATATCAGCTAAGAATAATCTTCCATGCTGGACTGGGAGCGAAAGAAAAACATAAAAAGTGCCAGCTGCTTCTCTTCCCGGGCATACTGTAAAATTCGGTTAAGGGACAGAGGTTTTAATGGTGTTTTTGTGGGCGATAGGCTGACCCCCTGTCACTACAATAGTCTGTCTCCATCTTTATAATACCTCCAAATTTGTCAAACGTGACATCAGATGGTTTTATAACCTCTGGTGTTCTGCCTACCCCATAAGGGATACAGGCGTGACGTTATGTATGTAAGAATATCAGTATTGTGGAAAAATAAACAGTATTCAATTTATTTAATGTTTTAAACACATATTTTTGTAGCTTCTTGCACAAGTTATTAATTACAGTCTAGCAAAGTTAGCTTTTTATGCTGAAAACAGTATTTTGTATAGTTTATTTTTGTTCAACAGTAAGCAATATAATGTAGTAAAAAACAGTTTAATACTGTTAAAAACAATATGGTTGACAACCCTAGATTCTAACCTAAAAGTTACCAAAAAATGAAATGTCACAAAAATGCTCTAAATAGTTCAACTTAGTAGTAAATAATATGAAGCTATCTAAGTAATTGGCAGGGGGTCCATCAGGTAGGGGCGGTTTAGTTAACTCGTTTATTTATTTATTTGGGGGAAAAAATGCGTTTTGGGGGAATTCTTTTTAATGAGAATCAACACGCAATTGTGAATTTATATATCGTGCAGGACAATAAGTTTAGTATTGGCTTTGATAGTAAAAATCCATTTACTTACGTGTGGCGTTTTTTTAATTTTTGTATTCTAAGTCAGACCCTTTTTTCATAGGTATATAACTTTTACTTATGGCGTGAATTCTTAATGAAACATAAATATCTTAATCTTTATTTTTTAATATTTCTATAATGTGGTGTTATTCAGAAGCTTTCATATATGTTTTTTTAGGATATCTTAGGTATATTGCTATCTTTGTCATTTAAGTGCATATTGATTTATTCAAGATACGATTATTTACTAAATAACACTTACAGAACACTTGACTACTATTTAAATAAATAATTAAGTAGCTACACATATTGGAAAAGTTGAAAGTTTGTGGCTCTATTTGTTTGCTTAACCGCGCTTCTATTGGAAACAACTAGTCAGATTTGAAAAAAAAATAGATTAACTTTTGATTCGACACCAGATAAAAAGAATAATTTAATAATCTTGGAAACTTATAACATCTATATGCGTATAATATCTGCAGATCTCACAAATATTTTTAGCGTGGCAGTAGGTGTCACAAACATTCTTCCATCCATTCTCAATTTTTGTTTTTCATTTTTTAATATACAGCATGTTATATTAAATAAATCATATCCATATCCAACAGTGGAGGTAACAAACAGTTCCAGGTTCGACACATGTTCGATCTATACTCACGTGGAATAAACCAATAAATCACTACAAAAATCAATAGGCGTATTGATCTCGTTAAGTAAGAGACGTTTGTTAATTGTGGGTTCTGTAGGTGAAGAAATATTAAACTTTTTATGACTTTGTGGTTAAGAAGTTTTCGTTAACTCTATTTGAAAAAGAAGGTATCGCCGATTTTAATAATTGAAAGGTTTGTGACGGCTTATTTGTATTATACGCTTTATAAGACATCACTTGATATTTTTTACTTTTTATTTATAAAAATCAGATAATATAACTTCTGTCAAACGAGATTGTTTCCTCGAGTAAAACGTCGAATGTTCATAAATATGAGTTTTCGACGAATTAAGAGCAAAAAACAAATGGTTTTCTATATTTCATCAGCGATCTCAACAAACAGTCTCCATTCATTGTCATGCAAAAAAACGACATTAACATGCGAATGTAGAGAATTTGCATATTCGGTTACTTTACAGATTTGCCGTTTTACATGACAATGTGTAACCCCTTGATGGGACCTAGTGAGGTAACTATTGGGTTACCAGAGTTTTTGGGGTCAAAATGGTACCACCTGGCAGATTACGAGATTTTTTATTGTCAGTGTAAGTCAACAGGATGCAAATTTAGTTCTTTTTGTATTGGTAAGTTTTCGTTATTTGGTTGCTGAGTTTTTGCCGTAGATTGCTGAGGTGGGTTTTATAAGGTATCTTCTCTCTACTATAAGTTATAGAATAAACGGGATTTTGAAATAAAATACTGCTTCAACTGGATTTCAAGTCAGTCTTGATCATGGTGTCTGAGGAGACAAATAAAAGATGAGTTAAATTTTAAATATATTAGTATTTAAAATTTCGTGATAAAAACCGATTGAAAAGATTTTCATTCAATATTTGATGGATAACTATGAAATAAATTGTGGAAACTTGCAATGTACCTATCTAAAGTACTGAAGTTTGATTATGTTTTCGAGTTTGCGATGTTTTGGTGCCGCTACATACAAGAGGGATAAATGTTGTGATCTCTGTCAGAAACAGTCAAATATTTTAGTTTATGATATTCGGGCGAAAGAAAGAAATAAGTTACCACTTATTTTCCCTTCTTAAGTTTTCACGATTCATAATTTAAAATAAAACACATTTTAACCGGTTTTATCGCGTATAATTTATATCTTACATTTAAAATCGACGCTTTGGTGTAATATCTTATTATAGTAAATTGTAATATCTTATAAACACCTTGTTAAAGCCGAAGTACAAAATTGTGACGTCATTAAGCGGCCATTCGGTCTTATGATGAATAATTTTTTTTCATTTCATTTCATTTTTTCATTTTCATTTCATTTCATTTCATTTCATTTGCAAACCCTAGGAGATAACACTAGGTGTGTAGCTATGTGAAAACCTAAAAATATATACCAGCATAGATACAATAAAATATCACAGCACTATTAGTCTACAATTATTGTGGTTTTTAGTCGGCTTCTGACTTAAACTGAGGTTTAAAGAGGATTGTTGTAAACCTCTTTATCAGTCAGCAAACGCACAACCCATTAATTCTTTAGGAAAGGATGTCATTAGTTCTCCTATTTTAAATTTGGTTTGAAGAATATGGTAACATCATATGACGTTTTTGGAAGATTTTCATAAAACATTGCAACCACACACCAGTATGTAGAGGCTGTCGCCAAAGAGAGGAACTGTTTCAGAATTAAATATTGCTTAATGTTGCCAAATTAAAAAAATAGCCGATTAACACATTTGCAGAACGCAACAAGTAAATCAAAATTTGCATACAAAGACGCGCAAATTAAAATTAATACTTCTTAACCCTTAACTGCCGCCGAAAAGCAACAATCGATCTTTCGATCCGCGGCCTGATCGACCCCTCTCCTGAAGTTAACGAACGCATACAAAAACCGTATGCAAATATAAATCATGTTGTAAAAAAATGTTTTATTCAATCACTTCACAGGTGATCAGATGTACGTCTGTCAGACACAATGCCGGTCGATAAAAAATATATTCTCATTATTGTTACTCGTAGGGTTTGAGATTGCTCTATTTAATATGCGTGTGAAAGATTTCTTGCCATAAATTGTGGCATTGGAAAGTTATTTAATTATATAGTGAGTAGTTGATTTATCATGTTGACATTTTTAAATAAATGATTGCCTAATAGAATTGAAGCAGTTATAGCTAAATACTAGGTCACATAATTAAAATTGTAGGTATTTTTTGTAACGTCACTTGAAAATACTTCTTTGCAATAAAAGAAAAACAAAACCTGTTTTTTTTCTGATCGAAAGGTAATAACCACAACAATAAGTTCTTTGACATCAAACTACTTAACAATTTCATTATATTTAACTATCACTTTCAACAAACAACTTGAAAATGCATCGTCAAACAAACCAAAGCAACACGAAAAAGCTAACGAACTCACTTTCTAGGCAGGTGTCTCGTAAGTACCAAACTTCCTTCCCACGAAAGGGTTAACATACAATTACAAAAAAACTTAACCATCCCTTTGTTAAATCTCAGGTGGCATGAAGGGTTAAACACAGGTTAAGGTGAAAGTAAGACTTTTTTCTAATAATTGTAAAGGGGTATCCAATCTCTATCTTTTTGCTAAGGGTTAAGTGTTTAGGGTTTCGTGATAAAATGGTGCATTTAGAACCATTTTGATGCAGTTCTGTGCGTCTTACAAGGGAATCACTGTAATTTCAGTCACATAAGATATCTTTTTCAAAATTCTTTATGACTTCATACAACTCTTTCTTAGTTTAAAACAAAATTAAAAACAGTTTTTATAAGGGTTTGATTTGAGGCAAATTGATGTCTCTAATTTTTAAGGTTTATTTTTATAAATACCAAAAACACTTCACAAAATAAAACAAAAGCCATACTATAGCAATAAAGTCACAATAAAAACGTCAGAGTATTTATTACACATGGAACCAACCACACCGCAAGAGACGCACACTTGACCGCTTTTTTCCGTCGCGTGTTATCTTTTTTTCTGCAATGACATGACCAATGAAAATAAAGTCTGCGATTGTCAATTATCGGTAAAAACATATCAAGAAATACTCCATCGCGATTGATAATTACTGTCATGTGAGCTGAAGCAACCCTGCCTTAACTAATTGCGTCGAAATTAAATAATTGCGATAGTTTTTTAAATGCTAAACGCGCAATTAGTATTTGTATTGATATAACATGAACCACTCTCTAATTAGGTTGTTAAAGATACTAGGTTATACTTCGTGTTTTATATTTAACGGTAGGCATATATTTATCGAGTCGTCACTATCAATCGTCGGCCTTTTTCTACTAATTTAGCAAATGGGAATATTTATTTGGTTGGATGTTTGTAAATCTTTCTCGTAACGGCTTAACTGATTGAGATGAAATATAAATTACTACTTGGCATTTATGCGAGTGAACGCACAAGTAGTAAGTAGCTTTTACTTGAAAATCTATTCATTACTGTAAACAAATCGAATAGATAGGTATTATTAAAGTTTGGTCTAAAAGGTATGCGGGAATATATGAGCTCTATATAAAGTCAAAAGTAAAACAAATCAAAGTCAAATTTTCAACATTACAAAATCGTAAGTATTTAATTATTGTTTCAGTTACATTTTGTATTTACTCGGCGGTTTTCAAATGTGGTCAAAACTAGATTCCTTATTTCATATAATCCATTTTTACATCTTCATCACAACTTTTTGCAGGGCCATGATTCTATCCCCTGGGTGACTCCTCGTCAAGTATCAGGAAGTTAAGGTAAACTACTAAACTGGCCCAGTCACTGATGGTTGGCAGGGACTGCATACCGGTATGAATTTTTCTAAATTTAATTTTCTGTATGACGTCATGCCGTTAAATTGAGTGTATTTAAAAATAACAGTACAGGAATTAATACTTAAATAATTCGTGTACCTTTTTTTATTATTGCAGCATAACTGATTTTTTTCAGTAAACTGAAATTTTCCGGTATTAATGTTAGTTTGCAGCCTAAAGGATTTAAAAATGTCAGTGAAGTCATTTTTTCAATGCTCTGCATTTGATTAATTGTTAAAACATTTTTTATGATTATTAACCTTCATAAAAAGGAGCTCCCATGTGGTTAAATATCATATATGTTATCCATCGTAATAACAGTAAATGCGAACATTTCGATTAAGAATTAACACGTAACAAACGATATTGAATGATCATTTCCAGCTTGAAACGACAATGTTAATAGTTGTTATATTAAAAAAAATGGCGCATATAATTTTACACTTGACAAGTTATTAAAAATTTGCATTTTCGCAATGATCTTGACATTATTGGAAGTGTCCGTAAATGACAACTGGTACTATATTTGAGCATATTATTGACAGATTGTTTTTATGCAGGGTGCCCCTGTATTGAAAAAATAATGTACTTATGTAATTATTAATTATTCTTATCTCGATTTTAGATACTTCAAACTTAACTGTTGCCATGAAGTCGATGTTGAATGACACCGTGACACTAAATTTCAAGAATTCTCTTTTCCTTTAATATCCTAAATCTTTAAGAAAACGAATTCGTCTAAATAAGACATCCAAAGATAAAAACCGTACAAAGCTGCTTCTATATAATTCAAATTCAAAATTTATGTGGACGTTTCATATAAATAAACATTTCCCTATAACTCCTCCTCGACAGACAGCAACACCCTTTGTATCCTAGATAGTGGTTATAAAATGCTAATGTCAAAGTTTGCATCTGTTGATAATCGGACGAAGGCTTTAATTATACCACTATGTACACCCAGGAGCCCCTAGCGGAATAGAGGGATGATATTCTAGCGTTTTATAGCTCGTGAGCAGGTGGAGCGAGGAACATCAGGTCTCAACTGTACCTACTTCGGTAAGAGACGTTCATGAAGTTACGAGTTGATACATGTACAGAAGGCAGCAGATGAAGCGTTCCAAACCTGACAAAAATCGTAATTGAATCTGAACTTTATGCGCTGGACATTAAGTTAAAAATTGGGGCACGCTGGCGTTTGAGCCTCGCCGATTTTATTAAACAGGCGAGTCGGACCCGTTGTGGATTAAAACGGAGTAAGTCAGTGGAGAAAGGTCGGAGTTCTGGAAGTTTGCCTATACGTCTTTGTATTCTAGATTCTCCTTTTCAGCATCCTATATCAGCAGATTCAAACAAATAAACGAATTCAGCTTTATTATAAAGGGTGTACCAAAATTAACGCAAGATTTCGATTAAATAAAAAACACAGTTTTGTATTAAATTATCAATCGCGATTAACGTTAGTAATTGTACTAGTTGTTGATTGCGGTTTTATTCGGATGCTGATATCCAGGTGATATTTTGAACTATTTTCTACCTTTATTCAAAATTCCTACTCAATCTGCTAAGTCGTTTGATCGTTGACATGTTGCAAACATCTATTAATACATGTGAACGATTTCAGGAACTATTGATTCGCACAAACTAGGTACACCTTACATTTTATAGTGAACTACGAACATGTTACCCTTTTTGAAAGGTTTATAAAGGGCTTTGGTTCGGGCATCAATGATCATGGTCCTTTACGGCTGACATCATTTTCCGTTTAGTTAGCGACCACCAAACATCTATTAATAACCCAATGGCCTACCATTGCCTTGATTATAATATCTTCTGAAATGTAATTTTGAAGATCCAGCCCTTTCCTTTACTGTCTTTGAATTGAGGTTGAATTAAAAACGGAACAAAAAGTGTAAACAAAAGCTCGTAAGTACTCTAGTCTCAAGGTGTGCTGTGCCAACTCCGTTTTCATAAATTTTGCAATGTTGGTATGATGCGTAATTTTTTTTAATGTCATACCACAATTATAGTAACTGTCATAAGTAATAACTAGAAAGATAAATTAATGTCCGACAAGGATCTTTTGACGCGTGGCCTAAATTGAAACTAACCACCGTCTTGGGAAATGTCACTTTATTACTTACTGTTCATATTTGTAAATGTACTTTGTAATTCAATATTAAGATATGAAATACGCCAAAATTTACAAAGTGTGGGCTTACTTATTGTAGTTATAAAATTGAAGAAATTGTTTTCAGAAATAAAAAAAATTTAACGTCTTAATAAATCCCTTTTTAAGAGTTAAGAATCAAGTTGCCTCTGCAATGTTATAATTTATTTCATTTTTTATATCTTAATAAAAAGTACGATTTCAGCAGACTTGTCTCATTAGAAAGATTATGAAAAGAGAAAAAAGATAAGCAGATTTTTTTTAAACTTTTCAAAATACAAGCATTTCTGGATACGAGTAGGTATACCTTATACAGAAATTAGTGGTGACGAGAGGATGAAGAAGATTTTTATGATAAATTGACAAAATCATGCAATTAGCTTAAATGTCTGGGTCTCTAAAGAAAAGTTTAATTATTTTAATTATTTCTTCATTAAACCAACATCCTTTTGCTGTTCATAAGATTTTATCTCGATATATTCAAAATTAAGAAATTCAAAATAAAACTGGAATACACAAACAAAGCCACGAGATACGGCTAGTTTTCAATATAAATTAATTGAATACTTTCCGCCCACGAACAAATACTTAACTGAGATCTATTATTACTCGTTTATGACACAACTGCTATTTTCCTGAGACAGGGGGCCGGTACCTATTATGGGTCGGCGGAATTTGTCTAACATTTAGTTAAGTCTTTAAGGCAAAACAATATGAATTCCTGAGCAATTGTGCTTACTTATTATCTACTTATTGTAACAAGTATGCAATTATATTTCAACCTAGATAGAGACATATGACCTTTACTTTAAATTTATATTGGATCCTGTTTAGTTTGGTTTATGGTTGTTGAAATTTACTTCAGCTTTGTTAGAAGTGCAGATAGATATCTGAGAACAGGGAGTTGTATTGTTTGTGAATTTTTGCTAGTTATATATATCTTTTTGTTTACAAAGTGGCTTTCGCTCATACGATTAATGCCAATCACCAGGCGAAGCGCATACGCGACAGAACTCAATCCTTAGAAAGGGTTCTATAAGGTTGAACTTCTGACCACTACAGTCCTGGTACTTTTAAGTGTCGAATGAATAGGTTTCTCGTAAATGGACGTGTACCACCATAGTCTTCATGCGCACATTCCATCAGGTGGCATGGAAGACAATCGTTCTATCCTTATAATAAAATAGAGTCCCGTTCATGAGATACCTACATAACACAGTTCATGAGTACAGCTTTATGAAACACGAATATCAGATTCTTAGTATTAAAAAACTCTACAAAATGGCTACAGGTATGAACCAAGACTTTCGACATTATAGTAGAGCAGTGGTGTTAACATATGTAGCTATACTTATATGCACTTCACAAAGTAACCATCATCCTGGTAATTTCCGGTACCAAACAGTTTTGCTGTGATTGACAGAGTAATCACTGGCACTGGGGCCAACTATCCGTGGACTAAGTCCAATGGCAGTAAGTTATTGTTAATTTACTAAAATTTAAAGTAACAGGTAAAAAGCATGTTTTATGCACTTAAATCTGATTTAGAGATATATCAATTCACTATCTGTTTCTCGTGGTTTTACTTGCGCAGTTTTGAGTCCCGTGGGAATATCGGCATAAAAATACCCTATGTGCTATTCCGGACACTGCACTATCACTACGCTTAATTTAATCTAAATCTGTTTTGAGCCGTTTTGCCGTGATTGAGGAACAAACATTTATACATCCAGAGATCCATAAATCCATCCAAAGTTTCATATTTATAATATTAGTAAGATAAGATAGCTTGGTTGATCACAACACTAGCCTGTGACCCAACAGAAACCTATGCTATACTCGTATACAACCTAAACCTGTAACAAAAATTCAAAAATATTTTAATGAACCAACCATCAACATCCGTAATTACCAGCTACCATCACAACTACACGACGCAATGCCATCCATATACATAAAAGACCTATTAGAAATGGTAAAATTGCAAATGACAATCATTAAAGTTGTAGACGTGTAGAAAATATTTATTTGCCAGGGTCCTATAAGACAGCAGGCCCTTAGGAAAGACAGGTAGGGACACGCCGTAAAAATGTTTTATATAGTGGGTAATTGTTATGTCAGAAGTACCGGTGTTTGCCGACAGGTGCACGCGCAAGCCCTATTGCGCAGAAAAAAAATAGAACACTCTGTATAATACTGCTTAGTTCTTTAGTAAATTTTAAATATTCAATTTGCTAATAGTTATTGCATGAATTAATTTTGTGTTTAAGCTTGAATGAGGCTTTAGATGCTTAGCTTTCAATGATGTGTTTTGCATATAAATATAGTTAATTAAATGACCTAACCTGTCCTATTTCTGTGAGTTATTGATACCTTTTCTAGTTGTAAAGGGTACATTAGAAACTTCTTTAGTTGTTTAAAATGGTTTTAAATTAAAATAATAGTTTTTACTGTATTATCAAGTCCTTAAGGTTATTTTAAAATCCTTAATTTATTGATAGAAGGTAGGTACTATTTGCACATGTATATCAGCATTGGAAACTCATTCTATACATACATAACGTCACGCCTGTATCCCTAATAGGCAGAACACCAGAGGTTATAGGACTATCAGATGTCACGTTTGACAAATTTGAAGGTAATATAAAGATGGAGAAAGACTATTGTACTATTTTATTATTGTAATTATAGACCATTGTAGTGACAGGGGGTCAGTCTATCGCCCACAAAAACACCTTTAAAACCTCCGTCCCTTAACTGACTTTTACAGTATGCCCGGGAATGCATCTACTTTCTACGTTTTTCTTTCGCTCCCAATCCTGCATGGAAATCATTAATTCTATATATTTTATTTTTATTTTTATAAAGTTCATTGAATGTACCTTGTAATGTAAAAACAGAAATAATTTAAGAATATATGTACTGTAATTAAATTCACTTTGAATGACATTGTAGCCCGATTTTTTTTTGATAATTAAAGCCGCTTTTGACTTAAATTTCACCTGAACACACGTATTTAGGAATGAACTGGCTCTTCGTAAAATATTGTAGAAATCATCATCGTCGGAGCGGCGATATAAAATAACTTTATAAAACACCCTTTATATAAAATATTTGGCGGTATATTTTATATAAAGGGTGGTTTCTGGTGGTCGGACACGGGCGGGACCCTACTGCCAAGCGGGGGTCACTCTGATAAATCAGATAATTTTCAGCTTATCCAGGGCCGGTAATGCTATTCTATGCCGTCCCTAAACAAAATAATCTAGCAATAATACTGAAATTATCTAATATTTTATATCTCAGTATTAATATTTTTCATTATCACTATCTAAATCAATCGCGATACTTGCGGTAAAAATAGAATAAGTTATTTTTTATTAGTATATGCGTTGAATATATTTTACATTTTGTAACAAGGGTCTAATCTCATGTCGCATTTAGATAGTAATATGTATCAAGTATATCTGTAAGTTAAGTATTTAGTTAAATAAAAAATGAACAAGACATTCTAACCCTTCTGTTTCTATTCAGTGCAACTTACTGTGACATTAACTGTTTATAGTTAGTAGTGAAATCTAGCAGGTGTTTGACGTACTAAATAAATAATTAATTAAAAACATAGACCTATAGAAATATACATGTACTTTGTGCAAAAAAACATTTAAACATGATAGGTTTTAATGCTTTTTTTTCTTATAAGTTGTATTGCATGATATTGTGTTAGCGACAGCGAGAGCGACAACGGCGCGAACAGCGACGCGGGGAATCTGAGCCGTTCACTACGCCCGCGGGCGTGAGAGCGATTTGTCACAGTTTCATACAAACTCAATACTTTGTACCGGGTAGCGGAAATCGCCGCTGTCGCTCTCGCTGTGACGCTGTACTTACTAACATTGTAGCCCAAAATAAGGCCCTTTATGAAGACCCGGGTCCTAGTATATATACTAGAATCTACAGTAGACTCGATCCACTGCCTATAGAAAATCTGGTCTAACTGAAATCTTTAAAGAATCTGACAGTGGACTTCTAGCATCTCAAGCAAGATCCAAATCGATAATCATAGAGTTTAGAATCTGTGTGACACAGTTCAAATGTTCTAAAATCTTTAAGGCCTACACATACCTATATATTGTTTTTCATTTCATATTTAGAATCAGAAAAAAATCCTGCGTCCATTGCCTTACTCTCGTGACTCTACGGTAGTTTAAGAGATTCTCTAGCTGAAGAGATTTTTTTCGAAAAATCAAAAAGTTTTTGGGCTCTGCTAAGCATTTTGCATTTTGTGGGCTACAGCAGGTTCGCTTTTAACCGCCGATATATTTTCATTTTGAGACTTTGAGTGCGTATTTTTGGAAACAACACAATATAATTGCTATCACTGCCACCCTGACTCACCTTTTTTAGTACACCTTCTTAAATCGAACCTCTACTGCTGAATGATCAATGCTCTCAATACTCAAATCAAGAATTTAAAATAAAAATATTCCAAAAATCTTTTTGTATTAATAATATAAATTATCTCCATAGATTAAGTGATTTATAGAGCAGTCATTAATAAAAAGATCCGTAAATCGTCATTCTTTAGTACATTTTCGACGCACCAGCGCAGAAGTAGCGTTGCTATCGCATCCCGTGCCAAAATCGTAAACAAGTCGAAAATAGCCATAAATGTCGAGGGATTTCGATGAATACGATCCAGTATTGCCAAGTTACATCGACAAGTTACAACGCAATGTCAAAAACTCACTAACTTTTGTTAACTATTCGTGGAGATTCGATATCGGAATCACACTGTGATTTGACAAAAAAGTGTGATAAAAAAGTGCTTGAAATTTTCATTAGTATTTTCAAGTGGAAATGACATATGTTTCCGGGTTTTATTTGTATGAATTATTAAAAAAAATGGGTGTGGTATTTGTGATTTAAGTGATAGATAATTTGACATTGTTGCCAATACCGTGCAGAAACTTTGCAACCGTAGATATCTAGTTTTTTAAACGTTAATTTGAGTGTGAGTTACAATGTTTAATTATAATTGTTAATCGTTTCATTAATAAAATTACGTAAAGTTACTTTTTTTTTTCCATTTTTATAGTGTTGGTAACAATTAAAGAAATATACATAAAGACGAAGCAAATAAAATATACAGAACCCACTAATTCATATATGAGACTTATTTCGCAAAACATATAACTCCTACAGTCACATGAATATAAAAATATAGTAACTTCAAAGTTAAAATATCTAATAACTTTCTAATCGAAAAAATCAGAATCGCCTCCTATATTTTGGCAACACTCAAACGTCAATGAATACTAAGTCGGCAGTCGCTGTAATACTGTATTTTATTTACAAGTTTTTGACAGTAACACTAATATTGTATTTTATTTACAAGTTTCAGACAAAGCACTCTCGTCGATTGGTATCTGTCCCGTTGCTGCAAGTTAGGAGATAAGTTCCGTAGATTTGTGCGTCTGATGTGTAATTAGATAATTGGTGGAATAAAATAGGAGGAGTATCTACAATGTCGTATATTCTTTGACAAATAAACACTGAGGGTTGCTTTTTACGAAACAAATATGAAAAATTGATCATCATTTCTTTGCGAAGCCGTTTGACGTAGATATCATGCTTAGTTTTGCTGAGCCTCCATTTTGATACTTTTGTTCAAAGTTCAGTTAAAACCAATCTAATTGATTTTAACAGAAAAACAATCTAGTTCATATTTGGCTCAATCATCTTTGGGATGGTTCAGCCAAATATCAGCTAGAAGCGCTGGACTCCGTTGACCGAAGAGCCCGTAAACTAATTAAAAACGTCGACCTTACAACAAAAAAACTGCAGACCCTAAAGCATCGTCGTAAGGTTGCTTGTTTAACCGTGTACTACAGGATATATTTTGGTAAGTGCGCGAGTGCTCTGTTTGAACAAATTGAACCATCACCCTTTAACCATCGGACTACTAGACGCAGACAGAACTTCTATCCGTGTGTGGTAGATATTCCGAAAAGTCGAACTAAGCGCTTTGACTGTTCCTTTTTGATACAGGTCGCCAAGGTTTGGAATGAACTGCCTGCGCCTATCTTCCCTAACCAGTATAGTCCTAGTACTTTTAAGTGTCGAGTGAATAGGTTTCTCGTGGATGGACGTGTACCACCTTAGCCTTCATGTTCACTTAACATCAGGTGTCATGGAAGACAAACATCCCATCCATATTTTATAAAAAAGAAACTTATTGTCTGCTCGGCTCATAACAGATAATTGAACGAAACATATCATAGTTTAATAAAATTTCTCTCGGTGTCCGCACTAAACGTGCATAGTTACAACAGTTCATGTATATAATAATTTTTATTACAGTAATAAATGTAATATAATTTTTTTCTGTAAAAATGCTACAAATAATTAAACTCCTTTATTTTAAACAGTTGCAGAGCAAAAACAAATAACTCAGCTTTCACTCCTTTGTATCTATCTACACGATGTTTAAGTTTTGAAGCCGAAAATGGAACCTTGCAAACACAATTCAATACCTTTAAAAGCCTGTCACAATAACCCCGGCCTCTGTATTTCCAAACAATGTTTACCCGAAATTTCTAATCTCTTTGTCTGCGGTCCTCCCAATCCACAGAAATATAACTTTGGGATAGCCACCCATCCGGATATCCCGTCCAGACTGACGACACCCGGATATCGGACGATACAGGTGTTAGATATGTGTTTAGGATATCGACTGATATTATAAAAGGTATTTTCTATTGCTAAAATATTTCGTTTATTGCGTAGATTATAAAAAGCTCAATATTTTGTCCCAATTTTGTTAATAATGTAGTATAATAAAAATAATACTTCTAATACGAGATATGACAATATTTTCGTTATCATATCTTCGTTTTAATTCAGTAACCATGAAATAGGGTGTAATCGCATCTTTTGTAACAGTTAAAAAGTTGTATATAATAAAGTTTAGGGATAACGAAGAAAACTTGCTTCCTCAAGATGCTGTAATATAAAAACACTCAATATACTGAAAATAAGGTGGTAGTCTTTGTGTATAGGACTGGTCGCTAGCCAGCTAAACTATGAAATCATAGTTAGCGAGATATTTCATAATCCCGGATTACATAAAAACATTCATTGGGTACATTTTTCACATTAATTTAACCAAGACTATCAGTTTAAAATGATCACTCACCGGTTCACAATTAATAAGGAAATCGCGTGACGTATAATAAATACTTTTTTATTTTCTAATTAAACGATTCGTGTTATACGAGTACTCCAAAAGTTCCTGGTTGGATTCTTATATATTTTTAAATTCTATCGTAAATTTAGGTAACAAATATAATTTAGAAATTTAATAGAAAGTATAGTAAAACTTCAAATTATGTGAACCACTTCGTTATAAAGGGTATTGTCAAGTTTGTTCTCACTTTCAATTTCCTCCACTGGAGAATGAAATTAGTTCCCAGTTTTATGTCACTTTCCCTCTCCGGGGTACTTTGGAGGTTAATGTTCGTAAGTTCAATGTGCCAGTATTCACAGTTTGAGCTAATAGTTTGCATAGCAATTATTGGATAAAGAAAAGTATTTTATTTCACTATTTGAGGGACAACTGTTTTAGCAGTATTTTATGGAAACCCATATATTTGGCGGCCTTTACACTTAACTACAAATTTAATATTTGTAGTAACATTTTTGAATTTGGATGTGCAATGTGGGTTGATAACGAATTGCAGCTGTGTGACATATCAGTTTGATAAGTCCCATAGCTGCAATTGTTATATGATCGAACTAAGTACTTTGTATCGAACTAAGTACGGTTGAATCAAAACTGACACTCAAAAATATGAATAGCAAGTTTATATTACTGAAAAATATGTTATGTCATATTTAAACAGAAATTTCATGTTTCTAATAACCTTAAAATGCATTAATAAAGTAATTGTACCCAAAACTTATTTATGTTTATTAGAGTATTTCTCCATCAGCAGAAAACTGCATAAATTCAAACAAAGCTATGGACAAACTGGGGTGACCATGACATAAGTAAAGTTAGAGTGAAATATCCGCCGGAAGTCCATTGTTTTACGGGATTTAGGGAGCTACATTGTTGATAAAAGTTACACCATGTATAATCTGCATAAAGGGGTTTGAGTACGTTTTTGGTACCTTGTATTGGGATCAAAACTGAGTTGCTCATCTCAAACATTATATTGTTCTTTGGATATTTGCTTTCCTTTTTTAGGACCTGCTGGTATGGCTGTACTCGTGTTACTTACACGAGTGTAGTGTATATAATTTATAATATAAATTGAAACTTGAAACTGAAAGGCTACAACTGCTTTTTCAAGAATCGTATCCGATCGCGTATACCGGGTCCGCGTATAATAGTCAATTACATTTTAATAGCAGTTTAGGAAAGACCCACAGGTCTGAATTTCGAATTTTTTTTTTGAAATATTTAAAAAAAAAAAAAATTTCAAAATTCTTCTCTGTGAATAAAATTTAAGATTAATCTACATTTTATGACTACATACAATTAGATGGAAACGTTTTTATTACTTGTTGTGTAGTCATAAAGTACAGATCAAACTTAAATTTTGATCACTTAGAAGAGTTTTCGATGGGAGGGGATTGACATTGCCTGGCACCAGGGCCTATCATTAAATGTCTGAGTTGCAGGAGGCTGCGAACGAAGGTGATTATTTAAAATCAGGTGACCAAAAATCTTTTGTAACATAAAAAAATTTCTCTTTTCGCTAAAACAGGTTTACATAACCGTAGTAACTTATGTATCAAATACACTTATATTTTACGTAACCAAGTCATCGAACAATATACTAAACAAGCAACCCACGTAACTTACAGCCCGCAGTAAAACTTCTGCCATCAAATAAAGTACACAGTTTCGATACTCACTTGATAAGTTACACGAATAAAACTGACATACAAATATCGAAATATGGCGGACTACGGCTGTATAATACGACTAATTTACATATGACATGAACGCTGTTACAGCACACCCAGCGAAATGTCTTCTCAACATGACATCTTATATATAATGATGCGTTTGTATGTGGCGAGTTTCTTGTCTACGCGAGTTGAGTATGACTTTGATTAAATGGTACAAGACAGTTGGGGATATTAGGTAAGAGTTATTTTATGATTTGAAATAAATTATAAGTTTTAATTACCTTTGTTGGTTACGAGACTTGAAAGTTTTGTTTACGTTATAAATAGTTAACAAATGTCATTTAGTACGATAGATTCAGTTTTAGGTTTATTTTTAAATTTTAACATATTTTAAAGCTTATTACAATAATAATAAGAACCGTTGTTTAATGAGTCATAGATCTCTTCCCTGGGTCACGACAATAAGAATGTCGTAAGTAACAAAGCTGACCTAGTGCTAGTAATTAGATTTAAGAAATTTTGTAATTCCAAAGACTGTTAACAACGAAGCATCCCAGATCGCTTAATGTGCCCTCCAGAGCAAGTAGATTTTAGAGAAGATACAAGAGCTGCATCCTAAGATTTCTTCTGGTTGAATCTGGCTACCTAACTTCATATACAGGATGTTTATTTTTATCGCCAGGACGATGATGAATTTTGACAGTGGAGTTTTTTGTTTGCCTCAAATTCACGAAAATAGTATGATTTCTGAACGCACTAATGGTTTTATTTCATCAACAATTGGAGAACTTTAATTATTGTAATATATTTATTATATAATAGTTATTAAAGCAGTAAGTAAACAAATAAATTTATATTACAAAGTCTTTATGAGAATAAGATTTTTATTTACGAATTAAGTCTAACTGACAGAGTAAATTCGTGCTGTATCTGAAGTATCCCAACCCGTAAGTACTAAATATAATGAAGCTGAAAAGTTTGTTTGTTTGAATGCGATAATCTGTGAAACTACTGGTATGATTTAAAAACACTAACTTTAAAAAACTGTATTTGATAGTCAAAATCTCGAGGAAGGGCGTACTTTATTACTTTACTTTAATGCTTTATCAAAAACTTATTACAAAGTCTAATAGTATGAAAAAGAAACAAAAAATAAAGATTGTTGTCATTATTAAAAAGGTGTTCTACCTGCACTATAAACTTGCACAGTCTTTAAGAACGATTTACAATCTAACTGTAAAACTAAGGTAATGAAAATAAAATGCCGTATGTAATGCCTATCAAATTACCAACCTTACATGCCCTAAAACTTTATACATAACATGAATTGAAAACATGAACACTATCGTGTGAATGCTCGCATGTTTACAAGCCGTAGGCACAACAATCGTTTCACGATGTAACGTATGAAAGCCGTTCTTGTGTCGACGTTTGTCACGAACATTCGTCGTTCGTGTAGCGCGCCTTAAACTTGGCATTTTTAAAGGTAGCGTTTTTGATTGGTAGTGCAAAGATTGATATATCCTCTATTTTTTTATTTATTTCCCGGTTTATTCGCTAGGAGTAAACATGTTATTATTCCGTAAATATAGGAGGTAGAGGTATCAAAAATGTTTTAAATTATATCAAAAGTGTCTTTCCTTAAAAGAAAATGAAATATTTTTTTTGTCAAATGAAATTTTTAAAATAAGCTAATCCCATATTTACGTAGAAACTTACTTAAGTAGGAAGAGAAAGAAACTAAAACGAGTAGTTTCCTTAACCTTTTCTTTTTAGTTTTTAAACTTTTCGAAATAACTGCTTTAAGTTCTTGGCTTGAAGAAGGACGGCCTTATGTTATAGAACTAGACCAATTTTGGACGGTAAAATGTGCTGAAATAATTTTATGCAGAATCCACTGAGTGAAATATACAGGGTTAATTTTAATTAGAGCATTTGCAGGTAGCAGTCTCTCTCAAATCAAGATTTGTAAAAAGTCGTAGAATAAATGTTGTTAGAATAGACGTGGATAGGCTGCCTGCAAGAGGAGATGCGCTTATTTAATATGGACTATTATTTTTGAGGCGAAGAACAACTTATTAGACGACTAAGTAATTGTGACAAAAAAATACTAGATGAGGTATTAAAACTAATGACTTGGCAGCTAATATTAACAGGACGACGTAGTCGGTACGTCGACGGTGCGACGACGAGTGCAGCGAGGAGGAGCATGTTAGGTTGCATATAGTTATATACGAGCCATAAGCCAGTCGGCTATCATTGTCAACCCTGGACAATCCCGACATGGTCAAAAAAGTCAAGCGTTAAGAAATCGAGATAACGATTGTTCAAATTCAGTTGGTACATCAAAAAATCACTGCCAATTTAAATTTAAACAAATCTAAGAACTCAATATAATGTTTTAATTATTTTTTAATTATTTTTAAAACCCTAGATCAGATTTGTGTGTCGCTGTGTTAAATACATGCCATTTAAGTTAACCCTGTATTTATATCTTAATATTTTATCCTAAGTATTTTTTAAACTAGCTAACGTATTCCTATTCAGCAAAATTAACACGATCAATCACATACATTCTTTTCCCTTTTTATTGACAAGAAAAATATAAAACTTTTTATCGCACCATCCTGTATATCAAACATTTTATTTTAACACGCATTCTACGAAAGAGTTGACTGTTTTTGTGGGTTCTGTATGGAAAGTAGGAAGACATTTTATGTGTGAAACATCTTTAACTAATACTTCTGAATTTGATTTGAAAAATTGCATGCAGTATCAAATATACCCATCAAAAAACTTTCCTTTTCAATTTCATCGACTTCCTTGACAAAAACGAGCCAATATTGCTCGAAGGTAGCGAATTTTGATCTTTAATAGCCGATATTGAGCACCGATACTTAGGGCCAAGGTCTACGCGACGCGTCTAAAACTGCTACGGACGTAGCTACGCGCGTGACGTAGGCCGGAACCTGAATAAATTAGTAGTTCCGAAGGAAGACACGCGTTCCTTTTATGACATGCAGGTATACCTAACTTTTTGCTGATATCCCATTACCGTGGCTATATAAAAATCAAATAAAATGTCAAGCTAATTCAATTATTCGTGATGCAAACTCAGGCAAAGTTCCCACTCATTGATGGTAAAATAATTGTAGCGACGCGCTCTCGACCTACGTTTAACACTACGCCTACGCTTAGCTTTTAATCCCGAAAGAATTGCATTTTAAAAATGATTTCTTTCTCAAGGCTATAAAATACAAAATTATAAAGCAACCTTGACCTGAGGTTGATTGACCCTGAGTCAATCAATACACCCTGTGTAGTGCCCTTATGTTATTGTCAGTAGATGTAGTCGGAGCTCTAGCAATGCGCCCTCGCATTAAGCTCGCTAAATTTCATCATCATCACAACTCTTTGTAATGAGCCCACTGCAGGGTATGAGTCTCTCCCCTGGGTGATGAGGAGGTTAAGGCCATAATCCACCAAGCTGGCCCAGTGCTAGGTGGTGGATGTCAGAATTTTCAGGGTTCCGATACGGCTTCTGACAAACCCTAACGACTACGAATACAGCACCCGGGACCGAAACCTTAACGTGCCCTCCGAAGCACGGAAGTCGCCGTGAGAAATGAATGGTCGGCGGTCACCCATCCAAGTACCAGCCGCGCCGAACGTTGCTTAACTTGTGATATCGTATGATACACACAGTAACCACGGCGCCACTTTCGCTAAATTTAAAAGTCCTCAATTATAGATATGATCAAATTGAAAAAGTCTCCACTTATGAGTTGCTTTGAAACGAATAAGTTATTAACGCGTCTAAGTTTGTTACCTTCATCTTTACCGGTGACGGTAACCATCAAACGACAAAAGAAAACCCTTCCATTACTTCACGAAATAAAAATGCTAAGTACTCCCACACATGTGTGTGCGTGTAATTTCTATTCAATCTCCTTACGTTACGCTTCCCAGTGACATTTGATTCCGCCTCATTCCAACAACTATGTAGCGAATATATCTATCCCTCTCTATACGTAACAGGCTTAGAACCCTGATATATTGTATTGGATGGATTTTTCGTTCGCGAAATACATTTTCTCGCGAGGACGTCGGGTGAATGGGGTACAGGCACAATTTCCTTCTGGAGGTGAAATGTCGAGAATTCTGGCGTTCCAAATGACAGTGACATTTTTTGGAAATTCGGTTAAAGAAAATGAAATGATGGAAATAGAAATGTGCTTGAAATGTAGTTTAAATTATAGAATACAATTCAAAGTTAATAAAAAGCATTATTACTTTTATCTTGACTGTTGAATATGTAAAGTGGTGAATAAGGCATGAAACCAAGGACTGCATACCGGTATGAATTTCTGTATGACGTCATACCGTCAAATTAGGTGTATTTAAAAATAACAGTACAGGAATTCATACTGAAATAATTCGTGTACTTACCTTTTTTATTATTGTAGCATAAATGATTTTTTTGTCAGTAAACTGAAATTTTCCGGTATTAATATTAATATGGATATTAAAATTTTATTTTTACATAACTATAGAATGTTCGATAGTTTAGTTGAAGCCTATGAACCGTAGGTACATATGCTGACCTATACATTTCGGTACAGAAATTAAATAGGTTAAAATATTTCAGTACTAAAAACATCTACAGAAATTAATCCGGTATACATTATTTGGGTACTGATATAATTAAGTCAGATTTTAAAAACTTGTACAGGTATTGTGTTTGATGAAGCAGTACACTAATAAGGGTATTGAAATTTTACAAGTACTATTTAAAAATTTTATACCGATATGCAGTCCCTGCGTGAAACCATGAATTAATGAAGGTAAAAAAAGTTTGTCTATTACCTTATTACTTGTAAATTATTAAAGGTAGCTTTAAAATCTCTACCAAAATAAAAATATTTGGTTATTATAGAAATCAAGAAATTGCCGAGAGTATCCAAACGCCAGCAAAACCCCGCGATACTGATAGTACTCGTAACTAGGTATAAATAAATAGATAAAACAATAATAATGTTTCAAGATAGAATTTCGCAATTCAGTTCCATTTCCACAATATCAGATGCCAACATTTATAAAACTTTCGGCATTTGAACACATATCAATAGCATAAGTCGGTTATAATCTCCTTCTCTCATTTATATCACCAATAATCTTTGTCAAACTTCATTTGTTAACATAAACATGATCTTATCCCTCAAAGGGTTAAAAAGCCTCTTTACTTACAAAAACACGATGTATAAAAAGTTTTCTAATCCACACACTCACTAAAGAAATACAGAAAAAATATAATCCTAAGAAAGCGAGGCGCTCACCCTGGGGTATTCCAGAAAATTGGTGCCTCCGAGCCTCTAAAGAATGGGGTATATTTTGAATTTTTATTATGTACTATTTCCTATTCGTTTCCCAAGGTAACCCTTCCTCTGTAAGGTTTGTAGGGACGTAGAGTATAATTGGGAACAGTGGGTGAAGTTACGGAAAAACGCTGGTACTTGTGCCTTATAATTTTACAATAACTCTCTTTATTATTTATTCCTGTCCATTTTGGGACAATTATGGCATGAATTATTATATGATTACGTATTTAAAACAAAAATGACTATAAGATCACACAAATTGCTTTTCAGTCAAAAAGTTATGACCCGTTTAAAATTAAGATCTCATTGAAATGACAAGCAGACATAATGATTAAATGTACAGATTACAAGGAGATTATAAACTTACAACTAGATTATTATACGTATCACAATGAAGCGGTTTTTTCGATCAAAAGTAACTTAAGGTGGGAGTTACTCTAAAATACATTTCCCCGTAGGTGTCTTAAATTACAATACCGGAGCTAGTGTAAAATTATGGACATTATTTATATAATAATGCGCAATGTATTGCAATGCAATGTAAATATTTACGATACCTAGCTAATATGTATGTGACTAATAATCATCCCTCTGAAACCTTAACTTATTTTTTCTATAGAGTATTTTAGAGCGAAGAGTTAGCTCTAAAACACTCGATTGAACAACTGCTTTATAAACTGTAGCAGCTTTTACACTATGGCAAAGGTTTGAAGAGACATTCTGAAGGTGGGCTCGAGGGGGAGCTGGGGTAAATCGGGCCCCCATCTCGTTTCACTGAAGGATTTACCCAGCGTGTGTGATGCGTAGCTATACTTTTTATACACCCTTTGTAAGTAGAAATTTTGTCTGTTTGTTGAAGTTTTTATTTCTGATCAAAGTTTCTATAATGATGCGTTTGTATTATGTTTGCTTTGGTATATCATTTTACCTAATACAAACGGAGATACTTTGAAGATTACTACGCACATATATTATATTTGATACTGCATTTCGGATTAAATTAAATTAAATAATTTCTTAACAATTGATAATAGTGTTGAAATGTTAACATTAAGAGAACGTAAATTTTAATAAGCAGGGACGAAGATTATTTTTTAACTTTAAAATTTTATAACTAAGTTTTGTGATTCCAATCTTAAGGTTATGTATTATATAAAACGCGAGCAAAGTCACAATCTAATATGAGTTCAGGCACGATTTCTTCGACTCACTCCCATAATAAGGTCAGTAAGTAGGAAGGAAAGTAAAGGATTATTTTGTGTCAAATGTGTAGGCTTTTTTCTGTAACAGGAGATTATGTAATGTTTTGGGGTCTTTAAAAAAGATATCTTTGGAAAAAGGTTTTTGTATACGGAATGTTTTTCTTTTTTGACATTTTTCGTGGAAGCTTTGACTTGAAATAAAGATTTGTGGTATTGCAGAGTAAGTACAACATGCTAAATAAATGGCTTTCAATATGAAATCCCAAATTGCTACTTGGTTTATACCTACCTAGTTTTCGGTTGCCATAGTAACGTATGTGCATGGGAAGCGTTTTTGATGTAAGATCGACTATTTGATTGAATATTGAGCTCCACTCAAAGTCTTTGGGTAACTGACGATAAATTGAGAGACAGAGATTTCTCTGTGAAAGGAATTGGTGGGGCAGATACTGACAAAGTTTTTTTTTTAATTTACGAAAACTTAGTCATCAAAAATAAATTAAAAATGTTTGTGTGTTACAGTTTTGATATCAGATAAATATATATCAACATTGATTAAGCATTGCTAGCAAATAGAGATTTGACACATGATTTTAGTATTCACGTAAATTTATTTCACCCTGCTAGTTGCGCGCGTTGTTCCAGCAAAGCTTGTGAATCCGTGGGAATAACATGATAGAATAAAGTAACAACGTGCCGACCCTAACTTAGCTAAGTTATCAAACGCAACATTTTTTTTTCAATTCCGACAAGAAGTTTCCGATATAGGCGTATTCAAACATTGTTATATATAAAAAAAAAAACACTTTTTAACCAGAATTATCGCGTTTACATTTTAAATTTTAACTCGACATTTCGGTGTCTTTGCTTGCAGACCCCGTGGTCACGAGCGACTAAGTTATGTAAATATACGCGATAATTCCGGTTAAAAAGTGTTTTATTTAATAGTATGAATTGCGAAAACTTATATTTTTTTTTGTTTTGATAGCATCTTATTCACTCCTACACTGTAATCTAATATTACCTGATTAAAGTACCTAAACCCTAGACCATATTGTTGCATTACTGAAATAGTTATGCATAATGGATGTTAAGTTCATAGTGATTCCGTGTTACCTACACTAGAATAAACACTGCTTTCGTGTCTTAAGAAATTGTAAAAACTGGTGTAAATTCTTATGATACTTATTAACTTATAATCACGAATTGTCCTAGACTCAATTCACAACTAATTTTCGGTACCAAAAACGTACCTTTGTGATTATAGATAATTAAATTGAACTCCATATACGAACAATGAATGCGATACAAACTTGAGAATCCACATAACCACAGAAACATTAATTTCTTTCAAGGCTCTAAGTTCCTGTATAAAGAACTTAGCTTATTAATTAACTGACTCATAATAAGACTATTTTGAGATCAAAACCATTCTTATCTAATATAATTCTTAATCTTTACTCAAAAAGATCCATTCCATGAACAAGCACAAATAAACCACCTTAAAATTTGACTAAAGACTTGTTAATTCCTTCGCGAAGTAATTTATTTACACCCTCCATTGTCCCTTCTGGCGTGATTACGCCTGGGTCTAATAAACCCCGACCTACCCTAACATCCGCGTTCCACATTTAAATGTACCCGGATCCGGAAGACAACGAATGAGCGGGAAAATAAATGAGTGTTTGAGAGTTCCCGCCGGCGTTTGTTCCATATTTAAAAACAGGAGACGAAAGTATTGCGATGGTGGTATGCAAGATTTTGTTAAATTAGTGTAAGTTAATTAATTACCTTTCAGGATAAATTATGTTATCTCAGTTTTAATTTGATAATCAAGATTTACATTATTTGTGAGCATAATATACGGAGATTTGAACCAATAGCGCCGAAACATAAAAAAATATTGGGGCAAAAATATCATTTTTGGTTTCATAGCCATGAGAAATACTTCAGAAATCTTTAAAATAGATATATTTTATGGATATTTTCAACTTAATGAAGTACATACGTATAGACCTACCTATTAGGATTGCATTTCTCAGTATTTGAGATTTAATGATAAGAAAAGGCATTGACTAATAACCATTTATTCCCTATTTATGTTTCAAAGTTCGGTAAATAAATATTATAGAAATCCTTCGCTATTCGAAATACACAGCTACATTGGGTAACAATGTATTATTAAAACTAAACGACCTTTAAAACTCAAGGCAACAAAGAAAAACTAAACAAATCTACGGTCACCGCCTGAACTTCAGCTCAGCAATAGTTTCAGCTCTTCCAACAAAGTTTCAAACTTTCCACTTTCACTTCCGCATAACACCGTCCGTGCTGTATAATTAAATGCTTCATGAATGGGAGCGAGAGAGAAAGCAAGCGTGAGTGAAACGGAATCGTCTGCTCGTTCGAAGTTCGAAAACGTAATGTAATCAGTTTACAAGAAAATTACGTCGGGATGGGGTGTCAAATTAGCGCGCTTAAACAAGGTCAGAGCTGTTTGAAAACAGAACAGCTGATTGGCGGGAAAGTGTTTGTCTACGTGGTTGCCTTTACAATGTGGACTCGTAATATCATTATCTGTTTTGAATGTTCTGTTTTAAATGTGGCACTGATTTGGAATGCTTAAGAGAGATGTAATTTTCGTCACATTCACACGTGCGGACACTACTGTTTCTTTAATTATTTTACTTTCCAAAGGAAAGTGTCGCAAGAGCAATTTTTTTTTCCGATTCGTATTATATAAATTCATATTACTTGAGGAAATAATTCTTAAGCGCCCTAAAAGAACTAACGTATTTAGTGTATTGAAAAAATATTTTTCTTCTGAAAACGAATTTACGTTCTCTGCGCACGTTTGTCATACATCAGGCAGCACATAAAAAACGAAAAGTTCGTTACATTTGATAAAACTTGCCAAAGCATTTATGCTCCATCGGTCTCCCGCCATTCTAAGCAAAGAACAAACCGACAAATTACAAATGGCAACAAACGGAACGAACACGACAAAGGAAAAATCAAACGCCGTGAAAATTTGAATAAGGAATCATTTCTTTTTCTTTTTTTTACTGTCAATCATTTGTCTGTGCAAAAGTAGGATCGTTATTTTCTTTTGTTGATGGATGGGTTTTTTGATATTAGGCCCCTTCCACATGCAGATCCGATGTCTAAAAAGATTTTGGTAGTTCATATATCATTTTCCTTTTATCTGTTGGGGAGGAAAGTTAAAAATAGGGTTGTTTTTCGCGGAAAGTGTTTGCTTAAAATCAAGTAGGTACAAACTAAAGTTCCTTTTTTTGTCATTTTTAACCTTTAGATTATAACGAATTCTAATACCTACTTGTGAAGTGATATAATATGTAGCTTAAATATCAGCAGTGTGGACTAGAAGTGCCTTCGTTACATGTTATTAATAATGTATCTTCCTCCACGTCTCGTCACTTACTTACGTGAAACATTTAATTTTAAAATATAAAAATCAAAATATATAAAACTGTTCCGTTACTGACTGAGTGACTGAGGTACTGAGTGACTGAGTGACTGAGGTACTGAGTGACTGAGTGACTGACAGACAACGTACAGCCGTAACTACTGGGCGTAGAGAGCTGAAATTTGGAACATACATTCTTTAGGGGATGTAGGGGTGCACCAAGGAAGGAATTCCCGAAATTCCCACGGGAACGGGAAATATAGGACTTTTTAGTTTGTATGAAAAATCTTATTCCTTGAGTGCACCGATGTAAAACTTGGTGTAAAGGTTTTTCAATGTGTGTCTGGTTGTGTTATGAAAGGAATTCCCGAAATTCCTACGGGAACGGGAAATATATGATTTATTTATTTATTTACTCTTCATTGTACAAACACAAAATAGAAAATAAAGGACAATAAAAAAAGAAAACACAATCGGCGGCCTTATCGCTAGAAAGCGATCTCTACCAGGCAACCAAAATAACATGATAAAGTAAATTATAACAAATGGGGTTTACTTACAAAACAAAAAAGAACTAAAAAAAAAATAACAAAAAAAATACCAAAAACATGTCGACTATTTGTTACAGACATTTACACATTTATATAAACATACATACATACGAATACAAGATATACATACATATACTACACATTGACTTCTTCAGTTAAGGATAAGTAGTGTTTTTTTAAAAGCTTTTTAAATGTGACGATGGTCTTAGCTGACTTAATACAAAGTGGTAACTGATTCCATAAGGATACTGCGCGAATTTTAAATGCATCGCCGAAAAGATCGGTTGAATGAGCCGGTGTACTGAGCATTAAATTGTCAGAAGATCGTAAATCACGACTATGTTGCTCATGACGATAGCTAAAGTAATTTTGAAAATAGCTAGGAACAGTAGGATTGAACAGTATTCGGTACAGTAGACAAAGAACGTGAATATTCCGGCGAAAGCGAATTGGAAGCCACTTGAGCTTAGTGCGATACTCAGAGATATGATCATATTTCTGCAAACCATATATAAATCGTATGCAGAGATTTTGGAGGCGCTCAAGTTTATTAAGTTGGTCAACAGTGATATCCAAATAGCACGCATCCGCATAATCAAGTAATGGGAGAAAGAGAGAATGGGCAATGGAAATTTTGGTAGGCAAAGGCAATAGATTGCGCAAGCGTTTTAGAGAATTTGTAGCGGCAAACATCTTCCTGCTCACTTCATCAATTTGTGGTTTCCAGTTAAAAGTGCGGTCGAAAATGACACCAAGGTTTTTAACAGTCTCCCGGAGTTGTATTTTGACACCGTCGAAAGTTAAATTTGGAAGATTAGTCAGTTCAATTCTGTTAATCATTGTTGTGCTACCAATAATAATGCCTTGTGCTTTGGCCGGGTTGACAAGTAGACCGTGATTTTTGCTCCAATCGAGTATTTTAGACAAGTCGCTGTTAACTACGTCAATGGTCTTTGCTAAATCTTCCAGCCTAGATTGAGAGAAAATTTGCAAGTCATCTGCGTACATATGGTAGGAAGAAGTTAAATCACGAGATATAGTATTGATAAAAATCGAAAACAGTAGAGGGGACAACACGCCACCTTGCGGGACGCCAGCTTTGATATCAGCCCAAGTTGAGGTGGAACCATCCAGGATTATGCGCTGCCGGCGACCGTACAAGTAACTTTGAAACCAGTCAACCACTGATGGAGATATGTTAAGAGAGCTGAGGAGTTGTAGGAGAATATCAAAATCTACGGTATTGAAGGCGTTACTAAAATCAAGTAATATCAGGATGGTAAGTTGTTTATTTTCCATGCCCATTCTAATACTATCAGTAATGTTGACCAATGCAGTGACGGTACTATGTCCGGGTCGAAAACCTGATTGATATGGATTGAGTATATTGTTTTTGTGGAGAAATTCGCTAAGTTGTTGTTGGACAAGACGCTCGAGAGTTTTAGACATGTTTTAGTTTGTATGAAAAAATCCCATCCCTTGAGTGCACGGATGTGATACTTGATATAAAGGTTCCTCAATAAGTGTCTGTTTGTATTATGGAAGGAATTCCTGAAATTCCCAAGGGAAGGTGTTGGACTTTTTAGTTTGTATGAAAAATCTTATTCCTTGAGTGTACGGATGTGATATTTGGCATGTAGGTTCTTCAAAGAGTGACTGGTTGTAATACGAAAAAAATTCCCAAAATTCCCACGGGAACGGGAAATATATGATTTTTAGTTTGTATGAAAAAAACTTATTCCTTGAGTGCATGGGTGTGATACTTGGTATAAAGGCTCTTTCAGTGGGTGTCTGGTTGTATAGTTTCTGAACTTTCCACGAGAAGGGTAGTTAAGCGCATACGAAGTTGCGGGATAAAGCTAGTATTATTATAATATGAAATCAGCATTAAACACATAGAGTAGTTATTGATAGGCACTCACTTTCAAACTAGCGAATAATCTTGAGCCTTCGCGTATTTCTATCAAATTAGATCATTATGTATTTTCAATCAATATCTCAGCCGCGATTGAAGGTTATTACACAAATATTGTTAATTTTTTTTTCTTTTTGATGGATGGACCTAACGCACTAGCAATGCTCTTTTCGGTTAATCTTTACAACTGTAAGTTTAATCTACGCCATAAAGATCGCCAGTGATTGCGTTGTAAATTGGCATAACTTAATGCTTAGTGTGTTAAGCGCATTCTAAGTGGTTACTAATTCTTTGTAAACAAATAGCCAGGATTCCATCTTGTGTGACTAATGACTCGTGTTAAGAAATATGCGTTACTACTTAAATAGTGGGTACAGTCGGAGGCAGTCGCAAAGTGAAAAAAAGTAATACACATATGTTAATATTCGGAGGAAAACATAAAAAATGCACTAGCATCTGAAACAAAAAGTATTTTTTTAACATAACAGTTGTGTTTTACTATAACTTAACTAGTCCGCGATCATGGTGCTTGTAACAGCATTGAAATATCGGGTGCGCGAAATAAAAATCGAAAATCGTGGGAAGAATTCCGTAAATTAATAAACTGTTCGTAAGGAAGTGAGTTAGAATTCAGAAGGTTGAGGTTAACCAGAAAAGGTCGGCTAGGTAGGTTGTGAGAATGGGAATGCCTCAAGGATCAATTCTGGGCCCATTTTTATTTGTAGTCTATATAAATGATCTACCCTATATGGTACGTAATAATCACGAGATTGTATTGTTTGCTGACAAAAAAATACTGACACATCATTTATTTTTAAAATGATTAGACTGAAAATCAACTACGACGATGTAAACAATGCTCTCGCAAATGTGGTTCAGTGGTTCAATTTAAATAATCTAGCTTTCAATGATAAAAAAACTAAATGTATAAAATTCTCTGCACCAAATGTAAAACAAGTTGAGTCTTATCTGCGGCTTCATGGGAACAGGTTGAATCTAGTAGATAACACTGTTTTTCTTGGAATTAACTTAGATTCTAAATTGCAATTAGGGTTATTGACACGATATTTTCACATTGCAGAAAAGGGCTATTCGTGGAATGTATGAACTTGGAAATAGAGAATCTCTTCGAGAAAAGTTTAAAGAGATTGGTATCTTGACCCTTGCATCACAATATATTTATGAAAGTATTAGGTATGTAATTTATAAGAATAGTAATAAATTTCAAACTAGGAAAGATAATCATGATAAAAATTACTCTGTAAGGACTAGGAACGACTATAAGTTAGCGTTTTCTAAATTAAGGCTGGCTAAAAGCAGCAAATCATTTATTGGAATGTCAATACGTAATAACAAAATTCCGAAGTCAATTCAATCCCTGCCATTCATTACATTTAAATCAATCATTAACAACACTCTATCTCGAAAAGCTTATTATAAAAACTAAACATTACTTAGACGATAAAAAGACATGGGATTAAGCACAACAGGACATTTCTAAAAGTTTCTAATTACTTATTAATTTTGTTTACGGCATGGCTGTGCAGTATGACATATGGCATACTGGTGACTGTTCCACTCACTTATTTTCTTGTCAAGACAACAGCAAGAACTTCATGCTCCCTCAGGCGGTATGGCTAGTGGTAGCGTCGGGTATCGGGTCACTCTCTTCCCTAAAATATGGTTGAGGAGGGTGATGGCTGGTGCTTGCGTTATACTCGTGAACGGGTGCTACTAGCGGTGCCAGGTCGTTTTGCTAATGATACAATGACTATTTTATTCCATTCTTGTTTAAATACTCTGTACCCAGTTTGTCATGTTCGTGTTGTGCATCCATAGTTCAATGCACCTACCATGTAAGCAATTTGGTTGTGGCATGACATTGGCTCTCACAATTCTTGTCTTGTGTTTGTTTTTTTTTTCATGTCATGATCAATTTGTACTGTATGTACCTATTTGTATTAATTCATATAAACCTGACTGAAAAAGAGTGCCAAGAGCTTTTTTCGGACGGCTTTTTTTGTCTCTTTGTCTACTGTGATATCTTATTCAATAACTATCAACACCTTGTTAAAGCCGAAGTACAAAATTGTGACGTCATTAAGCGGCCATTCGATGGTCTTATGACGAATAAAAAAAAATCATTTTTCATTTTCGAAGTAAGTGGCCATTCAATAGCTTTATGATGAATAAAATATTTTGAATTTTTGAATTTTGAATTATACTAAGTATATTTTAAGTTTTCTCGGTTCACTAATTAAATATAATATATTTTTAACCAGATTCCAGTCGGTCTCTACAGGGTTGTTTTTTAGTAATCAGCCAAATTTAAATGTTATTTCTTTTATGGGATATAAATGTACATTTCATTCATTTTAGTATCGCTGAGTAGAACAAAACAAAGATATGGCACCACAAACTTTTTTACAAATAGTCGAAATAGATGAACACAGCTTCTACGACGCGGCATTTCATTGGTAATACTACGACGTAGTACTACAAGATGTTTTGTAATAGCGCGTAGTCGTCTTTATTTTAATCGTATTCATTCATAATTCAGAGTGGCCATGCTTTTCTTAATATGTTAGCGAATATATTAATTTCCTTGTAAAAAAATGTATATATAATCTTTTGAGCAAAAATCGTTTCTATAGATGATTATAAGTATCATAAGTGTAAAAAAAATTGGCCGGTGACTAAAAAACCAGCCTGTATAACAGTACTTGTAGGGATACCGAACCATCGAATTAAATTATGCACTAATAAAATAAAAGAAGGGGTTTTTACTCAAGAACTCGGATTGGAATAATATTTTACATTTGGTAGCCCAGCTCTTATAGAACGTTATATTTTATCAAGAAACTCGCCCGAGATAAAAATTAGAATTAAATGCGATAAAATAGGAATATATTAAAGTATACAAACATACGCTATGTGTTTTTAATAGTTATTCGAAGATCCTTAGATTCTTCTAACATATATGTATGTATAGGTCTACCAGGATCTGATAACAAAAAAAATTTGTCTTAAGTTTTCGCGATTCATACTATTAAATAAAACACTTTTTAACCGGATTTATCGCGTATATTTTAACTCGACGTTTCGGTGTCTTTGCAGACGCCTGGTTAAAAAGTGTTTTATTTAAAAAAAAGTTAAAAAAATAGCGGTTTTCATAAAAAATATCATAAAAAGACGCGGCGTATGGCGAGTGTGTTAGACACACCCAATGATGTGTTTATCCTTTTGTACTGTCTTTGTCCTTGGTCACTTTTTAAAACGACTCGATGAAGCTAGTCGTACTAATTCTATTTATGTTACAAAGTCAAATACCAAAAATTTCGGATTAGGTCTTTATATTTCTGAGGGTGCAATTTTATTGCAACCGGGCCTGGTTTTGTTTTGGCCATGTCCTTTCCTTTAAACGTTTTACCATAATTTCCCCAGAATTGCTAGCGTCCCTTTTTGCCATCAGATCCCTGTAGACCTATAATAAAAGACTAGACTAATAAGGGACTGTTAGCCTTTTGATTTCTTTAATAAAAAAATGTATCTTAGATATTTTAGATAATATATTTATCATAGCAAAACTCACGTAAAGCCATCATCCCTAACTCAAAACAAACCTTAGAACAGCAACTCCAGTAGATGGCGCTGTCACGTACAAGCCGCCATGACACACGATCAGAATTCCAAATTCAAAATCGAAGGGAGTTTTTAACCACCCCGGGCGCTGGCTCTTTAGCAAATATAACTGGATTGTGACTCGAATAAGCGCCAATTGTTGAAATGCACTTGAATTTCGAATTCCGCTGCTTGGTACGTTTACTTTTTCTCGAACGTGCGTTCAATTTTCATTTTTTTAATTTGTATTTCGAATGTTCTATTCGATTTTTAAACATTATTTATAGGTTTTGAAACTAATGACAAATAAATTAGTGTTTCTAATTTAAATATTAGATTTTTACTAATGTCGATGCGATTGCTTTAAAGTTATAGCCAACAAGATCTCTGTTAAGTCTCTTTTTATGATAATGGTAATACTGGAAATAAAGCTGTAGTCCCATATTCTTCTCCTTACATAAACTTGAATATAAAGAAAATGGTGCCTATTATTCAAATACTTCCAAACACATTCAGTCAAAAACTCAATTTTCCTTATGAAAAAAACATCCTAAGAAACTAAAATGTTCATTTGAAGCAAAGAAATGTAGATCCAAACGTAATATTGTATTCACATACGGAATGAAGTCCTCCCGATTACCATAAACATATTTTATTCAAGAACACATTCTATATTTTGAAAATAGAACAAGAAAAATCATAACGCGCCCCAGTACGCGATACATTTCTTCATATCCGCTGTTATTTCGGATGAAAAATGCGCAAAGAGTTGACTGTAGAGACGGTCCTTACCTCCCCCCGAACAAGGGGGGCAACTACAAATCCAACAGAGCGAGATAGCACTACACGCCAGAACGAGACAGCCTGCCCCAAAAGATGGATGATATACAAGATGTCACTGCTACGCTAAAATTGTATATTTTATACTGAGAATAAAAAGGCTGCCACAACATACGATATTAAAAAGCCGCATGAACATTTTCTGGATACAGTAGTTATATTGTTGAAGAATTTAATCTTGCGACGACAAGGATGAGTAGTTAAGTAAAGGATTATAGGAATGTTGCCGACGTCTTATTTTCATATTAGGGGCTTGGACAAATAGATTTTTGGTATCATTTCGTTCATAACCTTTTTTGGTAATGTTTTCGGTTTATTGTTTCTTAGAAAAAATAAATGCCTCTTTATCGTCTATTTTTTTTCTTTCCAAGCTTTGAAATTTAGAATGCGTTAATAATTTACAATACTAAAAAGGTTTTTTTTAAATACCACTCGCAATCTAAGTAGGTACCTATCTGAAAAGACACCGAAACGTCGAAAGAGTAGGTTAATTGACTAAACGCGATAAAATGCGCTTAAAAATGCTTTTTATATCATAACATTTGCATTCTAACAGCTATATTGACTGAACGATTTCAACAATTAAAATATTACACCTTATAACTGCCAAAAGATTGAATCGCAAAAAAAACAAAACTTTTCAGTGTTTAATCTCAAAAAGAACATTAAACTCGACTATATTTTTCTTAATATATTCAAATATAGAATACTTAGTGTTTTAATTCCGTCACGCCGTAAAAAAGAAAAAAAAACTTTTATTTGAAAAAAGAACTTACATCTACCTTTGCTCATAACGTAAACATAAGCGATCGGGTTGGGTCCCCCCGCGCTAAGCGAAGATAAGCCACAACTTTATAGAGACATTTCCTACTAAATGGCGAATGATATCCAAGCGTTCAGAAAAACGCGAAATGACAAGACATTTGATAACAAACATGTAGGTATATGTATATCAGTAATTTTTACCTTGGAAAAGAAAGTTTATGTACTCAGCGAAGGAGCAGTTTTCTTAGAGTATTATGTACTGAAGTTCATATATTATTTTGTTTGCCCATTTTGTGTTTGGTGGGACATACTTCCTTAGCTCAAATAAATGTTTAATTTTTGTAAAATTCGGATACATTCAAACCATTTTATAAGGTAAATATGCAATCACAAATTTAAGATTTGTTGGTTATAGGCACTACTAAAACTGATGAACAAAACTAGTTTGGTAGTTAATTAGTCGAAGTCTTTTTACCTACTAACGCGGTTAAGTAAGTACAGAAGCCAGCACGACAAGCTTTAATAATCTGTCAAAAAAATTCTTGAGTCTGAACTCTATTCCCTCGACATTAAGTTAAAATTCGTTGGGGAAATTCGACTGGGTAATGTAACGCTTGATTTGCTGACTTCTGTACCATTTAAAATGTATGTTGATGAACTAACAACTTTTTTTCAGACAGAAACTATGAATTTTTATGAACTGTAAACGAAACTATGAAGAAATATATCTTTCCCTACACATTGACATATAATTTAACTTAAAATTTTTAATATTTGATCCAAATATAAAGGTACATACAGAGAAAATATATTACCAGCCGTTATTTTCATACATTTTTCATTAATATTATTTGAAATGATTATCAGATCAGTTATGTTATTTTTCTTTATCATGCAAATTCACGGCCCAATTAGTCGCTCAACGTGCTTTTTCGTCAACGCTAGGGATCCACGGTTGCATCTGGCTAAATTTGCTTAACAATGGCGGACTCTGAAGCGAGCGCGATCTTCTATACATCATTGAATACTTTGCACAACACTCTATTATCCTAATCATTATTGTATAGGTGAAAGTTTGTGAGTATGGATAGGTGTTTCTTAATAATTTACAAATAAGACGAAGAATACTTTTTTGCCTAATATTTTTTCCTACAACATTTAGGCAAGTGAAACCGCAGGAAACAGCTTGTTAAAATATATTACTAGATGGATAAGCCTTTTTAGTTCATCATTATTTTTATCTACTGTAATATCTTATTCAACAACTATCAACAACTAGCCGAAGTATATGATGACGTCATCAAGTGGTTTAAAAAATTCCTAAGATAAATAAAAGTTTATGAATTTTGATTTTTTTGAATAATTAGTATTTATTTTTAATCAACCCTTGCATTGCTAGGTATGTTATAAATAAAAAAATACAAAGTAAATAAAAATATAATATAATATAATATAAATATAAGGAACTTTACTATACTTTGGAATTTTGTTATTCAGATTACAAAGGCTTTTTACACCTGCGTACTTTAACTTGGGCCTCATCCTCACTTAGTGTAAGGAGATATTCATAGAAAGGAAAACTAAGGATAAGTCATTAAAAAAACAAAGTCAGAAATCCTCATTTTCATCACAACGCCATGATGATGATAAGCTAAATGCAGGTCTGAGTTTTTCTCGTGGCTGAAGTTGGAGTGTAAGGCCATTAACCACAAAGTTTTCTTAGTGCTGGTGGATATTAGGAACTCCCGGGCGAAAGGCTTCTGACCAACCCAAATGAGTACTGTATACAAGTATACTGAACCCGAGACCGTCTGCTCGTCTTGTTAAATGAAAGATCGGGGGCCACTCTTGCATACTCTTGCGCCGAAAGTTGCTTAACCTGCGATATCAAATAAAATATCCAGGAAACTCCAGCCATGACAACGAAAATACTAAATCTTCCAAGATAGTTCCAAAGAACTTAGCAAACTCACAGACGGCCAGCTACTTTGTTGGCACACACCACAAAAACAATAGTTACTACCCCATAAACGACTAGCAGATTACACATATCCCAGACCCGCCATTTTTCACGACCATTCCGAATTCAAATAAAAACCGGAAACGCCACATTTTCCAAACCACGCTGAGAAAATATTATCTGGCAGTTGGCAGCGCTCCACGCGCGAGCGAGACAGCGCAATAGTTCCCGCATAAAATAAAGATCAATCAGAGAGAGATGACAAGTCGTTTATTGGTTCCCGCCAAGTTGTTAACGGGTTATGGGGCAAGTTTGACTTTATTTTTGCGAGCAATTTTTCATAGATATTGTTGTATAAATGGAAACAATCTTCGGTTTTATTAAAACGTGTGTTTTATTAGGACGATTGCAATGTTTTTATTGTTTATGGTTGGAGACGCGATGAGAAAATCTTACTGGATACACTTGACGCTAACTTTGTACTTTATGTGTGTCGCTCGCAACACAAGTCAACACCGGATTTCATTTGAGTGCGGAGAGGGTAAGAACATTACTAATAACCAGGGTTCGAAAAAACATAAATCCGATTTTTGTATATAAGTATATCAGATATATATCACGGCTAAGAAAAAGAAGCTAATTTCATTCCGTAAGGGGATTACAAGCTTAATATTTTAAAAGAATGTTATAAAATGAAATAATTATCAAATAATTACTGCATTTATTATTTAAAAAAACTTTTAATAAGTAGCAAAAGAATTACTTGGTGTTAATTTGAGAAATATTTTTTAAGAACAATTTACTCAACTTTGAATGCGTTTGCCATTTTGGGAAACAATCTAAATTATTCTGAATTGTAGTTTTTCGCTACGTGTTGCCAGGGTCAACATTAATCTCCAAAATTTTTAGTTCAGATGACAGAAAAAAATCAATTGATATGTATCGTGCGTGATATATATCCGCTGTTATACATTGGCGACCCCTGCTAAAAATACTCTATTTACTACACAATTTACATGTTTTTATAAGGACTTATTTTGGCTAGCAGTTGCCTACGCAGAAAACTCTGTTAAATCACTGTTAGTGATAATTTTTGATAAAATTGACATGGTTTGTATAGAATGAGATTCTGATCACTGTCGCAAAACGTACTCGTATCGTTTAAAAAGATATGGATAGACTTTGATATGTGAAACTTACTTATCTATGTTATACAAGCTCACATAAGGTTATGTAATCATGGCTGCCCATAGACACCTGCAACTCCAGGAGAACAATTTGAGGCAGACTTTATTTTGGATGGTTGGTTGCTAGCCAATGTATTGTTTTATAAGAGACAGCTCGGATAAAACATCATTTACGTACGACGCACTTTTCCAGGGGCAGTAGAATATCCTTAGCTCTAAACAGCTATTACGAGCAGTCTATTCGGTTTCGGGTGTAAAAACTAGAATTGACTCAAATGGGAATGCGTTACAAATCAGATATAGGTGCCCTTCCAGCAGAAATAATTCCATGTTCGAATATAATTCTCCTTTAAACTTTAGTTTGATTTAAAAAAAAAACAAAAACTTTTTTTATGTAGATAGTTAAAAATTAAAAAGGTTATAGGTATATCAATGTTCAGATGGCCTATTTGTTAAGCTCCATCTACACTATCACTCGGATCGAGGCGAGACATTACAAAAGATCGCGTGCGGAGTGAGCACTAGATCAATACTCGCTTCATGCCGCACATGTGTCATACGGGATGACATGGGAATAAGGCTGGTGGAGACGGCTTGGGTTTTTTCTATTGAGTACACATATTTAAATTAAACAAATAAGTGTATTTATCTTAATAAATTAAATTATCCTTATTACTTATTTTAAAGAAAATAATAACATTTCGAAGTGAAGCTTGTGAATTGTGTTGAATTTCAATTTATTTTCATGTTGGTGGTATGCAAGATTTCTACGTATAGTATAAGACTAATTGTAACTACTGTAGTCGCTAATGACCTGTGATGTTTAAAGCAAAATTAAAATAAAAAAAAGTAAAAAAATGGTATGCATGATATAAATAATTTGATAATTTGGTATGCACCATGTAAATATTGAATTGTAAACTTTATTAGCTTTATTACTTGTGAAATCTAGGGTAGTTAGCATTAAACTACTACCTACTTTTTTCTTTAACTTAAATGTGTCATTACCTCAAACTAAGCCAAACCTAATTACGCCTTCTAATCTTTCAAACTTACATAGCCTATCTTGCCTAACTTATACAAAAACAAAGTTATCTAAATTTTTTTAGAAAGACGCCATCTCCACCGCATAAATCTTATTCCGTGATAGATAATGTGTTACTCGCACATGCCGCGGGGACGCGACGCAGTTTTGTCAAACGCCAAGCGACGAAAAATACGAACGTTCTAGACTACACATACACGAGAAGTTCCGCACATGTGTGGAGACACATTTATTTACAGGATTCATGATTTATGTGATGTGAAGATTACTTAGGTTGCTTGTGAAAAAATATGAAATCAGCGGGAAAATATTAATATGGTGTTTTGTTTGAAAGCTTGTAGCAATTGTCGCGAGGACAGCGTGTTCTTATTTTTTTTTATAATATTCATATTTGGAACCTAGCAAGCGAACTTTAGATTTGTTTCATACTGCATGGGTTTTTAGGTTTTAAATGGCAAGGTAGATCAAATATTGCAGTCCAAAAATATTAGCTGAAAAAAAAACAGTGCTTTTCTAAAATTTCCTTTACTTTATCTCGGACAATTAACGGATAGTTAATAAATAAACCATGGCGCTTAAAATAGGCTCCTAAAGTAATTGCAAATTGCACCTTTGCTTAAGGCTGTGAATACCATTAATCTAGTATCTACTAAATAAATAAACTCTTAAATAACCATCACAGTTACCTATTAAATTTATTTATTAGGTATCATGATCAATGAGCAAGTGAACAGTCGAAGTTTCGCCCACGTTATAATATTCAAACCAAAAGTTTTCGCTCTGATTCATGAACTTTTCCACATCCAGTTATAAATCTGAAAAGATCTTCAATATGTCGGGAAGAAACTGTTTTGTACTCTGAAAATATATGACTTATTTCTGAATAATTGGAATAATATTGTGTTTCGTTTTCTCGAGTCATTGCATTTGGTGGTCATGGGGTCTCAAGACCATGAAACGTCGGGTTATCTATACATATAATAAAATGGTAGGAAAGTCAAAATTGTACATTGAATATTTTTTTAAAAGAATACTTGGGGTATGATCTACAATCGAAACAGAAACAAAAAATATAGTTTTTAGAATTTTTGCCTATTTGTCTGTTTGTCTGTTTGTCTTTCCGGGATAAACTCAAAAAGTACTGCATGGATTTACTTCAAATTTGGCATGAAGATAGTTAAGAAGTCGGGTCAACATATAGGCTACATATTATCACGCTAGCAGTGTTATAATCGTAGGTGCGTTTGGTGCTGCATAGCGTTCACGCAGACGACGTCGCGGGCAGCAGCTAGTAATGTAAATAATATTTTAGTGGTAAATTTATGTTTTAAGATGTTTTCATTAGTTTTTCTATGTATCCACGTCATTAAACAAATATATCCCATCTTTGCAAGCTAGCCTTGCATACAATAACAAAATTCCACAATCTTTTTAAAAAAATAATCCCAAACCACGTAAACACATTCCCAAAATATAAAAAGCCAACGTTTCTTAAAAACAAAACTAACTTTTCAGCAGAAACCTTGTCATGTCTCGAGTTTTCGTATGAAAGCTGTAACTTTCAACAATATACGGAAAGTACAAAAATACATAAAATACAATATTTTGTTGGAAAAGTTCCGACTGCTTGGAGTGGTTTCTGAACTTCTGACATAAGCTTCAAGCTCAAGTATTTTTATTTAGAAATGTCTGCCAGTTTTGCGAACCTACGCTTGGTTATATTTCTTTTATCATCACTGTAACAAAGTATTTTAGTTTTAAACTACTTCCTATACTCAAATTAAAATTTTTAATTCGTATCAAGCATTTCAAACAAGCGTTTAAGTTTTTTCTTTCTCATGACTCCAAAACACCTTTGACAAAGTCAAGGTATTCAAATAGTAACCCTTTGCCTTCCCTATTGTCAAAAAAGTATAACATTGTCAACCGTCAATAAATTACCGGGACACAATGAACAGCAAACTGTGTCGTCCCATTTTGCTTCAAGTACCACTGGAGGATTAAAATGAGATACGTAAAATTGTTACAACTGATTGGGTTATTTAAATAGGATTTTATTGCCTGTACTTGATACAGCTAATGTCGTGTGATTTTATTCACATTTGAATTTTAGAACGGAGCGTTCGCATCATCAGTTAAATAAAAAAACACGTTCTAAATTTTCAAATTTGAATTTTGTACGCACGTGCTCGAGAAGTTTCCTTGAAAGTGAAAGGTTCGCATCCGTAAAAGAAAAAAACTAATACAACCTCCTTGAAGTCGTTAAAAGAAAATAAAAGGAACTCCAGGGAAAGGACATTAAAACTGGCAGGCGAGAGAGACGGAAGTATAATGCAATATAGGATTGTCCTCGTCTAGGGGTTCTTAAGAAAATGGTTTTATGAATGAAAATTGCCCTTTTCTCACGCTATTTCAGTTCAGGGGCATTAGTTTTTTAGGTCATTTTCTTTAAGAAGTTGCAGTGAAAGTGGGTGCTTGCGGAATTCTTTCTTACAGCTCTTTATGTATTGTTTCAATAAGAAAATGGTGTTATTACGGGATCTTACTCTTAGGTTATTTATGTAGAGTACGTTTTACGAAATTTCAGTTAAACATGTCGATAAGTTATCTTCGTAGCTCATTATTCTCGAACAAACTTCATCATATAACAAAGTTATCTAAGAATTCTAAAAATAAAATGTTAATATCTAAAGAATTGATGATCGAACATAAAAGTAGTTATTCAAAAAAGTGTACTATCACAGATCTCAACTGCCGCGCTGCGCTAGCTGACGCTCCCCTGTCAAACTCATTTCTATGCCACAGATAAAATATAACCACCGTTTGAATATCGAATAAAACGCATAAATTATCTATACACATAATAATAGAAAGGGTTTAATAGCCTATAAATCAGCATTATAAACAAAGAATAGTGAAATCAATAACAATAGGACTACCCTCATCGGGCATAGACAAGTTTTTTAATGTTTTTTTTTGATGCCGTAAACCCGTGAAATGTTTGTTTTGTTCGTTGTAGAGTTGTTCTATTTTTGTAATATTCGCCAATATTTGATCTATACTTCGGTTATTGTATAAATATGTTCTTTGTGGTTGTTGATGATAGTGGCGCCTTTTGTTAAGAACACGGCATTCATAATTGGAGAAGTGTTTAAGTTTGGTTACTTAATAAACTGTTGACGGAAATTTGTTTATTTTTTTATGTCAAAAACCTCAATGTCACGATGGAGTTAGAATTTGCGCCCAAGAAACGTTATAAGAATTGTTTTGTTTCATTAAAAATCCTTAATTAAATTTATTAAGTAAAATCTAATAAACACCTGCCTCAAGCAGAGCCCATAAAACAAAATCTGTGTTGGTTTAATACCGTAACAAACTCACTGAGCAATGTCAAACTTTACAAGTCTCAGCCATTTCGCAATATTTCACATCATTAGCTAGACTAAAACACATTATTTAATGATTATTACATATTGGACATAACTTGGTAACTTTAAAATTAGAATAAGCGTTTAATTTTACAAAAATCGAATTCGATTTAATACCAAACTGACAACATAAAATTGATGCTCAAAAAATCTTAAGATCCAATTTATTGCCAACCTAATAAAAAACATGCGTGAGATTGCTATAAGGTTAAAATGAATAGGGTTACCAGAAAAAAATAATAGCGGAAGGGTTTGAACATCGATTAAAAAAACATAAAAGATACAACTTCCGGTTGATCGAGTGTATTGTGGTTGCCATATTAATAATTTTAGATAATAAGATGCTTGATTATTATCAGTTGTACACTTTATAGTTTACGACCGCTTTTGTTATTTGAAATAGTGGTTAAACCTGCTTGTTCGAACTTAGACATATGAGATATTAAAAGTTAATTTGCATTAAAATACGGTTTTATCTTTTACATAATCTGAATTATGAGTTTTAATTAAAGTTAATTCCCAATATGTAGTTAGAGGTACCTACCCATCCAAGATAATCACAGCATAGATTTCGTTTTATAAAGGTTTTGCACAAGGGGCAAATGGCTAATTTGAATTTAAAAAAAAACATCAAATAAATTCGAAACTCAAATAATAGAAAAAAAAATGCCACACATACACATAAACCTTGGCGTCGTTTCATTGTCAAATAAATTAAATCAATGATCGAACATAGTAACTAACACCAGCTTCAATGTAAATACGTTTTCTTAAAAAGGACTGCTTTTATTTTCAATAACTAATAAAGTTCAGCGTGGTGGATTACGGCCTACACCTCCTTGTCGAACAGGATAGAGACTCATAGCCCTGCAATGGGTAAGTTACAAAACAGTTGTGAATTAAGTTCATCCGTCTGACTCTCATTTATTAAAATAACAACATAACTCTTTTAGGTCAGGGGTAACAGACTAAATTATTGTTAGCAAAAAAAAAAATGTTTCCATCTTGAAATTGTAACAAATTCTGTGTGGAAAAATAAATTTTAAATAGGATAGAAATGAATCGTCGAAAACGAAAAAGTCGTGTTTAGGAAATTCTGGTGACACTAATGATCACCGGGTCCGTGAATAAATTAAAAATACTTCAACCTTTTTAAAACGTATTTTATTAAAATAATTAAATTTGAAAACTTAAGAAAATACAATTTGGTGAAGATGGTTTTAACAAAAAAAAAACAAAAGTTCTTGTAAATATTTGTCTAAATTTATTCTTCTTAGTAAATTTTGAACTGTATTATTTGAGAAAAAGTTTCTTATTCCGTATAAGAGTTTAAATAATACTCGTACATCTACCTACAGCAATAAGACCATCTTCAAAAAACTTCTCTGACAAAATGTAGATCTATCCATGTGCACTAGAATATACATAAATAGGTACTGTTTTAAAATGACGTTCGACATTTCTAAAATCAGCGTAGAAAAATAGTGGCTAAATATCTCCGTTGCAGAAAAGAAAAATTTTGGCCTCATTTTTCAAAGTGTTCGATTTTTTAAGTCTTAATTTTGAAAAAGGAACAACTGTCAGCTCATCGCACCTACCGACACGTAGCATCCCGGAACAAGCGTCTACTAAGCACAATGTACTGTCGCGATAGCAACACCGAAGCTTACCTCAGTAATCCATATTAATAATGGCAATACATCAGCCCCGAAAAGCGTTAACATAACAAAAGAGCCCCCTCAAAACACAAATAATAAACTAAAAATTATATGCAAATTCACATCCCATAGATTCCTATACAAAAGTTTTAACCCTTTGCTTCCTGGGGGGACAAAAAATAATAATTTATTCACATTAAAAGATAGTGAGGTCATAGGATTTTTTAGTGGCATTCAAAATATGTCGAGACCCGCGTGAGGACGTGTTGTGTAGTGTTGCTAGTTTAGAGATTAGATCATTAGTGTTGAAACTAATTAATAGGTACTCACTACTTAGGTGTATTTTTTTAAGTGTGTGAGCAGTGTTTAAAATCTGTGTTCTATATTTAAATGTGGGTAATTTTTGTATACTAAGTAAGTAGTTTGATGAAGTTTGTTAGTTAATTATTATTAAATTTAGAGTTTGTATGTAGAAGTAGTGAAAGTGAGAAGGATTTAGATGCGTCAGCGCAGGTTTGCAGCTCCCTTTGACAGCATTACATAGATCCCTTTTGTTATACTTTCTTTTAACGTGTGTTTGGACAAAATGGTGGGTTATTAATAAATTAAACAAATATTATAATATTTAATTACCTACAATAAATATTATGTAGAAGTTTTTGCAGCTCATAAGCGTAGAAAAAACTAGAAAGGTCTTAGTACTATGATTCATCTGAAACTGTTATTTCCAACGATAATTTATTTTTAAAGTCGAAACTATCTTTAAACTATTTCCAAACTTAATACTTATGTTAACCCCTATGCTTTTAGCGCTACTACAAGAAAACATCACTATATTCTAATATTTCAGACAACCACTACCTACTTATATGAATTGGATTCAACAATATCTTAATGGAAACTCAGTAACTTGATATATTTGTCAATACATTTTCCATCCATCGGTTTTATATATAGCTGAAATATGTCCAAATTGCAAACACGCCAAATTCTGAGTACACAAAAAGTTAGATTTTGGTAAAATGAAGCTTGCAGGGTTGAGTTTAGGGTGTATTTTGAGTGTAGTGAATTTTGAGGGTTAAGCTTTTTGTAAATTCGGGTGTAGGTCCCCATACTGTTTGCTTGTGTTTGATCGATTGACAATTTGGGGGTGGGGTCTGCTGATATAGTTAGACGAATCTCAAAATGGGTATAAATAGTTCTTTTTTTCCTTCGGTAGGTATTGCTGAAATAGTTTAAGCTAGCAATTTTTTCGCCGACTTTCCAGAATGTATCTGTTCCCAGCACCGACCATCTAGGGCTTTTGGGCGTCATTATAACGTTCAAATTAAACTTCGGACATAAATTTTGTCTACGGCTAAAACGGCTTCCAAAAAATTGGGTATCATCTCGAAGGTCCGGCGGTAGTTCAGCCCTGAACGGCTGCTCAACTTACACACAGCTCAAATGATGCTTGTTTGACAGTATTTTATCGGCTACATTTTGGTGTGTGTGCGAGTGCTCTTTTTGACCAAATTGAGCCCACTCCTTTTTACCACCGCCCTACCACACGCAGACAGAACTTCTATTCCCATATAGTGGATTTACCAAGAAGTCGAACAAAACGCTTCGATAGTTCCGATTTGGTACGGATTGCCAATGTGTGGAACTATCTGCCTGCGTCTGTTTTTCCTGACCACTACAGTCCTGGAACTTTTAAGTGTCGAGTGAATAGGTTTCTCGTGGATGGACGTGTAACGCCATAGTCTTCATGCGCACTTTCCATCAGGTGGCATGGAAGACAAGCGTCCTATCCTTACAATATAAAAAAGTAAGTGAGTTTTCACTTTTCCTTATTTTAAGTATGAGACTTTTTCAACAGTACTTTATTTATATTTTTAAACTTAAACGTAACGTAACGTTTCGGAGTGTTTAATGATCTTGTGGTAATGAGTGACATCACATGTAAATTATAATTATAAATAAAATCCGTTTATTTTATTTTTAATTTAAGAAAAATCTTATTTATTCTAGCGATATTTTACTTTGATTTATTTTATCCAAGTCAAACTATTGCGTGCAGACAAATCAGAATTGATTGTTCCAATAGCAGTTATTCCGTTTTAAATAACAATAAATCAGCGCTAATCGTAGAGAGTTGACCATTAACCAAACAACATTTTATTTATCAAACATAACCGAAATTAAACGAATTCGATTCTGTATTCAAAATTGGCATCGTAATTTAAATATTCCATTCCATAAGTAGAACGTAGCGTGACAGAAAATGGTTTCTTAATTTAAAATTATCTATTACCTTTGAATCTATTCGATTCCCACTGTTTTTAAAGCGGAAATTCTCAACTTTTTTTAAATAATTGCCAGTAGCGGTCATAGTCTATTAAACGGGTTCTTTATTACTCAATTTTTTAAATACTAGCAAGAAAATAAAATTTTATTACCCCACGCTTCACCATTAACTGAAGAACCACGTTCGATTCCTTGTTTGGTCATGTAATAAGTTAGTTGTAAAAAGTTGACAGAGTTTTTAATACCTATTTGTGTGAAGGTATAATATATGGTTATATACTACGCATGTAATCATAATAAAATATACGCACCTCTAAGTCATTCATTGTGTATAAAATGACATTTTTATAATGCTATTGTTATCGTAGAGTTTAGTGTTTTAAAATCCTATTGGAAAAAAATAAGTTTATTAGGTAGGTACTACTTTTTATTAAACTAGTTTAGATATTATTTGGGAAGTTTCCAGCTTAGAAGATAAGGAGCTAATATGAAATTTTAACTGCAAATTTAAATCCCAAGTATTGTCTACGAAGATTGAACCCGCAAAAGTTTATGAGAACGCAAAAGCAAATTGTAAAATCAAACAATCAATCTTTATTTGAAAAAAAACCTTTCCAATATTACTAATCGAAGTATATATGTATTTCTTTTAAAATAAATGAATAATTTGATTTTAAAAATAGAACACGGATCAATCTTTCAGAATAGATAAATTATTGTTTCGTTATTTTTTATTATAAAAACCACAGATCAAATATGTTACAGAGGCAGTTTTGCAAAGTCTAATCGATTTTGGTTCAACCCTTAGCCCTGAGTACATGTGTTGCGTTATATACGTATATGTGCGTTGGAGGGTCGTAAAGTAAGGGTGGCAAACTATTGGCGCACCTTTTTTTTACAAAAATATTTTGTTTTTGGAAAAAATATGTCGGTAGTTCTTTTTTTTTTTCAATACTACTATAGCTTTGTATTTAGGGATATGTTAAGCAAAGTTTTGTCTTCCTTTTTTTAATTACTTATGATAAGTAATAAAGTATTCCTATTCATTAAGTTTTAAAAATATATTAAATTCTGAAGTAACCAGTTTCACTCAATGTTTTAAAGTTTCAATTTATTGAAATTTATTCAAAGTCTCAATTATTAAATATCAGACTTTTTCCGATCAGTATTCTCTTATTATTTATATAAACTTTATGTAAATTTTATATTTTTTTCAAAACTGTATTTTAAATAAAACATTTAGGATGACAATAATTTATTTTTAAAGATTGTTTGTATGATGGCTCAACCGAAGTTTCAACCGAATTCTCGATTATTTTTTTTTTACCAAAAACCGCCTCTAATTTTGTTCTGTATAAAGTTCAAAAAAACAACTGGAAACTATCAAGTTAAATATTTTTATTAAAAATATTTATTTCATTGTTTTTCACACGACCTGTAAAAATATAAAAAGTTTAAAATATCTTACCATTATTCCGCAACCGGCCGGCTGACGATCGTAATAAGTTTCCGCGAACCGCAAGTTTGCCCTAATCTACGAAAATATTCCCACAAAAAAAATTAAAAACAAAAAAAAGTTGAAAGAACTGTCCACAAACAATGAAACACCATCAAACGCAAAAGTACAAAAAAGAGAAAAAGAATTCTAAATTCAAATTTGGAAACCGGAGACGCGTCCCAAAGGAAATTCGAGAAAATCGTCGTCTCCAGGCGGCGCACTGCGAGCGAATGTCCCGCTCAAACTACGCTACAATTTCCTCAGCGAAAACCGAATCGACTGCGTTGTATAAGTATAGGGAAGGGTGGTTTTTCCTTCGAATTTCATAAGTATCTACCTTTCTTTATATCTAAGCACAAGAACTACGTTCACCCCTTGAGAATACCTCGTGAGTCTCGATCGCGCGTTATCAATGTTCCTATACCAACTGACTGACAGCTACGCATTTCAAACTCGAATCAAACTCGTTCCAATAAGATTCAATTTCAAACTTGACTTTTGGTTGAGATGTGGCGTTTTGTACTGGCAACTCTTTCTAGTAAGGCAACGGTAACATAGATAAAATGTATTGGGTGGTGAATAGAAATATATTTATATATGTAGATAGGTTCGAGAGAAAGATATGGTGTGGGCTTCACGTATGACTGTGGAGCGCGACTTATTTTATATGTTCCCGTAAAATGAAAAGGCATAATATGAATTTTGATGTCGCAATTTGTCATGAAATATAATTGTATCACTAAGCAATAATGTTTACGGGCTTCCTATTATTATCTCTGCTCTTTGTCGAGCAGCAAAATAAATGTCGAGCTTTTTATAAAACATGACTTTAATATAATATGACCTTTTATTTCAATAGAAGTTATTGGGTGTAAAATAATTAACCAGCTAAAGCGTTAATTTTTACACCCGAAGCGTGGCCGTTCGTGCGTTAAATTAAGTTTACGCTAAAATAAGTTTTACGGACAAGTGGTTATGGGGGTCCCGAAATTTTGTTCAAAGTGACATCAGCTAGATCGTAATCACGCAGCGATGAAACATTATTTTCACCCAGTAGCCCGAAAACCTAATTCTAGACAATCAGTGGCCCGTGCCGGTAATTAAACCCACGATACTTGTCCTGTAATATGAAATGAATACGTGAGCAACAAGTTTCATTCATTCGAGGGGAAGAGAGAAGACGATCCAATTAGAAAAGGAAAAGAGAAAAATTTAACAAGTGAACGCCCGGAAAGTTCGGCGGGAAAACTCCGTGCTAATAACCTGTTGCTTCCGCAGACTAAATTAAATACAAGGGCTGCCCTATAATGATCTTAAAATATCGACTGTCGATGCTTCCATTTCAAAGGCACTTATTTTAAAACAACATTCTCTAAAAAACAATTGAGATATTTATGTAACAACATTCTCATAAAATCGATAACCAATAAGCCGAATACGACACTGAATATCATTTGGAATATTAAATCTATATGAAGCGGAGTCTATCCCTCAAATTGCATACATTCATCATTTTCTCATACGATATAAACTACGTACCTCAGCCACCCTAAAGGAAAGTTTTCGTGTATTATCCTGAAATATCGATAAAGCAAAATGTTGAGGTGGCAGACACCCCTAAGTTTACTCCTCGACATTGGGAGTGAGAAGAATAGATATAGAAACAAAGTATATGCTAGAAAGAGACAATGTATAACCCAAGACGAGATAAGTGTTCTAATTTATACTCAAATTGCGAACGTCGTCGTCACGAGAACCACGTGCTAAATAAGCTTTTCATGTCGGAAAAGTAACATGGGAAACATTTTATTTTATAAGAAACTGATCTTTATACCACGACTTCAAAGTTCAAAATTAATTACCCGTCACAGACTAAGAAATATTATCTTACAATTTTCCATTTTTGAATTTGAAGAGCTGTATGCGAGTGCTTCCGTTTGGATTTTAAGACGTATCTGATTGTTTTAGAGTTTAACTTCGCGTGTTTTATAAAGTTTGCAAATTAATACATCAGATTTTAAAAGAAAGCTTGTGCATACTAACTAGGGTTGTGTCAAGGTTAAATTGGCGTTCGTACTTTATTAGTATGTCGGTTACTGGGTTAAATGGGTCTGTTTAGGGTGCGCTTTTCTAAATAAATTTTCCTTTTATGAGCTGGTAATGAGCGGTGTCTTTTTAAAAGATTTACAGAAGATCTATGACATTAAAGGTTTTGGAGGGCATTTTTAAGATATGTAGATCGTAATTTTGTACATTTGTCGGTAGATTATTTTTCAGCTACTGATGGCTATTGTGACATTGGCCAATACATAGCATATTAAAATCTTCTAGGGCTTGTTATATTGTAAAAAAAAAATAGTAGGGAGACATGGGATTGTAGAAGATAGGTCATTCGTATCGTTGTCACGAATCAAAAGGGTTTTTATAACCCAACTGACTTTTTTTATGATTCTTAAAATAGTCTTCCATGACACCTGATGTTAAGTGAACATGAAGACTAAGGTGGTACACGTCCATCCACGAGAAACCTATTCACTCGAAGCTTAAAAGTACTAGGACTATACTGGTCAGGGAAAGTAGACGCAGGCAGTTCATTCCAAACCTTGGCGACCCGTATCAAAAAGGAACTGTCAAAGCGCTTAGTTTGACTTTTCGGAATATCTACCACATACGGATGGAAGTTCTGTCTGCGTCTAGTAGTCCGATGGTAAAAGGGTGAGGGTTCAATTTGTTCAAACAGAGCACTCGCGCACTCACCAAAATGTATCCTGTAGTACACGGTTAAACAAGCAACCTAACGACGATGCTCTAGGGTTGAAAAACTAACTAAACTAAACTTAAAACTATAATCAGAGATAGAGATTATCAAAATAAATAAAGTAACAATGAACAATAGTAGGAATATTCGCTCAAAATCACACAGCATATCAAAAAATAGTTCATTGTATCGCAAAATCGATGTAACATAGAAAAGCATAAAATTTATCGCAGAGACATCAAAAATATACATAAGGAAATCTTTCCGACACATACCACGTAAAGGTAGGATCTAATACATCTCCCAGATAAGGGATGTATGCAGGGGTAGTCACAATCACCCCTTTTCGGGATGAAACATGACAAGTGTTAAAAATAAATGTCAAAAATATTTGAAGAAGAGAAATTCGCGAAACCTCGGAACATCTTTATTGTTGTTTTTAAATAGAAAAATGTTTTATTTCATTTTTATAAGGTTTTGTTACATTCAATTTAAATGGGTCAAATGATGTTTAGCAGAAAGAGGTTACTCGAGAAACGTGTCTCTAAATATATTTTTTGTATTGTGTCTATTAAAACATTTTTACTTTGTTTGAAGGGAAGCCTGGATTTGATTCCCATTCACGATAACGGTCTTCGATTACTCCATTTGTATACCTTATCTTGACCTCACTAGCTTATTTACTTAAAACCTACATAGTCATTTTTTTTATTCCGTTGAACTTAGGCCTTTAAATGAAAAAAATATCTTTTAAAACCTCCTTTAATGATGAATATTATAATTCATCTGTTACCTATAAAAAAAATAAACATTATTTAAAAATAAAGAACATCATTACCTAATTCTTAATTCAAATCTCTTCATGCTTTACGGGAGTCGTCCAGGCTATCCAGATTTTAAATTTCGAAACTACATAAATAATAATAATTCCGCACACACGCACACATGTAATGCCTCGTATTGTAGTCTAACAAGCAACCCTTGTGAGGTTAAAGGGGGAACACTATACAAACGGTTCAAATTTAGAAGGAGGCAATGCAGGAAAGATGGAATTTATTTTCTTTGAGAGCAGTATTTTGGAAAGTTTATACCAAACATTGGTTAGATATCACATAAAGGTTAAATATTTATTTTTAAAGGAATAATTGGATGATACCGTGATGATTTATATTCTATCTTAAGCAATAACAATAATGTTGAGTGTACTTTTTTCATAAATCGTATCTATCTTAATATTTGTTATGAAGTTAATAAATTTAACAATACATAATATGTGTCAAACAGTTAAAAAATACTTATAAATGAAACTAACCCTAGATCCACAATAGCACAGTGGTTTGTAAATAAATAAAGTACTAACTGCATCTTAAAAATTGCGATTAGAAAATCACTTACTCACTTATCCTAACCAATCGCCAAGCTTGTCAAAACGAATGGGAAATATGCGAGAAAGAGTGACTGGGTAACAAGCACGCACACATACAAACAACACACATGGGGTCCTTGCGCCATCTTTAAAACCTTTCACTAGAGGAAAATTTAGTTTAGCTCCAATGGAATTGGAAATACTCGTAAATAAAATCGAGACGTTGTATTGAAGAAACCTTTGATGTGACGTCATCGGCCCGGCTCTAGAGGACGTCTGGACTCGGGCGCGGGAAATTGGTTCCATTTTCAAAGTGCTGTTCGATAGGTTTCAAATTCAAAGGTTTGTTAGGTAAGTTTTTTTTTAAATAAATTCGACTCGAAGGCAAAGATTTTATTCGTTGCGGTTATAGAAATAATAATTGGGGTTATTGAAAATATTCGTTGGACGTATGATAAGATGCATGGCTTATGCGAATTATATACGTACCTTTATGATGTTTGTTTTTAATTTGCTTTAAAATCTCACTCTTATCAAATTCAGTCATTAGTATAAATTAATCAGTCTATTTATGTACTTACCTAAATTCAATGGCCTAATGATGGCTATTTTTGAGTTTAGCTTCATATACCTAACTGAAGCAAAAATACTCATCATAGTGAATTCATTTACTTTAGGAAAAATAACAGCAAAAATAAGTAATTGTGATGGAGAGTTCGGTGCGGCGGTGTGAGACGTCCTGAGTTCGAGTCTCGGTCGGGCTAGAGTAGGAAACGAACTAGGATTCCCCTACTTCTACTGTGCAGTCTCCATAACAAAACTAATATTAATAACATTTATGATGGAGACTTAATTATTTATTGTTATTTAACCCTTTTTAAAATAGCACCACCCTTGTCTTCCTTCCCCTGGGTGACTTAAGGAGTTATTGGATAAATAACGCACCACAGCATATTTCTGTAAAGGTTTTATATATTTAACAATAATTATTACTACGTATATAAAAGTATATCTCACACTAATTGTCAAAATACAGTTTTGGTTATATCACTGCAGATCACGCGATGTGCTCGTGACCACGGGGTCTGCAAAGACACCGAAACGTCGAGTTAAAATGTAAAATATAAATTATATGCGATTAAATTCCAATATGTTTTATTTTAAATTATGAATCGTGAAAAATTAAGACAATATATCCAGTTTCTATTAGAAATAAAATTAATTATAGAACTAAAAAAACAGTAAAGTGGCATAAATAAATTTCGATTCAGAGAACAGTATTATACCTACTTACTGTTAATAATGTGTATCTCTTATTATCAAATTGTTACTGTTACTTAAAGACATTCAAAAAGTTCAGTAATCAAATCAATAACCTCGGATAAACTTCTTGATCGACTTTTCAAGGAAAATCCGCAAAAGCAGGTCCTTAAGACTGCTTCCTTAAAGGACTGAAGTAAAAGAATGCAATTTGTCCGTCGATTTAGCAGCGCGCTTATTTTTCGGTTATCCAGCGAGTACCGAAATCGAGTAGCGACTAAAACAAATGTTCTGCTCCTTGTTAGTGTTGTGCTTTCTTAGTTTTTTTGTCGATAATCTTTTTTAGCTTTTATCTTAAAGTCATTTAGATGAGATTAGGCTTGATTGGACTGTATTGTTGTAACAAATTATCTGTTTATTTTGATAGATTATTTTTTTACCGCGTTATATGTTAAAAGCTTTGGTCAGAATAAAAACAAAATTTTATTTTCTTACCTTTACTTACCTTACAATATACATCAATATTATTTCAACTTTTACTATTCTTTCTCTAATAAGGCTGTTTAAGGTTAATTAATATTTGATTTCAATAAAATAGCTTTAACAATAGAAAACTCATAAAGAATTGACTAATCACAAACAGATATTATTCTACAGTTAGTTATTGTTAGCAAATTCAACAATACATCGTGTTTAATAAGCGTAACTAAAATAAGATGTAAATGTGCACTGTCGGTATATTGATTAAAGATTGTAGCACTTCGTAAATTTTCATAATTAGTCTTGCATAAATAACTGATCTTTGATAAATTAAATGCAATAATTATATTCTCCGATAATATGCCCAGATAGGCACTAGTTTAATTGTATGTTATACAATGTTACAAAAAAAGTTCCGGTCTTAATTAATTAAAGAGGTTTTCAAAGTGACTTTTGAAACATACAAACATTTAATTTTAAATGGCGTAACATGCTTTTCTTCAAATATCTTTCACATATCAAATTTTCGTATTTTTTCTTTCCGCATAGAATTTGGAAATCATGGTTTTTCGCCAAGGCCATCTTTTGAGAGAAATGGATATTTTTCTTTTTTCCTCATAATTAGCATACCTATTGTTACTATGATGTAATTCCATTTTCTTATTATGGTGATTATGGTACTATAATCTCTATTTAGTAAATCTTTGTAAAGTATTTATATTTATACGTAATAGCTACGAACAAACCTTGAATATCTTTGAGTTTTTTTGCGAATCGTATTTATTAATAGTAATCTAACCTCTTTTTACTAACTATGTATCGGGGTAGAGATTTCCGCAACAATTATTAGTCAAAAGCCGCTTGATCAACATCAAATAACACTTGCAAATAAACATAACAACTATCGATATCCATCTGCCAAGCACATCACTATCGCAACACAGCCCGCGTTGAACCGTACAATTCCAGAGCCACTATAAATGTACACAGTTTTGTTTCTGACGTATCTTCATCAATTACATCCTTTGCCTTGCGTTTGTATAGAACGAGCCATTTGTTTTTTTATTTATGGAACACATTACCAAAGAGGTGCGTTCACTTTTACCAGCCAGTAAGTTTTTATGTAGTCTAATGTATGCTTTGATGGAATCCGTTGATATGGAACACGACTTGTTTTCAAACCTAAGTATTCCATTTTACTCGTGTTTTTATGTTGTACCTAACTACTTTTATAAAGGTAGCAACATTTAGTCGTAGCATTTCTTTTTTATTTAAATTTTGAATGGCGTTCGAGCTAATTTTGAGTTATGGCAAGTTTGACACTGTTTAATGGAATGATCGGTTAAGATAATATTTATTTATTAAATATAATTTAAGTCGTACTTTTTACCTAACTTCTAACAAAAAGAGAAAAGTTTTTTGTATGATTCTTGAGATTTCATCAAGGTAATATTCGACTTAAATTTTCTTCCCATACTTCAAGAATAAACCAATAAATACCTGAAATGAGAACCCAGAAAGTATAACGCTAAGGATTTTCAAACATTATTAAATTGGCTTATAAGAAACGAATATCAAAATTCCGCATTCAGTGACATGGAAAAATGAATATATTAAATACACATACCACTACACTACTTCCATAGAGATACAGCTCACGCACACATACACAATTCAAATTGTACGGCAAAATGCTTTTCTACCGAATGTCATATTCATAGGTAAAAATCCGACATCAAGATTTTACCCTTTCTTTATCAAATACGCACACTAACGTAATTTATAACAAGGTTTCCTTTATCCGGATGTAAAATACAGCGCACACATACAAACAGAACAATTTCCTATAGTATTTCCTAAGCGATATTTAGCTTTATTTCAATAACAATAGTGCTTAAAATTCCTTACTACGGCAAAACTTTTGTAATCTAAATGCAAAAGAAAATATATCTTACGACAATCGGCATAGATTTCAAATTTGAATACAGAAATAAAATATAGATTTATATGAAAAACCGTAGATATAATACTTCATGCAAAATTCGCTCTTCGACTCTACACAATAAAGCATACTTTCGCTATTACTCAAAGCTCTTTCAGATCGCGTGGGTGAACCTGGCAAGTAACAATAGTGTCCAAGGGGTTGTTAGTTTTCGGTCCACTGCGCATCGGTTTTGCGCATTTGAAACATGGCGGGCGAGTGGACGCTTGTCATGCGCCATTTTGGTTTTCACATGTCAGTTCCTTTCAGTGTTAAAAAAGTCTTCTAAATATAGTTTTTGTGAGTATATTTGTAATTTTAGGTGTATTATATTTTTATGTGTAATCGTTACGATTTGGAATTGTTCATTTTGCCTGTAGTTTTTGTGTAGAGGAAGAAGCAGGGTGTTAGTTTTCATTGATTAAACTTCAGTTAAGACTGATTGCCGCCAATATTTATGTTTCAGGAAGATATAGCAATGATATTACTCTCTTGAGATCCATTTTAATATAGATATAGCAGTATGAATTGTCGAAAGTAATAAAAACTAAACTTTAATTTAGTTTTAAGTTTTCTACTTCTAGCATTACTTAACTACTACTTTTTTTGCAAGTAGTAAGTTTAAAGAGTCATTTATTATTATCAAGAGCTTTTTTAAGACAAAATAATGGTAGAAATAATTTTAACGTAAGCATGTTTGCTTGGTTACTAACTACTTTAAATAAAAACTAACGATTTTAAAACTGACTTGGAATTACGCCCAGGACCTCTACCACAGTACAGATATCTACAGTAATTCAACTTCACACAAACGGACGAAACAGTCTGCATGCCGAAACAATTGTTGATTGAGCTTTACGTGGATTGTTTATACTTTAAAATTAAATAATATATATCTTTTCGTGCGTCTCAGTTGAGTCGCAAGTATTTTTCGATCGCTAATTTATAAGACCGATTTGTTATTCAAACGTAAACATGTTTTTTTGACACGATACGTATTTTTTTGAACACTTCCTATTCAATTTACAAAGTATTTTATTTGTTTATATAAAAAAGTATATTTGCAATCACTAAATGGAAGAAAACACAAAGTAGGCAAACGTAATTTAAACGGTGAAGTCGGGCAGCCATATCACATATGAACGGACCGCGGCACTGTAGGCATTTATTTTAAAGATGCGGCCGAGTATAATTACTGTAGATATCTGTACTGTGCCCCTACCGTATATCTATGTATGTACCTACTTGAACCACTGCGCCACCAAAACTGTGCGAACGTAAGACTAATCTACCAACCCACAGTAAAAATATTTTCTTATAATTAATTTCAGAAGCGTGAATTGAAGCATTCATAATAGCTATTAAAATGAAAACTTGCTAATATTTTAAAGTTTTTTTATTTAAAATGCTTAGTTACTCTTAAATAAATGAAAAAATGTGTTGAATAAAAATCACCCGACCAGGACGTACCTTTTCAATTATTTACTTATTCTTGTCACAAAATTTTGTTATCGGCAACATTGTCTTTTCACCTTATTTTTTTTGCTTTGGATAGAATCAATGTTTTTACTTTGTTTTATTTTGTTTCAGGTACCTCAGTATACTATTCATCCTACTTCTTACTAATATTATAAATGTGAAAGTTTGGATGTATGGATGTTTGTTCCTCAATCACGGGAGAACGGCTCAACGGATTCGGATGAAATTTGGCATAGTGATAGTGTACAGTCTGGAATAGCACATAGGCTACTTTTTATCCCGAAATTCCCGCGGGAATCGAAATTGCGTGGGTAAAACCGCGCGCAACAACTAGTATTTCAATATACCTTTTTCTTTTTCCTTTTTTTATTATAACTATCACTGCTGGGGCGGCGGTATTCCGCGGCAGATTTTATATGAAGGCCTGTCGCTGATCAGGACCTAGCGGGTTCTGAACGGGTCCTACCACCACGTGGCCACAGTGATAACGTTGACCTATGTTACAATTGTTCATATTTTTTCAAATCATGTAGAATCATAGCTAATTTATTCACTGTGTTAGGTTGGCTAACAATAGCTCTGCCATCCCGCAATATCGCCATTGGATAAGCCTTAATAAGCGACTAATCATTAAGGATTCACCTGGTTCAGTCATATATACGAAAAACCGTTTCTGTCCTGGACCCGAGCCCTAACTAAACATAACTATAAATACTTACTTTATAGCTGATCAAATATTACTCAAAAATATATTTTTAACTGTTTAAATTATAAATTTTGCTTTTATTTAGACTTCGAGACTGGAACTTGGGAACTCTAACAGACAAATACACGACCCTACTCACAAGAAAGCCGTCAAACCCTCAACATAATAATTAAAATCATAATTCAATTTTCAAACAGTTATAGAAATCTCTACAATACGTACCGTGCACCTTACGTATGCAAATCTTTAACAAAACAAAATAAATATAACTCGACCCCTAACCCTTGCCTAACAAATGAAACCACAGCCAAACAATGGCTAAGAAAAAAGTTACTTTAAAGATGTTAAATCAAACTGCTTGCTTTGTTGAAGAATTTGTATAAATTATAAGCACAATGCGCTCGGGCAACCTTCCCATGGTTAAAAAGTATTTGCATGTTCTTAATTCGATTAGACAGTTCGAATTTCGAAAATATAATTGACAGGTGCGGTGTGTGAAAACCGCGTCGATGTTACAATATTGTATGTGCCAACCTAATAAAAAAGTACGTTTCTTAGTTGTAGCAGTGTTCTAAAATTAAAAATGTTATAAGAAGCCTGATTAGATGTTAGGAACTCACGTTTATTAACCACTACTATGACCCATAATCAGGAGAGTAGGTGTAAAAGAACCTAAGAAAAATTAAAAAACAATAAAATAACAGACTTTTTAATTTTCGAAAGTTCCAAGTGAGAAATGAAATATCCATGACAATCGGCTCGAAGGTAATATATCGTTCTGTTTAATAGCCTTTAGTAAGCCCCTGAAACTAAGCCGGGCTAAAATCTCTTCTGTACCTAGTTCCGAAGGTTTCCCCAAACATGCAGACAGACGAAAGATTCCTTTTATAGATGTTGAAAAGATATAATATCGGTACTTAAGTACTTCACAGAAACTATTCCTAATCATCAAACCCAAATATATGTAATTTTCATTTTATAGGTTTCCTAGGTGCAACGGCGTGATCCTCCCCTCCGGGACGAAGATACCTAAGTTCGATTTCCAGTCCACTTTTTAGGTGAGACTGTATTATACGAACTTTGTTGACCTCCATGCTGACTCTTCGTAAAATATTGCCAGAACTCACCAGAACATTACAGACTTTATATGTTGGTTGCGGGCCAGGTGAAGGGTTGAAGGGCTGCTAAAAATTGATTTTAAATCTGATCCTAAGTTAACGAGTTAAGTACTGAATCCTTTCTATTAAGAATCCAGAGGATCAGTGCTTATTCGTTACAACTAGGTACCCTTTGTAAGTACAAATTTAAATAATAAACAATTTATAAATAAAATGTGTTCTTTTTCCCTTTTGCTACCCGGATTATCATAAATTTTATTTTAGTGTCACAAAGTATATTGGACATGTAAAATTTCACCCAAAACTGTTCATAAGCTAGTGCATATATTCTTACAAATTTTTAAACTTAATACAAATATAATACTCAGAATGGCTAGATTCATTCAATTTCAAACACTAGTCCTACAATTTCGACTTGCATCGAAATAATTATATTTCACAGCTTCTTTCTTTGCGATTGAGGTTTACTTTATGTAGTAGCGCCACCTACTGCTAGCCTTTGCACGGATTTTAGAGTCTATGATAAGGGTTCTTTTCTTTTTTTTTTTTTTTAACAACTGTCACGTTTCGCTCCCTATGTCAGCATCCAGTCTACAGAACTCATTCTGCGTTTCCGTGCTGTAGCCTGCGCACGTCGACTAAAATATATTAATTAGCTAGTTAAATTTTAAAAGTTTAAATGGTAAAAATTGTGCATCGAAGGAAGAGAAAATTCTCAAGAAAATAATTCGAGGAGGTTGAGACATCAAATTACAAATTCCGAAGAACCCAACGGTGTTGGGACTTATTAGAAAAAATGTCGTTGACACAAAAACTACCCACATTGTATGTGCGTGTAGTCATCGAGGTTCGATGCATACAATTAATTCTCCTATTTAGTCCGTTACTCGATAATAATATCGTCGTTGGCGATTAATCTGATGTACGGTGGAGAATCTCTAATATAATTTTAATAAATATTAGAAAAAATGTCGTTGACACAAAAACTACCCACATTGTATGTGCGTGTAGTCATCGAGGTTCGATGCATACAATTAATTCTCCTATTTAGTCCGTTACTCGATAATAATATCGTCGTTGGCGATTAATCTGATGTACGGTGGAGAATCTCTAATATAATTTTAGTAAATATTAGAAAAAATGTCGTTGACACAAAAACTACCCACATTGTATGTGCGTGTAGTCATCGAGGTTCGATGCATACAATTAATTCTCCTATTTAGTCCGTTACTCGATAATAATATCGCCGTTGGCGATTAATCTGATGTACGGTGGAGAATCTCTAATATAATTTTAATAAATATTAGAAAAAATGTCGTTGACACAAAACTACCCACATGGTATGTGCGTGTAGTCATCGAGTTTCGATGCATATAATTAATTCTTTTGATTAGTCAGTTACCAGATAATATCGCCGTTGGCGATTAATCTGATTTGCGGTGGAGACGATCTTGCACGCCGAATCCAAGATTTGAAGTGCCCGAGCTACCTCCGTCATTATCAGCCTTTTTTTTGATACGATTAATGTCCCGGAAGAGGTCTAAAAACCAGCAGTTGTCGGCTGAAGATCTAAAGAATCTAAAGATAAGCCTGTTGAGGACTATCTTGTACCCGCAATTTGCAAATATTTACTTGCTCCCTTTATTAAATTTAGAAGCAAAAGCAGCATTGGCTGAAACTCTTACCAAACGAGATTCTATACATCAACAAAAAAAAAAAAAAAAAGGGCAAATTGGAATCGCCTTGGCAGCTTTATCGCAAGCGATGGTAATCATTTTCAATGAAACTTTGAAGCAAAAACTTTTAAAACTGCTGAGTTACGCTTGTCGCGATAGCCAGAATAGGGAAACTAAAACTCATCGTAACATAATAATGAGTTCCATAAACGTATGCCTGCGTGACACGCTGACCAATACAAGTTGCGATGATTATCTATTGGGAGGAGATGTTGCTGAAACGCTGCAAATTGCAAAAAACGACGACGTCATCTCCGCAGCCATAGCTGCCGGCTCGAGCTCCACAGCAGAGCTACACGTACCCGCCACGTAGGACCTACCACGAACGGTCGTGGAACACTAGCAACCAGCGGAAATAAACCACCAGGTGCAGTGCGATGGACGTTTACGATATTTTCATCAAAAACGGGCTTAGATAACGAGTGATCCATTAATATTATCGTGAATAGCTGGTTACTAAAGACCTTTTAAATATCTGCCCGCTAAACAAAGTAGCTCTTGTGTTTACCCAAGGTCAATACATGGCCATAAAGATTATATTTTAGCGTTGGATAAACTATTAAAAATAAATGCTATATTCGTATGTTCTCATGAGCCAGGTAAATTTTATCACAAATTTTTTCTTGTGCTCAAGCTATACGGTGAAAATCGCTTCATACATAATTTAAAATCTTTGAATTAATTTACTACAAAACACTTCAAAATGGAAGATTACAGAACCGCTGATAAGTTAACAAAACAATGCTACATGTTATTTTTTCATCAATGTTGATAAGTCTTTCCGAAAGTACCTTCGATTTGAATATAACAACGTTTTATATGAATTCAAATATTAAACGTTTGACTTATGCACCGCTCTTTATATAAGTATTTACTAAAATATTAAAACCAGTCATGGAATTTTTACGTCGGGATAATTTTTTCATCCATAATATATCTAGATAATATATTTTACATTGGCAAAGATTGTGATGATTGTAATGAGAATGTTTGGATTACAAAACATATTTTAATAAATTTAGGTTTCATAATGCATACGAAAAAAGGTTGCTTTGTTCCTAGAACACAATGTAAATTCCTTGGGTTTATTTTTGATTCAGAGAAAATTATTTTAAAACTACCCACAAAAAAAAAAAAAAAAAAAGTTCTTAAAATAGAAAAAATAATACACAAAGTTATTCGAGCAATTTAAAATATTGTCACCAAATAAAAATCCTACTTATGATCAGGTAGTGAATTTACCCAGATATAATAAAGATGATTTTACTTGGTGGTTAAATTATCTAGAAGAGGGCTTTTCTCCTCTTAGAACAGGCCAATACACTAAAACTATCTATCCTGACGCATCATATACTGGCTAGGGCGGGTTTTGTGATGGAAAAGAGGCAGCGGGTCATTGGAAGGAAAGCGAGTCGTCGCTACACACTAATACTCTGGAATTAAAAGCAGTTTTTTCGGACTTAAAACATTCGCATAATTATGGTAGTTACGATTGTGATATATTGTTAAGAATAGATATTACCATTACCTGTATAAATAGAATGGGTAGTGTTCAGTTTTCACATATGGATCATATTACCCGAGACCAATGGAAATAGCGTGAAATGCGTAAGATCAATATCTTTACATCTTATATTACTTCAAAAGATAATATAGAAGCTGAGAGTTTGTCACGAAAACAGTTTAATGACACTGAATGGGATCTAAGTGACTATACCTTTAATAATATAACAAATAGGTTTGGAATACTATCGGTTGATCTTTTTGCAAACAGATGCATTTTATAATGTCCTATTTATGTAACCTGGAAAAATGACCCAGATGCAAAAACTCTTCAGAAAATTGTTAGTGAAAAGTCTGTGGGTATTGTGGTAGTACCATACTGGCCCACGCAACTATGGTTGCCATTGTTTAAAAGGTTGTGTTGTGATTGTATTTACTAAATACTAATTCGCTGAAATTTCCTTTCAGATCTGCGCACAACCTTCATTAAACATTAACCTTGGTTGCCGCGAAATTGTTCAGAAAGCGTTAGTAAAAAGATCACTGTCTTCAAAGTCCGTTGAAATTATGTTGGCATCTTTGTTGGATAATTCTTACCGAGACAGTGTGAAGGAGGTATCAAGGCGTGGATTGAATATTGCAAAAATAATAATTTTAGTTTTACTCAAACTTCTAAACCAATAATTGTTCATTTTCTAACTGAAATTTTCGAAAAAGGTGCTAAGTACGGTACTATTAATAGCTATAGATCTGCATTATCATTAATATTAAACATAAATTCCCAATATGACAGGTTAAAAAGTTTCATGAAAGGAGTCGTTATGTGAAGACCAACCACATCAAGTATGATCTTACCTGGGATCCAGCAGTTGTATTGAGCTACTTACCTACAAAATTTCCTAATGAAGACCTTGACTTAAAGACTCTTTTCCAAGAAAACTGTTACACTAATAGCTCTTGTTACGGAACATCGTGTTCAAATTTTATCCGTGACAAAGATTAAAAATATTTTAATAACTAAAAAAGGTACTTATAAAAGGGTTTATAAAAACCTCTAAATTTAATAGTAAACAGACCTTGGTAAAGTTTCCGTTTTTTAATATTCGTCCAGAAATTTGTCCAGCAAAAACCTTACAGATGTAGGTATATAAATAAAACGAAAATTTAAGGAAACCTGATAATTTGTTTATTAGTTTTTAGAAACATATAGGTTTCCAAACTTTAAGTCACTGGGTTAAAAACACTTTAACTCTCAGTGGTATTGATGAAAATATTTTTAGTGCACATAGTACATGACATGCTGCTACATCAAGAGCTATTTATTTAGGAGTTTCTATTGACCTATCAAAAAGACTGCAGGATGGTCGGATTCTTCCTCAGTCCTTGCTAGAAATTATAACAAACTTTGTAACGAAAAATAATTTGCCTAATCATTGTTGAATTGTTTTCAATAAGTATGTTTATTTACTATTGAAGAGTTTTACCTTACTACTCTGCCAATTCATTTCACTATAACTAATCTTTAAACATCCTACATAAAGTAAACCTCAATCGCAAAGAAAGAAGCTGTGAAATATAATTGAGGATCAAACGAACTTCTAAAGTGAAGTTCGATCCTAATTATGTGAACAGCTTCTTTCGAAGCGATTTAATATAAACCCACCCGTTATTATGCTTTGAAATAAGCATAATATGAATATGTTTCAACATGGAGTAATTTCAATTTATATTTGTATTTTACCCAACCCCAATATAGTGAAATGAACAAACAGGAATAAGACAGATTGACTTTAAACAAAATGAGTTCTGTAGACTGGATGCTGACATAGGGAGCGAAACGTGACAGTTGTTAAAAAAAAAAAAAAAGAAAAGAACCCTTATCATAGACTCTAAAATCCGTGCAAAGGCTAGCAGTAGGTGGCGCTACTACATAAAGTAAACCTCAATCGCTTCGAAAGAAGCTGTTCACATAATTAGGATCGAACTTCACTTTAGAAGTTCGTTTGATCCTCAATTATTAACGCCAATGGATGGCGGAAGAAACCCTACGATCAGTCCCTGTTCTACTCTAAAAAATATTTGTCAACACGATTGTTAAAGTTTTGGTACAGTTTCGATACGACTAAATTTAACCAAATTATTGTCGAGTACCTACGTTTTATTGTTTCACATAAAACTTCATACAAAAAAATATGTTTTTAAGGACAAGAAATTAGTAATAAACTTGAAAATATCTTTTCTTAACTAGGTTACCTTTAAATATTTACGCCGTCAACATAGCCCATAGGCCAGGTGTGTTGATTCTGAACAGTTATCCTGTCCTTCTTAGGAGCCCAGCAATACCAGTAGGTATAGCTATAACGTAGGTATAGAATATCCTCAAGTTTATTAATTAAAGCAAGCTGAAATTAAGATGCCACAGTTGCATAAGCATTTCGTAGGCAAGTGAAGAAGACTAATCAGAGTGACCACCGCTGGACCTCAGGATATCTTTAGGATGCATACTAAATTCATGCAAAGTAATCAAAAATAAAGCTTAAATTTAAATCTAAGCTTAATATTCGAGTCACTTATCGACATTGACAAAAAATAAAAACGGAATGAAGTTCTACCTCATAGATATCTAAGCAATAATTTCAATCCTAAATCTAAGCTGCCAGCTAAACCTAGATGTATGGATAGAGGCTAAAAAAGATCGGAACTCCACATGAAATAAATTCAATAAAATTTCACACCTACACTTTGGATTTTGAATATCATATGCAAGCTGAAGCCGACTGAACTAATAGTCTCTATCAAAACAATGACTCCAGACTAAATCTAAGCTGTATAACCTACCCGTAACACCTGAAGGTATACACAAAAAAACAAAACTTTCTCGTGTCAACCCTCCGCACGCCGCGTCACCGGCCGTTTTACTTTTTTCTCACAACTTTCAATCTCACTTCCGCCGCATCCGCGCGACAAAAACTTACAAACACATACACCTAATTATTCATAGACCGGCTGCGTTATAAGTAAAAAAGGTTTTAACAAAGGGTTAGCTTTTTACTACGCTATAGAAATCGAATTCTATATTATGCTAATGAAGAAACATTTGCATAGGCTTTTTAATAAAAAAAATCACGAACATCTGTTCTCTACGCTAGTTCCGTTTCCTATTCGTGGTGACATTTTTTCAAAGTTAGAACTAGGGGGTTATACTATTGTTATAGTAGAATAAAATAAGAACAGAATTGTCAAAAAAGCTGTTGGTTTCGTAGTAATAAATAAATAGTGAAGTTTTAACGTAATTTTTTACTCTTCAGAAGACACTAATCATAACATGTGTTGTGGATAAAGGATAATGTTAATTTAACTTTAGTAATTAAGAAACCAACCTTGCGTTGCTCCAACAGTGTTGGATCCGAGTTAAATAGAGAGAATAATTAGGTCCAATTTAAATCTTATCTGATTTAGATTTTTGATCGGTGCCGCCGCAGAAGATTACTCAACAAGTCTACCTAACTGGCTAACTCTGCTCAACCAATTTTAGTGCACTAAAAGAAACCAAAAAGTGAAGAGACATTTAAGAGTAGGTTTATTAAAAAGGATGACGATTATAAAGTTTTTGCTATGTAAACTTATCAACTTTTAAAACTCTGGAGTTTTATTTGTAATATGTAGCTCTACATGGACTAGATAAAGATGCATGACAAAAATCTGTAAATCTCAAAAGCTTTCTCAGGCAGCGAGGAAGCCAAACTTTAACCATATAGGTTGTATTATAGAAACCATTTACCAGAACTAGGTTTATATCCCACAAAACCTAAAACAAAACCTTTTCGCCCCATGTAGGTTAACTTTTCATATGATGTGACTGGAAATCAAATCCAGAAGTGAAGTGCCTACCTAGAAGTGCACACAGATACTCAATGTACTGAGCAACTCTGTCTCACCTTTTTTTTTTTTATATTGTAAGGATAGGACGTTTGTCTTCTATGCCACCTGATGGAAAGTGCGCATGAAGACTATGGTGTTACACGTCCATCCACGAGAAACCTATTCACTCGACACTTAAAAGTTCCAGGACTGTAGTGGTCAGGAAAAACAGACGCAGGCAGATTGTTCCACTCCTTGGCAATCCGTACCAAAAAGGAAATATCGAAGCGTTTTGTTCGACTTCTTGACGACCTGACGATAACTGACGATGTGGTCGAAGGTGGAATATTTCATATCTTAAATCAATATATATAAATCTGTTCCGTTACTGACTGAGTGACTGACAGACAACGTACAGCCGTAACTACTGGGCTAACTAACTAGAGAGCTAAAATTTAGAACATACATTCTTTAGGGAATGTAGGGGTGCATTAAGGAAGGAATTCCCGAAATTCCTACGGGAACGGGAATTATTGGACTTTTTAGTTTGTATGAAAAATCGTAATCCTTGAGTGCACGGATATGATACTTGGCATAAAAGTTCTGTAAAAAGAGACTGGTTGTGTTATGAAAGGAATTCCTGAAATTCCCACGGGAACGGGAAATATATGATGTTTTAGTTTGTATGATAAAATCTTATTGATGTGATACATGGTATAAAGGTTCCTCAATAAGTGTCTCTTTGTATAATAGAAGGAATTCCCGGAATTCCCACGGGAACGGAAAATAGGACTTTTGAGTTTATGCGTGTACGAAGTCGCGGGCAAACGCTCGTCTATCTATATAACAGCCAGGAGACGCCCACTGCTGGACAAAAGCTTCCTACAAAGTTCATCCAGTGTTTACCAGCGACATTGACCAGATCTACGGTCCACTTTATGAAGGGCCTACTCACGCTGCGTCTCGCAGTACGTAGTTGCCAACTCGCCATTTGAGAACCTTACTCCCCAACGGCTACCAGTTCTATACCAGAACACCTGAACAAGGATGTTTGTTGTTAGCTGAGTAGATTCTGACATGGGACTACTTCAGGCAACTCGACCTGGTCACCTCTTGACACAAGCTCTGCCTTTGAGATGATTATGTTTATAAGGGTTTCTATTCTCTGATCGTGGTCGCTAACTATGGGCCTTATAAATAAGCTTAGAGTCGCTCAGCGGGCAATGGAAAGGGCCATGCTCGGAGTTTCCCTGTGGGATCGAATCGGGAATAAGGAGATTCGCAGGCGGACCAATGTCACCGACATAGCCAGAAGGATTGCAGAGCTGAAGTGGCAATGGGCAGGGCACATAGCTCGCAGAACAGATGGCCGGTGGGGCAGAAAAGTTCTCGAGTGGCGGCCACGTACTGGGAGACGCAGCGTAGGCAGGCCCCCCGCACGATGGACCGACGACCTGGTCAAAGTCGCCGGTAAACGCTGGATGAGGACGGCGCGGGACCGAGCGACGTGGAAGAACTTGGAAGAGGCCTATGTCCACTACAGTCTGTGGATGATGATGATGATGATTCTCTGATGTACTTAGTGTCTACATAAGTTTACGAAAGCTTACTTTGGTTGGTATAAAATGTAAGCTTTAATAAATTTGCTAAATTTTAATAAAACGTTTTTAAACAATGTAAGCACTGAACAATATTTAGAACTAATCTTGCATTGCAGAATTGAATTAAAATCTTAAATAGATGTGCTGGTTTGGGTAATCTATTTTAATTTTTTTTTCATCTAGTTCTGGAAAGTTCGTTTCCTAAACTCAAGACTTCGCGTGACGCAGCTGAATACTAGCCAAGCATAAATCCTTAGAAAGCTTATTTTAATGTAACCGTCAAAATATTTAAAAAGCCGAAATTAAGATATCAAAATCCGAAACCCCTAATTTAAATTTACGGAAACTTCAAAATACAAAGAGTCTATTAGATAAAGAAACTCTGATAGCCATCTACTCGGTTAATTAATATAATTATGTTTGGAGCAGGTCCATTCCGCTCTTGTAGCCACAACGGAACCGAGCCTATTATTACCAAACAGATGACAATTTAATAACAACATTGAAACAAAAACTCAAATATCTAAACAACGGTTCGTAATTAGAAAAATATAGTAAAATGTTAGATACGTATCGTTTTACCAAGCTTGTAGCAGACGCGATGAATAGATAGCACTAATGTATCATTACAGACAATTTTTCACTTGAAAAAATACACACGTTGGGGTTATATGCACTTGGTAACTAGAGGTTAACAAACAAACGTGAACAAGAATGGACTTTATTCTTGAGCTGTTAAAGAACAAATTCAAACGCCCTTCGATTCGCTTTTTTCTTTCTGATACTTCGTTTTTTTTCTTTTTCTACTTATGGCAAAGGCTATCTAACCCTTCAGTGCTATCGTGTCAATGTCAATTTCCTGTTTTGTTTTATAAGGAAGTAGTTGTTCTTATTTCTAGTTTATTCGATAACGGTTGAATAGGTTGAATGACCTGTAATTAAACGGTCAGTTTAAAAGGGAGGGAAATGATTTCTGTTTTTCTTCACAGGCGCGTGTGTTTTTACACAACTTGAAATTTAACATTTTTAAACATACATTTTATTATTTTAAGTACTTAGTTCAGTATGCCAATTATGTGGCTCAATGAGGTAAAATTTCTTGTGTAGTATTAATAAATAAAACTGGTTCATCTGAACATCGAATTCTACGAATTGTGCTGAGAAGACGAGAAGAGGGTGGGTTTTTTTTATTTTTAAAAGTAAAATTTCATAAATAAAAAGAGATAAGATTTGCTCCAAAAAGACATCACTTAGGTGACCTAAGTGTACCTGTGGGTAAAAAAAATAAGGTACAAAAAAATGGTGATGAACTAAAAGAAAAGTCCTGTAAAAAGGATGCAATATGCTGAACACTTTCTAGCTCAACAGTTTATTCACATTTAATTTATACATTTTGTTTTTTTGGTAGCGGTCGAACCCGGAGATTCTTAGCACTCCCTGCCCCGCCGTGTCCTCGACCTCTGCCTTGGTCGAGACTAGCGGGACCGCCACCGGGGACTAGGAGCCAGGGCCTGTGTTTTCGAATCATAGAGTTATTGTGTGGTCGAAGATAAAAACACACGGGCTGAGGAACGAACTGGCCCTTCATAAAATGCTATCGGAGCTCCTATAGCAGGGCTGTGATAATTGGCAGCAGATTTTATAAGAATGGTGGTCGGACTCTGATGGGATCCTACCACAAGGGGTGTAGAGAGATTCTAAGCCGTCTCTACACAGCCTTAATCGCCACGCTCGCTCGTGAGGCGGGTATGCGATCGCAGTATGGTGTTTATTTAGCATTTTGTAAACTTTTTCAACAAATTATTGTTTAAATTAATTGATTTTATCACATCTATAAATTTAAAGTTTTCAAATTATTTATTGCATTCATAAGTATAATATCATACACTATTAAAATTCATATATATTCTTTAGATACAAAATAATAATAATAACAAATCATTATGCCAAGAAATTGCTTGGGATGTAAACTAGATATTAAGGATAGAAACTATAGTAAATGCACAAATTGCCAACAACCATGTCATCTGCTCTGCGCTAATTTGGCACCTAAAAAGTCAACCAAAGAACCAAACCCAGAATGGACTTGCCCAAGTTGTGCTAGTAAAAAGCCGAAAGGTGATAGTACCCCTGTGCAGCAAGCCCATAGAAACACGCCCTTAACTTACAATTTGGAATCACAATGCTCGCGTGGTGGCTCTTCCAGGACGTCTCCTGTGTTATGTGACCAAGATGTTTCAGACCAGCATCCTACTAAAAACGATATTAGAGAAATAATACAAGCTGAACTTAAGAATGCACTAACTAAAGACATCACTACCTTAATCAGTAATACAATTGCCTCTCAATTTCAAGCAGCGACTACAGCGATAAATGACTTAAAAAATGAAGTATCCGTATTAAAAGAATCATTGGAGTTTTTTAATTCACAATTCGAAGTTATCAAGTCTCAAGTCGACAAAACAACAGAATCGAATACTCGGTTACAAAAAGAAGTCAGTGGTTTAACCATATTAAATCGCCAGCTGTCTGATCGAGTATCACAACTTGAACAGAATTCTAGAGCTACGAATTTGGAACTCCAGTGTGTACCTGAACAAAGGTCCGAGAATTTATTACTCCTTACACAACAACTCGCCAAAATTGTTTCCTACGATCTTAAGGAAGGTGATATTCACATGTGTACAAGAATTGCTAAAGTTGACCCAGCTACTATTAGACCTAGATCCATTATCATTAAGCTGAGAAGTCCACTTATTCGAGACGAATTTCTTGCAGCTGTTATTAGATTCAACAAAAATCATCCCCTCGATAAGCTGAATTCGAGTCATTTGGGTATCGGGGGAGACAAGAAGGCAGTTTTTGTCGTTGAACATCTTTCGCCGAGCAACAAAGAACTTCATAAAGCTGCACGAGTTAGAGCAAAAGAATTAGGCTACAAGTTTGTATGGGTAAGGAACGGTCGTATCTTTACTCGGAAATCGGAAACCACTCAAGCTATTGTTCTCAAGGACATGTCAACAATTCAAAATTTATTGTAATATTTTATTGATTGTAATTGATAATTATGTCTCAATCCTTTAAAATTCGCTGATTCACTATGTTGTTACTATCAGAACAGTAGGGGACTAAATACAAAGATTTCTGAATTTTATTTTAATGTATGTTTGAATAATTACGATATTATAATTATAACAGAGACTTGGCTTCAGAGTAATGTTGGAAATATGGAATTATTTAATAACAATTATAATGTGTATAGAAGGGACCGTGATCTTACTCAGTCTCAGTGCTCTAAGAAAACTGGAGGTGGAGTGATGATTGCTGTAAGCAAAAAATATGATTCTTATAGACTTAATCGTGATTGCGTGGGGGCAGTTGAAGATCTATGGATTATTATTAACTTGAAAAATAATAAAAAAAATATAAAGTTATGTGTCTGTGCCATTTATATACCGCCTTTAACTAGTTTCAAAAGTTATGAACAGTTTGTAGACGCTGCTAGTATAACTCTCTCAGATTATGAGGTTTCTCTTGTCGTCGGGGATTTCAATTTATCCAATGTTACCTGGTTAATAAATGATAACGATGCCTCTGCATTCTTGAGCGATTCACAATGTCAATATGGTAGTCTTATATCCGAATTTATGGCGTTTAATAACCTCAAGCAACGTAACTGTATTAAAAATTATAAATACAAAATACTCGATTTGGTATTTTCTTCAGAATTGGAAATTGTTGTCCATGAGGCTGAACCATTGACCATCGTCGACAGATATCACCCACCACTCGAGTTTGAAATTAAAGCAGGCTCTTTTTCTCATTTGCAATCACTACGCATACCAAGACTTAATTATTATAAAGCCAATTATGAAAAAATTATCCAGGAATTAAATAATATAAATTGGATAGACATATTTGCAAAATGTGATAACGTTGACGTAATGGTTGAAAAATTCTATTTTATTATACGCACTATCATCAGTAAGTGGGTACCATCTTCAAAGCCAAAAAATAATAAATTCCCTGTCTGGTTCTCTAGAAGTCTTATAAGAATTCTGAATGAAAAAAATAAATTTAGATTACGATTTAAAAAATACAAGAATCCAATGGATAAAATAACACTCCAACTACTTAAGGTACGGGCTGATGAAGTGATGCGTCAGTGCTATAATAGTTATATTGATCGGCTTGAGCACTGTGTGCTGTCCAATCCTAAATACTTCTGGACATTTATTAAGGACAAGCGCAAACGTAACAGCGATATACCTTCCCGTATGTGTTTAAGCGAAGAAGTAGCGAGCGATGAAACCAGTATATCACAGTTATTTGCGGACAATTTTGCAACTAATTTTAATAAAGTGATTCCAAAGGCAGATGTTTCTAATGACAACCTTATTTCATGCTCTGATGTCCTAAGTTCTATAGTCTTGCCTGAATGTTTGGTCCTTAAAAAACTAAAAAGACTTGATATAACTAAGGGGCCTGGACCGGATGGTTTGCCACCAATTTTTATACGTCGTTGCGCTAATCAACTGTCAGGTCCTCTCACTTATATCTTTAATGAATCGCTTCGTACTGGAGTATTTCCGATGTATTGGAAATTGGCTAAAATTGTACCGATATTTAAAGAGGGGAAAAAATCAGATATCAAAAACTATAGACCGATATCTATTTTGTCGGTTCTCCCAAAAATATTTGAGGTGCTAGTGTATCCATATCTCTATACTCAGGTTAAATTGCAGTTAACTGATCGTCAACATGGGTTCATTCCTAATAGGTCGACAACAACGAATCTTATTTCATTTGTTGAATCAGTAGTTCGAAACGTCGATCAGGGCACTCAAGTTCATGCTATTTATGCTGATTTAAGTAAGGCTTTTGACCGTGTGGACCACAATATACTTTTAAGAGGACTGCGCAGCAACGGGGTCACTGGAACCATCCTTCATTGGTTCGAATCCTACTTGACAAGTCGGAAATCATACGTAGTCGTTAACGGATCCCAATCCACACCATTCGCTGTAACTTCCGGTGTTCCACAGGGATCACATTTAGGACCTCTTTTGTTTCTTATTTTGATAAATACTGTTGTAGATTGTTTCCAAAACTCTGAGGTCTTCTTATTCGCCGACGACTTAAAACTAATAAGGCCCATTACATCATTGGAGGACTGCGTTCTACTCCAGGCTGACTTAAATAGACTAGCCAGGTGGTGTGAAAATAATAATATGCTGTTAAATACAGACAAATGTTACCACGTATCTTTTACACGCAAAAAAAATCCTATAACAGCTAGCTATGTAGTTAAAAACACAACACTTAAAAAAATAGACTGTGTGCGTGATCTAGGCATATATGTTGATAGCAAATTATCTTTTGTTCAGCACGTAGACACTATTATAACTAAAGCTTACAAAATGTACGGTTTTATAGTTCGGAATACTAAATGCTTCAAAAAACCTAAAACCTTGATACTTCTTTATAACAGTTTAGTACGCAGCATTTTAGAATACAGCTCGCAGGTATGGTCCCCATTTTACGAGGTGCATAAGAACCGAATTGAAAGAATTCAACGGAGATTTCTCGGCATTCTGGCATTTAAAGCTAATCAACACCGTGTACTGAAATCTTACCGCGAGCGACTTGATTACTTTCGCGTAACTTCACTGACCAACAGGCGTAAACTTCTCGATATTTCTTTTCTTTACAAGATTTTAAACAACCAAATAAATTGTCCAGACTTGTTGTCGAGGATTAATATATGCGCTCCTAGCAGATTGCCGCGTGTCTGCGCCTACAAGCTGTTCAGTATTTCGCGATACAAAACCAATTTAGGCTTCAACTCACCCTTAGCCCGAATGTTGAAAATATACAACGATTTTTCCAAATTTACCGATATAGACATGTTTTCTGATAGAATTGATAAGTTTAAACTAAAAATGCTAAATTACTTAAATGCCAAATGTAAACCTTTTTGATATTATACCTATACATAATTTTACTAAATGCTGTAAGAACTTAAAATCTAAATTTTTTATGTTTATGTATGTATTAAAAGATAGCTATAATTTAAATTCCTTGTACTTAACTATTTAAATGTTTGCTGTGGTTACCTGTAACTAGGTGAGCACAATGTTAATGATTTGTATTTGTTATTAAGTTTTGTTATGTGTATCATCTGTTGGTAATCCTTAATATAATAAATAATAAATAATAAATGAACGCAGAAAGGAACGGGCGGCTCCACACGCCGTCCTTCAAAAGATTGTCGAAAAGACCACTTTATAATTATTTTTAACATTCACACTACATTATCTTCCAACTTAATTTTCGTACCCAGGAACTTAGCTTAATATGACCTAGATGTTATAGGATAAGCATTTTTTTAACATGGCGGTAAGCTCTCTACTAAGTTTATAATTTATTGATATGCTAGCTATTGATCTCATATATCAACTATCCACGTGATGGTAAGTTGCATCGAAGCTCATTCACTTCATTGTTTTTCTGCTATTTCCATTAGCTGGTCCCTTTCTTTATACGGAACAAATCTATGCATAAGCATATAAGTATAAACTTGGTAATAATGCCTGTTAAAGAAACGACAATAGGACAAAATATTGGTATTTGTGCCTATTACTAACTACATATACTAACTATATTACACTGCTTCCACGCTGGACTGGGAGCGGAAGAAAAACATAGAATGTGCCAGCTGCTTCTCTTCCCGGGCATACTGTAAAAGTCAGTTAAGGGACAGAGGTTTTAAAGGCGTTTTTGTGGGCGATAGGCTGACCCCCTGTCACTACAATAGTCTCTCTTCATCTTTATAATACCTCCAAATTTGTCAAACGTGACATCAGATAATCTTGTAACCTCTGTTGTTCTGCCTACCCCATAATGGATAAAGGCGTGACGTTATGTATGTATGTATGTACTAACTACATAAGTAGGTATATGTTAATAACTATATAACATAAATAAAACAACTTTTTAACCGGATTTATCACGTATAATTTATATTTTACATTTTAACCTCGTGTTTGCTCGTGACCACGGGGTCTGCAAAGACACCGAAACGTCAAGTTAAACTGTAAAATATAGATTATACGCTATAAATCCCGTTAAAACTCTATAACACATTAATAGATAAGATAGTTCGCACTGTAGATCGTTTCCAGGACTCGCACCTAAGACTCGTACCTAGGTACTTCTTATTTTTAAACTTCATCGTGGAATGATCTCTTTAACTAAATTGTAAATGTGTTATTTTATAATACATTTATCTTTTGGCGCTAGAGCAAAATTAACTTATTTTATAAAAGACAATATCGACTTTTAAGATAAAAATTATATTAAAATTCAAATTCTCTGTATGTAAATAAAGACGTCGTGGAATACCCTCCATGTATCCGCGATGTCGGTTTAACATGGAGATGGGATGTTGCGGCCGAGAGCAGACGAGAGATCCGGGCAGCTACTTGATAGAAAACAGATTGATACAGAACATTATGCCTTTATTCATACAGACTTTTAATAGGTACTTTTTAAAACGCATCACCACCTCTGCGATTAGACTACAATTCAATTACGATTAGATTGAACTTACTGACAGAGTACCGAATTTGACTTACTAAATTCAAAAATTCAAAATTCAAAAAGTTTTATTCATCTTAGGAATTTCACAAAACACTTGATGAAGTCAGTCATCACATACTTCGGCTTTAACTAGTTGTTGATAGTTGTTAAATAAGATATTACAGTAGACCAAGAGACAAAAAAAGCCGGCGGAAAAAAACTCTTGGCACTCTTTTTCAGTCAGAATTATCAAATTAATACAAATAGGTACAGTACAAATTGACCGTGACATGAAAAAAAAACAAACACAAGACAGCTAATTGTGAGAGCCAATGTCATGCCACAACCAAATTGCTTACATAGCATATGCAATTAGCTATGGATGCACAATACGAACATGACAAACTGGGACCAGAGTATTTGAACAAGAATGGAATAAAATAGTCATAGTATCATTAGCAAAACGACCTGGCACCGCTAGCAGCACCCGTTCACGAGTTAACGCAAGCACCAGCCATCACTCTCCTCAACCATATTTTAGGGAAAAGGGTGACCCGATACCCGACGCTACCACTAGCCATGCCGCCTGAGGGAGCATGACGTTCTTGCTGATGTCTTGACAAGAAAATAAGTGAGTGGGACAGTCACCAGCATGTCATACATATACTGCACAGCCAAGCCGTAAACAAAATTATTAAGTAATTAGAAACTTTTAGAAATATCCTGTTGTGCTTAATCCCATGCCTTTTTATCATCTAAGTAATCTTTAGTTTTATAATAAGCTTTTCGAGATAGAGTGTTTTTAATGATTGATTTAAATTTATTGAATGGCAGGGATTGAATTGACTTCGGAATTTTGTTATATATACGTACTAGCTTTATCCCGCAACTTCGTATGCGCTTAACTACCCTTCTCGTGGAAATTTCAGAAACTATACAACCAGACACCCACTGAAAGAACCTTTATACCAAGTATCACACCCATGCACTCAAGGAATAAGTTTTTTTTATACAAACTAAAAATCAAATATTTCCCGTGCCCGTGGGAATTTTAGGAATTTTTTTCGTAGCACAACCAGTCACTCTTTGAAGAACCTTCATGCCAAGTATCACATCCGTACACTCAAGGAATAAGATTTTTCATACAAACTAAAAAGTCCAATCTCTTCCCGTGGGAATTTCGGGAATTCCTTCCATAATACAAACAGACACTTATTGAGGAACCTCTATATCAAGTATCACATCCGTGCACTCAAGGGATGGGATTTTTTCATACAAACTAAAACATCATATATTTCCCGTTTCCGTGGGAATTTCGGGAATTCCTTTCATAACACAACCAAACACACATTGAAAAACCTTAACACCAAGTTTCACATCGGTGCACTCCAGGAATAAGATTTTTCATACAAACTAAAAAGTCCAATCTCTTCCCGTGGGAATTTCGGGAATTCCTTCCATAATACAAACAGACACTTATTGAGGAACCTCTATATCAAGTATCACATCCGTGCACTCAAGGGATGGGATTTTTTCATACAAACTAAAACATCATATATTTCCCGTTTCCGTGGGAATTTCGGGAATTCCTTTCATAACACAACCAAACACACATTGAAAAACCTTAACACCAAGTTTCACATCGGTGCACTCCAGGAATAAGATTTTTCATACAAACTAAAAAGTCCTATATTTCCCGTTCCCGTGGGAATTTCAGGAATTCCTTCCTTAGTGCACCCCTACATCTCCTAAAGAATGTATGTTTTAAATTTCAGCTCTCTACGCCCAATAGTTACGGCTGTACGTTGTCTGTCAGTCACTCAGTCACTCAGTACCTCAGTACCTCAGTACCTCAGTACCTCAGTACCTCAGTACCTCAGTCACTCAGTCAGTAACGGAACAGTTTTATATATATTGATTGACATTCCAATAAATGATTTGCTGCTTTTAGCCAGCCTCAATTTAGGAAACGCTAACTTATGGTCGTTCCTAGTCCTTACAGAGTAATTTGTATCATGATTATCTTTCCTAGTTTTAAATTTATTACTATTCTTATAAATATACATAATGTTTTCATAAATATATTGTGATGCAAGGGTCAAGATACCAATCTCTTTAAACTTTTCTCGAAGAGATTCTCTGTTTCCAAGTTTATACATTCCACGAATAGCCCTTTTCTGCAGTGTAAATATCGTGTCAATATCTGCGGCATTGTCCCAAAGTAGGATGCCATAGGACATTATACTATGAAAATAACTAAAATATACTAGCTTCGCTGTATTAACATCAGTCAATGAGCGAATTTTCTTTACCGCGAACGCTGCAGAACTAAGTCTACTCGCTAGTTGTGAGATATGGGCGCCCCATTGCAATTTAGAATCTAAGGTAATTCCAAGAAAAACAGAGTTATCTACTAGATTCAATCTGTTCCCATTAAGCCGCAGATCAGACTCAACTTGTTTTACATTTGGTGCAGAGAATTTTATACATTTAGTTTTTTTATCATTGAACGCTAGATTATTTATATTGAACCACTGAACAACATTTGCGAGAGCATTGTTTACATCGTCGTAGTTTATTGTCTGTCTTATCATTTTAAAAATTAATGATGTGTCGTCAGCAAACAATACAATCTCATGATTATTGCCTACCATAAAGGGTAGATCATTTATATAGACTAGAAACAGAAATGGGCCCAGAATTGATCCTTGAGGCACTCCCATTCTCACAACCGACCCAGCCGACCTTTTCCGGTTAACCTCAACCTTCTGAATTCTATCACTTAGATATGAATTCAAAAGTTTGAGATCAGTGCCTTTGATGCCGTAGTGGTGGAGTTTCCTGATGAGAGTGTCATGCTGAACACAGTCAAATGCCTTAGATAGGTCATAAAATACACCTAGGGCATCCTCCGACCTCTCCCAGGCACCAGTGATTATTTCAAATAGTTCAACACCAGCATCAGTTGTTGAACGGCCCTTTGTAAATCCAAATTGTTTATTATGAAGTAAATTGTTATAGGTGAAATGGGCCAAGAGTTGATTAAGAATATTTTTTTCAAAAATTTTACTACAAGTTGGTAGAATTGAAATTGGTCTAAAATTAGTAGGGTCTGTAGTGCTACCCGACTTAAATAAAGGTATAACCTTACTATGCTTCATTAAATCAGGAAACTCCCCACTAATAATACAGTTGTTAAATATTTCAACAAGGCAAGGAGCTATTACATCTATAATAGAATTTAATATTTCAACAGATATGCCCCACAGATCAGTTGTCTTTTTAATATCAATTGTCTTAAATGTTTTAATAATATCCCCGGTGTCTATGGGTTGGAACTTGAAAGACACCTTGCACTCACTCACATGATTTTTGAGCAATGATTCAGCCGCCACAGGTGATGAGCTTAATGATTTAGTAGTTGAAACTGGAATGTCAGCAAAACAGCTCTCAAATGCTGTCGCAACATTTTCATCTGCATTAATTATTGTATTTGCTTGGTGGTAGGATCCCTTCTGGGTCCGCCTGGCTAGCGACCACCCTTTATATAAAGTCTGCCGCCAAATGTTACCGCTCCGGCGGTAATGTGTTCCGGCAATATTGTATAAAGAGCCAGTTCCTTCCTAAACCCGTGTGCTTTCATCTTCGACCTCATCGTCACTTACCATCAGGTGAGATTGAGGTCAAACGCGGGTTTAGTCACTTATAAAAAAAAAAAAATTGTCAATAACAAGCTTAAACTCACTATTGCGATTCTTAACTTTCCCAGTTTCCTTATTAATTATATTCCAAGTAGTTTTAGTCTTGTTAGCACTATTTTTAATCTTTTTACCTAGATAGATTGATTTGGCTGCGGCACAAACTTTTTTAAATAACTTTGAGTAAGTTCTAACATAGTTGCAAAAGGTGTCATTTTTGTTTTGTTTTGTTGTACTCTCAATAAAATTAAATCGTAATTGAGACGTTGCGTTGTTTTCAGAAAGTGTTGGCCCCTGTGTTGATGATTCCGCGCAGCCGACACATTCGAGATTGTCAAACGGTTCAAAGTTCGGTATTTTCACAGCAATATGAGCGCCCTTTGTACCTTTCTTAACTTTCTGTTATTATTGTGTGAAAAAAGGGCACATAAATAAAATAAATAGTTCTTGTGTCAGCGATGATGTCTTACTTAGGTGATGTAACATCCCTAAAATAGTCCCATCGTGGAACACTGTACGAACAACAGTCTGATAGGTGCATAGTGAAAAGTTTGGGGTTTCGATTCTCACTTTATTTATTAAGTAATTTTAGTTGGATTTTTATCTAACTAGAATTTTTTTATTAAAAACAATTGGTTTGCCACAAAAGGTTGAGGAACCTCTAAAATTACAAAACTTTATTCATATAATAATTTTAATTTTATGTTCGTCAATTTCCATACTTTCATTAACAAACAAATAACAATACGGAAACGAGTAACGCCTGCATTTTGGTCAAAATTTCGTACTCAGTAAAATTCATGTGCGAGTATGTTATCAACTTTCAAGGTTCGAGCCTAAGACACGCAAAGATTTCCTGTGCCGCATACTTTTTTGGAGCACTAGTAAGTAAGATTGCAAATAATTATTTAGAATTGGAAGTAGCTTGGAAGACATCAATCCTCATCCTTTTTATTTAAAAAAACACGCTAGTCCTGGGCGCCAGTCATATATCATAACATAACATTTTGTGTATTTCCATTTTTAAAAAATATTTTCCTATTGGACAATAAAGCTACATATTCCAACAAGACACATCGTATAAGTAAATATTCGTAGTCATCCAATAAGATGAGTCGTTTAAATATAGTCGTTTAACATCATAAGCGCAAATAAAAAAATACTTTAGATTTTGAAATAGTTGATTTTCATAATTCTATCGTCATCCTATAGGTATACCAACTAACACTGGGCCAGCTTGGTGCATTGCGGCCTAAACTTCCTCGTCACCCAGAGGAGAGACTCATAGCCATGCAGTGGGCTCATTATACGGAGTTGTGAAGATGATGATCCTATAGGTCTGCACTTGGTGGTACACATCATATTTCCACGTTAAGGATGGTTTGTTCTTTTTGATACTAGACCGGCCTTAATCGCCCTAATTTAATTGATTTAATAATTTCTTTAACATATATTCACACGGCGCCATCTAGCCCTAAATTAAACACATAGCTTGTGTTATAGGTTACACTATGACACCCAGACCAAAGCAAACAAACATGTTATATGTACAAGAATATTTACATTGCGCGGGAATCGAACAAACGACCACTGGCGTCCGGGGCAGGCAATGTTACCCTATCGCTTAAGTGGTCGGACTGGATCTAGTGACATGTCATAGTTAAACTTGTAGTTCCACTATGCTGAAAAGTTTGGGTAGGTACTCCAAATTCTTTAAATTAGTGAATAAGACAACAGCTGCTACAACATCTTGAAATATGTCAGGTGCTTTATCAAAATATACAAGGCATCTCAGAGAAAGTCTTAGAAATTGAATTGTTTTTAAATGCCGAGCATATAGACATTCTTTGTATAACTAAACATTTTTTATTAGACCACCAATTCATTTTAAATCCTGCTCAGCACCAAGTTGCTAGTTCGTTCAATAGACAGACAGCAATACATGGGGGCTCTTTAATAATATTAAATAAATCTTTAAAGTTTAGAGAACGTACCGACATAGTGAGCCTATCAATTGAAATACAAACTATTGAAATATCCTGTGTAGAATTGGCAAACTGTATAGTTATTTGCATATACATAGACCCCCCAAATCACATTATGATAGTTTTGAACTTGTTTTAGAACAAACATTAGATAAATTATGCAATGAAACTAAGAAAATATAAATATTGTTTGCGGGGACTTATTAGAAGATTCATCCTTGAGTAAAAAACTAATTAATTTATTTAAATGTAAAAATCTTACTAACCTGTTCCTAGAACCAACTAGAATAACAAGGACCAGTGCAACTTGCCTAGATAATCTTATGTTACTTCTGTGAGTTTATCAGTTATAAATAAACTCAGCTCTGATTACAGCGGTCAGTTGGTTACATTCAAATACTCTTAGGAAAAACAGGTTAATAATGGTTGTTCCAGTTGGAGGGATTTAGATGTGGCATCCTTAACAATATGCCCCATATAGCCCACTTCAATAATGTAAATTTACAATACAGTAATTTAAGTAGTTAAATAAATAAACAACATAAGATTATATTTATTCCACTCTCCAAACAATTGTAAATCCTTCAGTGATTGGGCTAACACAGGTATACATATTAGTAGAAAGCACCTATATGATCTCTATCATGAGAAATCATATAACAAGAGTGAAAGCTTTTGTAACTATGTTAGAATTTACTCCAAATTATTCAATAAAGTTTGTGCCGCAGCCAAATCCATTTATCTAAGTAATAAGATTAAAAATAGTTCTAATAAGACTTAAACAACATGGAACATAATTAATAAGGAAACTGGAAAAGTTAAGGATCGCAACACGGAGTTTAAACTTGTAACTGAGAATAAAATCATTAAAGTAGATGAAAATGTTGGAAGAATGAACCTGTTATAAGTATTAATACTATTTATACCCATAGGGAATACACCGAAATACACGGGGAATATTATTAAAACATTTAAGACAGTTGATGTTTAAAAGACCACTGATCTGTGGGGCATATCTGTTGATATATTAAATTCTATTATAGATGTATAATAGCTCCTTGCCTTGCTGAAATATTTCCTAAATTTCCTGATTTAATGAAGCATAGTAAGATTATTCCTCTATTTAAGTAGGGTATCACTGATGACCCTACTTATTTTAGTACATGTAGTAAAATTTATGAAAAAAAAATTCTAAATCAACTCTTGGCCCATTTCATCAATAACAATTTACTTCATAATAAACAATTTGGATGTAGGTATTCAACAACTGATGCTGGTGTTGAACTATTTGAAGTAATCACCGGTGCCTGGGAGAGGTCACAGGATGCTCTAGGTATACTTTGTGACCTATCTAAGGCATTCGACTGTGTTCAGCATGTCAATCTTCTCAGAAAACTCCACCACTAAGATATCAAAAGCACTGACCTCAAACTTTTGAATTCATATCTAAGTGAAAGAATTCATAAGGTTGAGGTTAACCGGAAAAGGTCGGCTGGGTCGGTTGTGAGAATGGGAGTGCCTAAAGGATCAATTCTGGGCCTATTTTTGTTTCTAGTCTATATAAATGATCTACCCTATATTTTGCATTATTTGCTGACGACACATCATTAATTTTTTAAATGATTAGACAGAAAATCAACTAAGACGATGTAAACTTCTTAAGAATTTTATACATTTAGTTTTGAAATAATCTAAAAAACTAAATGTATAAAATTCTTTGCACCAAATATAAAACATATTAAGTCTGATCTGCGTCTTAATGGGAACAGGTTGAATCTAGTAGATAACACTGTTTTTCTTGGAATTACCTTAGATTCTAAATAGTAATGGAGCGCCCATATCTCACAACTAGCGAGTAGACTTAGTTCTGCAGGGTTCGCGGTAAAGAAAATTCGCTCATTGCGTGATGTTAATACGGCGAAGCTGGTTTATGTTATAGTTATTATAGTTATTTTCATTTTGGGGCACTTTGGGGCAATGCCGAAGATATTGGCACGATATTTACACTGCAGAAAAGGACTATTCGTGGAATGTACAAAATTGGAAATAGAGAATCTCTTCGAGAAAAGTTTAAAGAGATTGGTATCTTGACCCTTGCATCACAATATATTTATGAAAACATTATGTATATTTATAAGAATAGTAATAAATTTAAAACCAGGAAAGATAATCACGATAAAAATTACTCTGTAAGGACTAGGAACGACCATAAGTTAGCGTTTCCCAAATTAAGGCTGGCTAAAAGCAGCAAATCATTTATTGGAATGTCAATACGCATATATAACAAATTTCCGAAGTTGATTAAATCCCTGCCATTCAATAAATTTAAATCAATAATTAAAGACAAATCTTGAAAAGCTTATTATAAAACTAAAGATTATTTAGATGATAAAAAGGCATGGTATTAAGCACACAACAAGATATTTCTAAAAGTTTCTAATTACTTATTATTTTTGTTTACGGCATGGCTGTGCAGTATGACATGTGGCATACTGGTGACTGTTCCACTCACTTACTTTCTTGTCAAGACAACAGCAAGAACGTCATGCTCCCTCAGGCGGCATGACTAGTGGTAGCGTCGGGTAACGGGTCACCCTCTTCCCTAAAATATGGTTGAGGAAGGTGATGGCTGGTGCTTGCGTTATACTCATGAACGGGTGCTGCTAGCGGTGCCAGGTCGTTTTGCTGATGATACTACGACTATTTTATTCCATTCTTGTTTAAATACTCTGGTCCCAGTTTGTCATGTTCGTGTTGTGCATCCATAGCTCAATGCTTTAGAGTGTTGTCTTGTTGTGAGTTGACGTCTTCAGTCATGGAAAATAACAGCGTCAGGGGCCGATGACAGCAGTAAACGGAATTTGTGACGTCACCGGCACGCATCGCATTTTTTGGTCATAAATGCTGGCTTGCGTGCGGTGCGTCCGGCGTGGACCAGTGAACGCGCACCTTTAACTTAACCCCTACTAGGCAACCAATGATCTTAGTGAAGTAGTCTTAAGTTAAAAGTCTTCCTGTTCTGAAGGTACCTATCTGATTTATCTGATGCCAAGAGTCTTACCTATTTGTAAGGCATAATACACACAGTAAAGTAAGTACACAAAGTCTAACTCAATATTTTAAAATCACATTTTAATTTTATACATATAGGTACATACATATATTGCACGCCTGTATTCCTCATGGAGTAGGCAGAACATCAGATGCTATAAACCCATCTGATGTCCCCTTTGACTTTGGAGGTATCACAATAATGGAGAGAGACTATTGCAGTAGGGATCAGCCTGTCGCCCATAAAAACATCAACAAAACCCCTGTCCCTTAACTGACTTTTACAGTATGCCCGGAAAGAGAAGCAGCTGGCACATTCTATGTTATTCTTTCGCTCCCAGTCCATGGAAGATAAATATATTTAATAATTTTCAACATGTAATGACAGTATGTACGTATCGTTTCGTATATTATTTTTAAAAAGAACATTTACTGGACAGTTATCATTCTCGGTTGTACCGAACACGCATGGGTTACGTGGCCGTTCGCTCCTCGCCGATTTTAGTAAACAAGCGAGTTGGACCCGTTTCGTTCTTTTTCAAAACTATTATAAACAATGCCTTCACCGAATGGTAGCCTTTCGTTCCTCCGATTAATTTTGCTTTATCTGTCATTTTGAACCTTTTAAAAATATAGAGCCATAGAGTTAGGACTATTTGAGAGCGGCCGTCGTGTTTAATATTTTGTAGGTACCGTTTGAGAGTAAATTTTTGATGAATTAATTATGTATTTAAGTAAAATGTGTAGTACAGACAAACGATTTTTTAGAGTTATTGTGATTTAAGATATACTTTTCAAGTTTGAACACAAGATGGTAGCAGAGAGAGCCGCATAGTTAGATCTACCTTTTTTCGTTGTTTTATATCTTATCAGACCTGGAAACTAGTTATTGATAAAAATGGCCGATGTGTGGTACACCATCATTATCGGGTGTGCCCTTCAAACTCATGCAATGGTTGTTGCCCTGTCTCTTGTTAACTGCTTAAAATTGGGAATAGTTGTATCTCTTTCTTTGCAGTGCATCACTTAGTAATTGTCTAATCAAGTTTTTAACTTATTAGTTGTTTGTAAAACGTCGGTAGAGAGTGATGTTTTACAATTTCACTGTGTGCACGCGATAATTTTCAATCTATTTGTTATGGATGATCCAGTGCCCGTTCAGAGTTCCAATAGTGTCAATTTACTAACAACTAAACGAGACAAGCCTGACTTAACTGTGGTAAATCATAAATACCACTTTAATATATAAACCACCACTTTTTAAGTTATAAATACTTTGCATTATGTGAATCACTTATTTTGTATTTGATTGAGATAATTGATATTGATTTTTATAAACCATTTTAATAAAAGACAAATAAATATCAGAGTGACTGTGTTTCTTTGTTAATTTATAAATGTTAACAAAAAACAAAAGCCTATTTTATAAAATATACAGGGTTAATTTTAATTGACGCATCACCTCTTGCGGGCTGCCTCTCCACATCAATCCCAAAGACATTTAGCTATAGCTTTCCTTAAACTTGCTAAAGAAGAAGTTGTACCAATTTTAACTCACCTCATTAACCTTTGTTTCGCACAAGGTGTCTTTCCAATCCAGCTTAAACAATCCGTCATCACACCGGTCCACAAGAAGGGTGACAGAAGTGATATCAGTAATTATAGACCCATTTCCGTTCTATCCGCTATCTCAAAAGTAGTAGAAAAGCTACTTAACTATAGACTAGTTAACTATTTGGAAAAGTTTAATATTCTCTCCTCTACTCAGTTTGGTTTTAGGCGGGGCAAATCAACTGAGGATGCAGTGGCCGAATTTAGTAATCTCGTAGCACAGTCTTTGGATGAGGGCGTCAAATGTATCTCGGTATTTCTCGACCTGAAAAGTGCTTTCGACTCTGTGTCTATCCCGATTCTCCTACACAAACTGGAGCGGCTTGGAATTAGAGGTATAGCTCTAGATTTATTTAAAGATTATCTCAGCAACAGAAAACAAAGGGTAAAAATTGAAAACCATATTAGTGATTGTGAGGAGGTTACATACGGTGTACCCCAAGGTAGTGTCCTTGGCCCTACTTTATTTTTAACCTATATCAATGACCTATGTAACATGACCATCAATAGCGCAAAAATTTTCACTTATGCTGATGACACAGCGATTGTCTTTACTGGGCCCACGTGGAATGACACCAAAGTTAGTGCTGAGAGGGGTTTGATACGTGTCGCTGACTGGCTAAGAGTCAATTTACTTACTCTCAATACTGCTAAAACGAACTATGTCTGTTTTGGTATTGACTCTCGTAGTCAACCCAATGTAGATTTTAGTATTAAAATACACTCCTGTAATCAAGCTGCTCCGAACTGTGATTGTCCAGAGATCAAAAGAGTTGCTGAAATAAAATACCTAGGTGTCATGGTGGATCAAAGACTATCGTGGTTTTCACATCTTGAGCACGTCATAAACAGAGTCAGAAAGCTATCATATATTTTTAAGTCACTAAGGCATGTTGTACCGAGAAATCTAAATTTAAACGTACAGTCCCAGGCATATTGTAATTTAAATTATTCTAATAACCTTTTTAATAATGTATATATATCTCTAGTTCAATCTATCCTTATTTATTGTATATCGGTATGGGGGGGTGCAGCTAAGACGCATTTTCTTGGCCTTGAAAGAGCCCAAAGACATCTACTTAAAATAATGTACTTTAAGAGAAAAATATTTTCAACCGTATCTTTATACCAAGAATGCAACCTCCTAACAGTGAGACAGTTGTATATTTTACACTGTGTATTATCTACTCACAAAAAATTAAATGATAACCCTTTAGTAAAACATATAAGAAGAAAAGATAGAGTCGCTGTAGGACCTAGTACTAAAACCAGTTTTGCACAAAGACAATCTTACTTTAGATCAGCATTCCTATACAATAAACTGAACAAAGAACTTGACATTTATGATAAATTATATGGCCATTGCAAGAAAATTATCACTATATGGCTAAAATCTAAAACTTATGACGAAGTAGAAGTATGTTGAATATAATAATTTAACATAGGTAATGTGATGGATTATATTATATGTATCCACTTATGCTATTATATATATACACACACACTCTCTCACATCTCTCACACACACTTACACGCCCACATCCACTCCTACACACGGACATTCACATATACATACACTTTCTATTTTTCTTTTACATGTGTCTTTTAATATTTTAATTGTAAACATTATTTTTTTCTTTTGTTTTTGTTTTATATAAATGGTAGGTACGTTAATTTATAACATGCTTTTATGGAAGAGCGGAGTCCCCTGATACAGGCTATGTATGCTTAAAAGGAGACTCCAATCCTTAACATTATTATGCACTTTCTTTTAATAATAAAAAGTTTTTGTTTTTTTTTGTTTTTGTATTTGTTCTACCACTTTTTACAAATCTTGAAATAATAAAAACAAAAAAAAATTGCGCCTTACTCTACATTTTGTAAGAAGTACCTATTATTATTATGAAGCGATATTTTACTGCGCAAGGGTCGTAGCATAACTACGCTCTGAGTAAATAGAGTTACGCCTCTAAACAGAGGCTATAAATATTTTTTGTATGGGAAACCTAAAATTTTAAAAGCTGTTAGTTTTAAAAAGTTGTAGAACAAATGTTGTTAGGAATGATGTGGAAAGGCTGCCTGATTCGCTAATTAAAATTAACCCTGTATATTATAGAAACTAGGATTGGAGAATCAGTAGTTTTTTAATATCATATTAATATAAGCAGACAAACATAAATTTCAAGTATCAATGTCTTACTAAGTACCGTGTCTTGTCTAAGCATTTAGTTAATCTATGGGTTTACAGTAAAATTCCCACGGACGCAGGAGTTGTCAAGATCTAAATAAATTAATATTATTTGGCGCACGAACGGCCACCATTCGGACAAGTCATTTTTTATAATAGTTTTGAAAAGGAACGAAACGGGTCCAACTCGACTTTACTAAAAATCGACGAGGATCGAACGGGAGACCCACGCATCATCCCATGCCTGAGTGAATATTTATAGCATACATCACTGGGTGCTGCGACTTCGCGTGCGACGCGTCGTGCGTCTCGCCCCGCGATGCGATGTTCGACGTATCGTTGCGAAGCTGAACTTCTAAAAGCGATGTCCTGAATAAAACTCGACTGAAGGAAAAATATTTGATTGGTTATCTATTTTATTTCGAAATTTAAACGATAAAGGCTTTTTTTTCTTCTAGGTTTAGATATGAAGTTCTTTCTTTACAAGGAAATTTTATGTCATATATTTTGTAAGTAGAAGTTAAATGAACCTGTATTCAAGGATAACAAGTAAGGTTCGCGATTAGATCCGCGTTAGTTTTGTTGTTTCATTGTAAAAAAATATTTTGTTGGATAAATAATAGGAAATAGAAATGGACATGTATCTTGAAGATATATCTAAATAATATTCAAAAAGTTTCAAAATTCTGTAAATTCTGTTCTAATAAGAATTATTCATAAATGAATGAAGTGTAATCTTTTATCCCATAACACCAACACATTTTAACAACTGTATTTTTTATGAAAGATTTATCTATCTTCAAATGGGTTCAGTGAGGGTAAAGGTTACGATTAGGTACTTACTTACCTACCTACACACAGGCATCCTGTTATGACTGCACAAATCGTAAGATGAAAATGTAAATGTGACTTACAAAAATAAAAAAGGAACTTCAGCCGTGGTTTCAACTTAACGAGTTTAGATAAGATAAAATTGTAGGTTTAAGTAGTTGGAAAAGAATATAATTTGCTTTGCTTTATTGTTCAGTTGATAAACCTGTAGTGACATCTATAAATTTGATCCCTTAACCAAAAATCACAGCGCCATCTCTTGGAGAAATTAAAAACCATGGGTCATGAGGTTTTCACAATAGTGGATACCTAATTCATGTCCTTATTTTACTATTCTTGATTAATATAAGAAATTGATTTCCTGTTCAGTATATTTTTAATTCATCTACACAATCAAAATAAAAATATTCTACCTGCGATCATTCCAGCAAGATTTTACTTGAAGCGACATCTACTGCCGAGTAGCAAAACTGTAATAGCTGCACTAAAAACTCAGTCGGTAAAGTTGCACTTCGAGCTTTGCTGTGATTTCGATTGGGTTATGTCAAATGGTAAGTGGCAAGTGCGTGCAACTAAAGAAAAGTTTTGATGGTTTTTTAATAACAATGTAGATTTATTTTATTCTTTACGCAGATGGAAGAGAAAATTTATGTATAACGATTATGCGTGTTTTATTATTTTATTAATGTATATTTACATGATAACCACTAGGTTTCAATTAACTTAATATAGAGTTAAGTTAGTTCTGCTATAGTTTTAAGTTACTATACATTTATAAATATTATTCCTTATTTTCTCAAACTAGGTACTTATTTCGAAAATATTTTCGGTTTATGTTATAATCAGTTTTAATAATCATTTTTTTAAACCAAAATGTGGATATGTTACTAGAAATTGTTACATAGAAAATAAGAATAAGTAACATATTTTGTTACTGCAATTTACCGACCTAGCTAATTATAATTTTAAAAGTTTTATTACTATTATTTTTACTATAACCTACATAAGCTTTAGTAAAATTGTTTATTGAAGTTCACAGAACTACAAGGCTCTCCTAGACCTCAGCCTAAACAAAACAGTTTCGTTTTCCACCGGTTAGAGATCGAACCCAAGACAGCTACAAGTTAATACTAAAATCGTTGTACCACCAAGAACATTGTACTATAAGGGTATCACTTATTGGGCATATTAAATCTGTAGACTGCTACCTGAGCTAAGTTTTTTCAAGTTTAAATTTATCCTGTTGGAATTATTTACCTAGTTTCCTCGAGAGAGCTTTACCACCAAATACATTTTACTTATTTCTTTTAAATGTAGATATACTAGGGTATCTCCTAATTCCACTGAGGTTTCCATAATAAAACAAGCTTATTGAAGCTAAATTTGTGGACTTATAGTTTTTGTGTCTGTTTGGATCATTTATTTTATTAAATAAATCTCCTCAGATAGGTACTACGGGTGACAAAAATTTTACTCCAATAAAATACGCTTTAATACTTATAATGAATATCTTAACGAGACGTTTCACAACTTGTCTTTTGGACACAAAAGTCGCCAGTATAGTGGTGAAATATTACTCATTTTGGTTTCTGGTTAGATTATTGCTACTTATAAGAATTAATAAGAATAAGAGTTAATAAAATTGCTTCCATGCTGGACGCTCCCACGAAAGAAAAACATAGAATGTGCCAGCTGCTTCTCTTCCCGGGCATACTCTAAAAGTCAGTTAAGGGACAGAGGTTTTATCAGCGTTTTTTGAGGGCGACAGGCTGACTCCCTGTCACTGCAATAGTCTCTCTCCATCATTATGATACCTCGAAATTTGTCAAACGTAACATTAGGTGGTTTGATAGCCTCTGGTGTTCTGCCTACCCCATAAGGGATACAGGCGTGAAGTTATGTATGTATGTAAGAGTTAATAATAATAATTGTAAGCAACAGCCTGTGTTTAATATTTTACATTCGAGATCAATGTCAAATTACTTAATTAATATAGTCGAGGTGTGCAACGAAAGGCATGGCTCTGTTTTTACCATTTGTACCAGTATAGGCCTGGTATTTAAACGTCAAGTGAATAAGTTTCTCGTGGATGGATGTGTAACACTTCAGTCCTCCTGATTTCTTCTGTCCTCCAGGTGACAACGACACCGTTGTTTTAAGTACCTTTAAGTTTTGTCAGTGTAGGGTTGGCTTAGAATAGCCCTACTGACCTGGACATGAGTGTCGTCACTAATTCGAGTGACGCCCTTGGTGGTAGGATCACCCTTCATAAAAAATCTGCCGCCAAATTTGACCGCCCCGGCGGTGATGGGTTCCGGATATATTTTACGAAGAGCCAGCTCTTTTCTACGCCCGTGTGGTTTCATCTCCAATCTCATTTTAATTATCATCAGGTGATGAATAGTCACACGTGGGCTTATTATTTATTATTATTTACTTAGTCTTTAAAAAAAGTTGCTTCCATGCTGGACTGGGAGTCCTGGGATACTAATCCTGTGTAGCCTGCCTGATGCTGTTGGGATTGCCGTGATGATGAAGCACTCCAGCTGGAGTTAACCATTATTAATTATTTAACATAATTCTTTGATTATTATTAAAAAGTAGTAAATACATACGTTCATTACGCTATCATTAAAAATTGCGCCCCAACTTTAGAGTATTTTGAGGTTGTTTGGTTGGAAATTTTAGCTTCTCTTATGGCAGTCTATACATATTTTAACTGTGTTAACTGGCAATTAAATATAAGAACTATAATAGAATGTTTAGTTGTTAAGATATTTACTATCGTAGCAGTAAGGTTACAATACTGAAAATTGGGCCATGTTACCAACAGCAAAAAAATAGTTTTTTTTTTATATTTAGGGTCCTGTACACCAAGCACTCAGTGGCTTACAGTCCAGAGTACCTACTCTGAATGATTTAATCAACATGATCACAATACTTCTGCCCACATCCGGAAAAGACATCGAACTACAATATTTTGAGGGGAGGGGAAACTCCAAAACCCAAAATACGCTTACATGATGACTACTTATGATGATTTTGGCATTTTTAACAAGTTAAATTTTAGTTAAATTTTACTGCCAATATTACATAGACAACTGTAAACAAATCTTTACTAGATATAGAAGAAGGCTAAGTTGATTGAAAGAAGAATTTCAAGAGTCATTTGATTTGACCTCTTCTAAATGGACGTGTAATACCTTAGTTCTAATGACGTTCAACTAATTTGCAAATAGAGCTGCTACTCCTAAAGATCTAAAAATTTTGCTGGTGATTGCCTACGAGACGACGCTACCATGGCCCGTAGCCCTTGCCGCTCCAGGGAAACTACCACTGCGGTGCTGATCCTTGGACATTAGATAGTAACCCCTGGAGCCAGTAACACTGCCTCTGCTGTCTTCCATATGAAACTCAGCAAAGCTCTGTTTGAGTCTGGAAATCAACAGGATGGTGGTAGGTAGTATGACCTATGGTTTTCATTTGTTATTGTAAGAGGCTAATACATACATAAATAACTTCACGCCTGCATCCCTTATGGGGTAGGCAGAACACCAAAGGCTGTAAAACTATCTGATGTCACATTTGACAAATTTGGAGGTATTATAATGATGGTGAGAGACTATTGCAGTGACAGAGTCAGCCTATCGCCCGCAAGAACGCCAATAAAACCTCTGTCTTCTTAACTGGCTTTTACAATATGCCCGGGAAGAGAAGCAGCTGGCACGTTTTATGTTTTTACTTCGCTCCCAGTCCAGCCAAGAGGCTATTTAGTTAAAATAATTAGTTAATTAGTTAAGTATAAGTATAAGTTATCTGATGTTTAGTATTCACCAATACTCATAGACACTCACAACTCCAAGGGAACCTTGCATAGCTGATGTAGGTATTCTAAGGAAGTTACGCTTTCACTTATTTAGCCTGTAACGAAACGTTGTATCCAAAAATACAGCTGATGGAAGATTGATCTGGAGTATTAAAGTAAGTACTAGAAACTTATGAAAATCTCGTCTGCTTTCATCTTCGACCTCATCTTCAGGTGAGATTGAGGTCAAATATAAAAAAGTAGGCCATTAAACTTCTGAATGCATACATAGGTACATAACCTCGCGCCTGTCTCCTCTTGGGGTAGGCAGAGACAAGAGAACACCAATTGCTACGATCTAGACATAACTTCTGAATGATGAGGATGAAGTGTTTGGTAGGTGGTAGATAAATTAGTTGAACTTATTGGTGGAAAAGGGTTCATATAGTTCCCTCTTTGTAATATAGCCGGTCGGTATATTACAAAGAGTACGCACCTCGGTAAATATAATCAGTAGAAAATGCAGAGTGATGCTACTCCTCTACGCAATTGTTATTAGGTAGTAGTTTGTACTTATACTGATAAACAATAAAAGTAGGTACTTATTTATACTATAAGATCTTCCTTTAGTACAGTACAGATACATACATACATAACCTCACGCCAGTCTCCCTTTGGGGTAGGCAGAGACAAGGGAACACCAAGAACACAGATACACAGTACAGATATATATATATACAGTAATTCAACTCCATACAAACGGACGGAACGCGAGCTATACCTACGCGGCTCGATCTCGGCATACGCTCGGCATGCGGCCAGTCACGAGTGTCTGCATACCGAAACAATTGGTGATTGAGCTTTACGTTAATATGCGGATTGTTTATACTTAAAAATTTAATAATACATCTTTTCGTGCGTCTCAGTCGAGGCACAAGTATTTTTCGGTCGCTAATTTATAAGACCGATTTGTTATTCAAACGTAAACATGGTTTTTTGACACAAAACTTATTTTTGTTGAACACTTCCTCTTCAATTAACAAAGTGCTTTATTTGTTTATATAAAGAAAGTATATTTGAAGTCACAAAACAAAATGGAAGTAGGCAAATGTAATTTTAACTCTGAAGGCCGGCAGCCCTATCACATGAGAACGGACCGCGGCGCGCTGTAGGCATTTATTTCAAAGATGCGGCCGAGTTGAATTACTTTATATATCTGTACTGTGGTTGTACTTAATTCTTTGTATATACCTATTATACCTATAGGTACATACATATTAAATCCCGACCTATACATATACTTTCGTCTCATAAAAGTTTTAAACAAACAAAGTATTTTTGTAATAGCACGACATTATTCTCAAAAACAGGATTAGAACGTTCTTAGTAAAAACTTACTGAAATAATTATGTACCTAGATATAATTCATGTAGTCAAGTTTTTACTCCTGAAAAGGCATTTAATTATTGTATAAGTAATCTTTTCTTATTCAATTTTTAATACAACCCAAACGGACACACCTGAAAACAAAGTTGATTAAACAGCTTAAATATAATTATTTATAGAATTTAATAAAAGATAACCAGCCCTCATTATAAAAAGCTTCTTTAAGTCTTCATTCTAAAGGAATGTGTATTCCTATCATCCATATTTTAACATAAAAGAGAACCATCCTACAATTACACACGCCCGTAATCAAAAGAATCTCAACATCTTTGACTGCTGATCACAGATTCGGCCGCCATTTTGGAATACCATAAATTCCTTTTTCAAATACAATCTCTGCGTTTCACGGAAATGCAAAAATCATAATTCGAAATCGTCCAATTTATTTGGAGCTGTCTCGTAGTTTGTAATTGGCCGTATTCAAGACGGAATGAGGGATCAATTAAAATCGGTTACACTTATTGAGCTGTGCGGATTTTTTCGTGCTTGCCTCCATAGTGAGTAGGTGGTGTGTGTTTTGGTAATTTCGACTTAAATGTTGTTGAAATAGAGTTATATGTTGTTATTGGGAGAAATAACCCCCAGCCTGCAATTTTTAAAGTTCAACCATGCGCTGATCGCAAATCAATGGTATTTGTATGTTTTCTGTTTTCCTTTCGACGAAATGAAGAATATTTAAAGTAAATATATACCTACATATAATCAACAAGCTCTGCTCCCTTAGTAATAAAACTTGATTATAATGTTCTAACAGTTGGTTTAACTTATGTTTGTGGTATACGATTAAGAATTTTACTTGTGAATCCTGGTTTTACGCTATAAAACTGCTTTGTCTTTTGACACATTCATACAAAGTAAGTTTTGTCTTGACAGTTTCAAAAGTATTTATTCCCTGCGGCGTAAGAGTATTATTATCACACCAATCGATCGACGGACAAATGGTTGTTTCAAGTCAACGTGGATCAATAGTTTTTATACTATGCCAAAAAATCCGATCGACGTCGACTGAAGAGATCTGGTAACACCCTTAGAGTCAAAAAGGACGTGTAACAAAGGAAAAAAGTATTTATTTATTTATTATCTATTTATTTATTTATTAAGAATGGTACAATGGGCGACCTTATCGCTTCAGAGTGATCTCTACCAGACAACCCCGAAGTAGTAAAAAGTAGCTGAACAGGTTTGAGGTACCACTGAAGTTGAAGAGTATAGTTATTAATAAAATTTCTTATTTTATTTCTAACACATATATATTTATTATGATATACTTACTTATTAAGCAACAATTGTAATACATACAGTATATAGGTAGGTAATATGTTTACTAATGTCTTTTGGGAAAGACAAAAATGATTTACACATAAGAACCTATTATTGTTTTAATATTTGACCGTCAGTTTGCTTCCATGCTGGACTGGGAGCGAAAGAAAAACTTAGAATGTGCCAGCTGTTTCTCTTCCCGAGCATACTGTAACAGTCAGTTAAGGGACAGAGGTTTACTTGGCGTTTTTGTGGGCGATAGGTTGACACCCTGTCACTACAATAGCCTCTCTCTATCTTTATAATACCTCCAAATTTGTCAAACGTGACATCAGATGGTCTTGTAACCTCTAGTGTTCTGCTTACCCCATAAGGGATACAGGCGTGACGTTATGTATGTATGTATGTATTTGACCGTTTTGAGATACCTACTTACTTTTTAAAGAAAAACACATAATTTTGTTTTCCTCCCGATCACGTGGTGAAGATGTAATACATCTATCCTTGCCACTTCTCAACTATTTCTTCAAAACTATTATTAGTCCGGTAAACCATTATTTTAGTTACAATATCTCTACACCCTGTATAAGCTTGTCATAAAAGGCGATAAATTCGAGCTTGCCCAGCTTGGAGGTAACTTCTTTAGGACTTTTTCGGCTACCGACTAACTCTAACGTCTGCCGACGAATATCACCAATCTAGCGGAGATATGTTCCCGCCATATTTCATGAAGAATCAGTGTCTGTTTCCCTTTACTTCCTTCTTCATCTTCACCTTCACCAGGTCAAACGGTTTACTTACCAATAACAATAACAAAGTAAAAAATTGTGACGTCATTGAGCGGCCATTCGATGGTCGTATGATGAATAAAAATTTTTCATTTCATTTCAATAACAATTGATATCCACATCGTTTGCTATTTTACCAAAATTTTGTTATTATTTCGACTCATGATTATGATGAATATTTAATTCATAGTGAAACAGACTGGAGTTCATTCCTCGACTACCGTTATTATAAATAAATAATAAAAAAATGGCCCCAAACTAAGCAGAGCTTGTGATGTGGGATACTATGTAGTGAACCAGGGGGAACCTAGAATATAAATACATATATAGATAAACGCTCAGACCAGGAACATTTTTTTTCTTGTTCCGTGCGCGATTCGAAACCCGCGACCACTGGCGTCTAAGGCAGACTGTGTTACCCCATCGCCAAAGTGGTCGTCAAATTATACCTGAATGATATCATCATCATCAACTGGGAGATGTCCACTGCTGGACATAGAACTTGTAGTACGAGCTGGTGGTAAAACTCCATAAGGATTCGCATGCTCTAAGCACCCTTTATCTATTTTTTTCCTGTTGTGTGTAATTTTTCCTACATTTACTTATATGATTTTGAAATATTTAGATTATTAATACCTTCATTGAGCATCAGGTGAGATTGAAAATAAATATCGTCTTTAAATAAAAGTCTTAATGGGAGCCAATTTTTTAATTTTCTAAGTAAGTTTCTGAGGCTTCAACATAATGTCATAATCATAAAATATTAAAACTTATAAAGCTTTAATTACAATTCAACTTCATATTAACTCAGTTAAGTACCGTACTTCTGTATCTTCAAATAGGCACACTTACCTATAGATTTATATAACATCTACTAAGAGAGATTCAAACATACAAACTTTCATAACATTTCAATACCGTACGCGCGTATCATACGCGGCGCTTGGCGCATTCCGAACGTCCGTATCTAACGCGCGTATGGTACGGACGTTGCAGTTTTGTATGAAACGCGCGTTCGAACGCGTGACGCAGCGTTGACAATTACCCAAAATCCAAAAACGCACGCATACAAAAAATAGTCATAACGGGACGCAAAATTGACAAATATAGATTTCTTAAATAGATCTTTTAGCATGTACCTACTTACTGTTAATTTATTTTATCATCAAATGTTCTATAGAAATTACTTTATGATTATTTTATTGTATTTTTTCCTGTCGTAGCTACTTTCTACAGATTTAATTAAACGATTAGATATCAGATAAAAATGTAATTTCTAATGTTTCCAAAAAAATAAAAATCACTACTTAGATATCAAATCTTTATAAATAGCCTCATAAAACTTTATTTAACATAAAACACACCTAAATTACAACCTAATTGTTTAATATCCTCTAAAAACACAACTAATTACTTTACCAAGATGCTAATTTGGCCGCCATTTTGTTGTACCTACACAAAAGCCCGCCATATAAAAAAAAACTATTGCAATTTTATTCGCCATAAAAACCACGAGGTCGCGTGACCACATTTCTAACTTTCGATTAAATAAAAAAAATATTGAGAATACACACCCACCCCTGAGGGGTGTGATTTCACCCCACGTTGTATTAAATTGTGTGGGGATGCGTTGTCATGGATAAATCAGGAAAAACGAAAAAATATCTTATGTACCTTATGCTTTTTACGCAATACAATAAGGTTGCGTAATATGGATTACGTAATATTACGCTACGTATTCATAGTCAGTATTTTATTTGGAAAACAGTGATACAATGAGAAACAAAAACCAAAAACTAAATTATTTTTTGAATGGTGATATTATGAAACCTAAAAGAAATAAAATAAAATAATTACAATTAAGTTAAATTAAATCAAATTAAAACAAAGTAAATCAAAATAAATCGAAACAAATTAAACCGGAACAGATCAAATCAAATTAAATGAAACCGAATGAAATCAGCCAAATTAAATTTCACAAAATTACACCAAGAGTCAAACGAAGTTAAATTAAACTATACTAAATCCAATTAAATGACATTAAAATAAAGAAAAACATTAAATAAATATAAAAGTAAATTAAATTTAATAAAAATTAAATTAAATTAAACTGAAAAATATCGAAATTTTATTCATTATTGCAGAGGTAAGTAGAGGTTTATGCTTGACCACTATAGCTCCTGTGGTGTAGTGGTGGTACACGTGTATCCAAGGGCGGTACAGCTAGCGGTACCTATTCTAAGCCGACGTTATAAACATGACTATTTTACTCATTCAGGGTAAAAAATGAGAAGAATAAAATAAACAATTTTATTTAAATTTCATTTATTTTACAAAGATTGCTTCTAGTATTATTACAGGGTAGCTATTTTGTTATAAACCTACTCAGATATTACAGTCTATCTCATTAACATTGATAACAATACAATTAAAAATAAGGAAAAAATAAATATTCAAAAATAAAATACAAAACTTAATTTTTACATACTTCCGAAACATTTAATTTCTAAAACTATTTGAAATTTGATTTCTAACGATATAACAAAATTGAACAAATATTATTTTACAAAGATAACGTCATTTACATTTAAACTACTTATAATACGTGCCTTCTTTGAGTACTGGGGGTGTCACATAAAATTTTGTGTAGCAGCACATAATGTATAAAAATTAAGATTCTTCTAAAAATCCTTTAAATGTCAAATTATGATAAGTAGTTAAGAATTATGTGTTATAATACATAATAAAATCTTCTCTCTTCTTTCTGTTTCGTAGTTGCCGGAAAATTTAGATTAAATTACAGACTTTTAACCTTAATTTGCAAAAAAGTGAAAACTGATTACAGAATACCTCAAAATCAGCAAACTGTATATTTTATCTGTTAAATCGAGCTGAAATAATGCCAAGTACACACGGCCATCTCTCATCTTAAGATGTTCACTGTTTTTTTTAAGATATCTTGAAAATCTTTTTAAAAAATCTTTCTTAAAAAACTGCCAATGACCCAAATTTGATCATTTAAATTATATGTAATCTTATGGTTGGTTGATCAAAAGAATATATCATTGACTGACTGAAGAGGCTTTTAAAAAACTTTTATTGTCACTTCTATAATAATTATGTATGACCATTTACCAATATCAGACAGAACAATATTATTGTATAAAAAGTAACAAACGATTAGCCATTAGGGTTCCCAAAATACACTCCCAAATATCCTTGCACCAAACAAAACAACATGAAAGATAAAAAAAAACACAATTTTTTGGTAATGTGGGCGAACTTATCTCATCAAACGATTTCTTTGAGGAAACATTTTGTTTGCTTTCTTTTTTTATAATAACTTATTATTGTTTTTAGTCTTTAGTTCGAAAAATATGTACAAATATTTTATAACTGTCAATATTAATTTATTAGTCTTTATGAATAGGTACGCACAAATATCTAAAAAGAGCTGTAGAATATGCTTAAATAATAAATAGTTAATAATATAAAAAATCTATCGTCATAGTCTTCACAAGGCGCTGACTGTACAATCTTTCGGGGAGATGCCAGTAATTACCAATTAGTCGCTCAATGGTGCCGCGGTCGCTGTTACTTTATAGATAGCTGCCATGATTGGGAATACATGCACAAGGTTTTATAATAAATTAATATAAATAATATATTAAAAAATGAAATCTACCTATGTGGGTAAATTAATTAATTAATAATCTAAGTTTTTTTTATGCAGTATGTTCCAATTTAAAAGCAAAGAGAAATTTAAAGATTTAAATATTCAGAGAGCAGGGAAACAATATTTTAGGATATAAAGATGATCCATGATGTTTTCCTACTCTGTAAAAAAATCTTTTGAATTATTTTTTTTAATTGACTTCGGAATTTTGTTATATATACGTATTGACATTCCAATAAATGCTTTGCTGCTTTTAGCCAGCCTGAATTTAGGAAACGCTAACTTATGGTCGTTCCTAGTCTTTAACTTTTATCATGATTAACTTTCCTAGTTTTAAATTTATAACTATTTAATAATATACAAAATGTTTTCATAAATATATTGTGATGCAAGGGTCAAGATACAAATTTCTTTAAACTTTTCTCTCAGAGATTCTCTATTTCCAAGTTTATACATTCCACGAATAGACCTTTTATGCAGTGTAAATATCGTGTCAATATCTGCGGCAACACACCAAAGTAGGGTGCCGTAGGACATTATACTATGAAAATAACTATAATATACCAGCTTTGCCGTACTAAAATCAGTCAATGAGCGAATTTTCTTTACCGCGAACGCTGCAGAACTAAGTCTACTCGCCAGCTCGCGATGACCATATTTACCCTGACCAGTATAGTCCTAGAGTATGGCCCACGAGAGAAAAAATAAAAGGGCATTGACGTCTCCCGACCAATAACCCTTTTTGTAAAAACGACACAAAAAAAGTGTATGAAACTTATCGCGAATATGTCGTAAACGACTAAAACATGAGTATCGTAGACATATCGTAGAAGTATGAGTATCGTATGAGTTTGTGTAAAACTTGGTAGAAGTCGAGTCAATGCCGTTTTATTTTTTCTCTTGTGGGCCATACCATAGTACTTTTAAGCGTCGAGTGAATAGGTTTCTCTTAACATCAGGTGTCATGGAAGACAAACGTCCCATCCATATTTTATAAAAAAAGGTATCTTACATCTAAAATAACCACTCGATGATATAAGTTAATAATCACAAAATTGAAGATAAAGCGAAATTTAATGAGGGGAAGTTCAAAAAAGGCTACGTCTAAACTAATAAATTCTGGAATCTTATAAGTAATCTTGTTTTTAATACAAAAAGTGTAAATTTTATCAAACGGTGGAGCAGCGTAGATGCGTCCATTCTTTTTATAATCCAAAAAAACTTTTAAGAATAGTAGTAAATATCAACAACACAGATAGTTGCAAACCGCATTTTATTAAAAATAATATTCTCTCACTACCGTGCATTTACATATTAGAAATTTGCAAATTTATCAGAAAAGACCCAGAATACTATACAATACGTGATGATGTTCCATCAAAATATACTATCAGGCCCTCCCGGAAAAATCAACTTATTTTACCTACTTCAAAACTACATATACATGCCTCTGGCCCACTAGCCATGTCAATTAGAATATACAACCATTTACCAAATTACATTAAAAATGAAACTAAAGATAATATATTTACAAAAATGCTTATTATTCGATTGACGAATATTTAAAAGAAAAATTTAAATAACCTATAAAATATTTCAGTTGAAAAACAGTAAATCCCTCTCTCTCCTTCCAATGCAGTGCCTACACTAGGCCCATAAGGTTACATTGTATAGAAGAGTGTTACATATTATACTATAGTTGAAAAAATAATTATGTAATTTTTATGGAAGCAATAAAAATATTAAATTAAATTAAATATTCGTTTTATTCTCTAATAATATTAATCTCGTAATAAGTCTATTTATTTGACTCTTTCTAATTAACATTATATTTCACCTGTTGATAAGGCAGTACGAGGCCTAACCATATGACACGCATTGCGGATCTATATTTGTGGACGACCACTTTGGCGATGGGGTAACACTGTCTGCCTGAGACACCAGTTGTTACGGGTTCGATACCCGCACGGAACAAGAAAAATAAAGTTCCTTGTATGGTCTTTATCTATTTATATATTTATATTCTAGGTTCCCCACTAGTTCGCTACATGGTATCCGATAACACAAGCTATGCTTACTTTGGTGCCTTGTAGTTGGTGTGATTGTCTGGGGTTTTTTTATATTGCCTTTCCTAATCTCAACTATCGGACTAACATTTCTCGCCTAAACTGACTGATATAAGGAATTGATTGATCAGGCCAGTAATTCAACTTCATACAAACGGACGAAACGCGAGCTATAACTACGCAGCTCGATCTCGGCATGCGCTCGGCATGCGGCCAGTCGCGAGTGTCGGCATGTCGAAACAATAGGTGATTGAGCTTTACGTTAATATGCGGATAGTTTATACTTTAAAATGAAATAATACATCTTTTCGTGGATCTCAATCGAGGCGCAAGTATTTTTCGGTCGCTAATTTATAAGACCGATTTGACACAAAACGTATTTTTGTTGAACGCTTCCTATTCAATTTATAAAGTATTTTATTTGTTTATATAAAACAAAAGTATATTTGCAGTCACAAAACTAAATGGAAATAAACACAAAGAAGGCAAATGTAATTTAAAAACTGAACGCAGCTCTATCACATGTGAATGGTCCGCGGCGCTGTAGACATTTATTTCAAAGATGCGGCCGTTGAATTACTGTAGATATCTGTACCGTACAACCCACACCACAAGCCAACACAGACACGTGTTTCACTTCAACCAGAATCCTCAGAACTTCGGTGTTCGCGGAATTAGCAAGGTTAAAAACATGATTGATAAAAGCAAGATTATTAATCCTTAGACTCCAAAACAGTATCAAGTTGCTTCATGACTGGCAGGCAACAGATCGTCAGAGTCTCCCGGGACCGTAAGAGCGATGACGCCTTCAATGATGCTTTGTCGAGTCAAATTAAATTATGTTATTTGCTGATCTGGGAGCGAAGGAAAAACATAGAATGTGCCAGCTGCATCTCTTCCCGGGCATACTGTAAAAGTCAGTTAAGGGACAGAGGCTTTATTGGAGCTTTTTTGTGGGCGATAGGCTGACCCCTGTCAATGCAATAGTCTCTCTACATCATTATAATGCCTCAAAATTTGTCAAACGTGACATCTCATGGTTTAAATACCTCTGATGAGCTGCCAACCCCATTAGGGAAGTTATGTATGTATTTTTACACCGACAGCTCAATTATATCTTGTGGCTTAATTTATTTAATTGACTTTCGCAAATACTAGATACCCTGGTTACTAGATAGGTAACTTTTGTATGATTTCAAATGCAATGTGATTATTTCTACGCCCTTTAAAAGGGAACTTTCTTCTGAATGATTGAGGTATTCTGTGAGACTACTGAAAAGATTTCAATCACTGTTGTAAGAGTGTTTTTCGGGATCCACTATTAAATATCACCATGAATTACCGACGTGTGGAGATATCACAGTTTTTGACAAAAAAACTAGTTAAACTAGATGTGTAAATGTATTAACTACAAATACAGCAAAAACTGTGGGTCAAACTGCTGCCATGAAGCCGGATACTGTAGCTAGTTTATTTAATTTAACTCTTTTCAAATTTAAATATTCAAGAAGTAACAATAAAGGTACAATATATTGACCTAAATAAAAAATAGACACCATGGAGCAACATTTTGTCATTATCAAGCCTGTTATCAACTCCTGAATGAAAATAAACATTTTATTAATATTTATTTACACTTCATTGTATGCCATTAATAAGTACCAAATAAAAAAAATACATAATAACAATTTTTCATGGATAATACAATATACTTTGCAGTTAAATATTAACCGCTTAAAAACTTGTTCTTTTCCTTGCATGGTTTTAGCAGCTCTACTTTTGTTCTCGCAAAAGTAAGGCTGATAGCCAAACAAAACTTTTCAATTCTGACTTCTTGTTTCAAAGATATGTTATCTTAATAACCTAACAGTTTTTTCTATAAATATAATATTATAAACCAACAAAACTCGCAGTCGGTATACTGTTGTATATCTACCACAACTCAACAGTAATCACAGTAAAACCGCAAGACTGGTAATAAAATATTCACGAAAAGAATGCATCCAACTTATGCTAAGTATAAGATAAATCTTGGCATGTGGGGTGTGGGGTGCCATCAGTGCACCCCCATAATCCCCTTATTAATGGCGTTTCGTCTCCCCACCGACATGTGGCCCTATAGAGGCCCTTCCGTGGCCCTACAGCGGCTCTTTAAAGGAATCGTGATTAGGTATTTTCTTATCGTTTTTGATGAGCGAGGGCTGTATGTTAAGGTTTAACTAGGACCTCCTTAAGCCCTTATCAATTGGGTTTATTTTGTCGGTGATAGAAGGTAGGCATGTGTTTTATTTGAGCATTCAGTGATTTTGATGAAAAGATGCAATGTAAATAGAGATCTTTGCTAACTTGATTAAAGAACTGTTTTAAGGTTTCAGGAAAAATTATGCGGTTATCAAGAGTTTACTCTGTTTTACTCTACACTATTTTGTACACGGGAAAGTTTCTGAGAATGGAGGGATGTTTGAAACTCTTTGAAGCTCAAACTGACCCGAAATCTCACACATCGACTGGAAAAACGTAACTAGTTAAGATTTATAAGTGACTGGATTATTTAATCTTCCATGCTGGACTGAGAGCGAAAGAAAAACATAGAATGTACCAGCTGCTTCTCTTCCCGGGCATACTATAAAACTCAGTTAAGGGACTGAGGTTTTACTGGCGTTTTTGTGGGCGAAAGGTGACCCCCTATCACTGCATAACCTATCCATCATTATAATACCTCCAAAGTCAAACGTGACATCAGCCTTTGACTTTGGAGGAATTCTGCCTACCCCATAAAGGATGCAGCGTTGTATTATTTAATTAAATAGTTGATAAACATAAACTAGATAATACCTCAACTGAAATATACAAACAAACAGAACTTGAGAAAATCTTCTTTACCCATATAACTCAATAGCTAATAATTATACATGTAAAATATATGTAATTGGCTTAAAGCTTTAATCCAATGTAACTTTAATTTTGCTAACGTTAATAACTTTGATTGATTATGATATTATGTAGCAAGCCAGCCAGAAAATGTCCTAAATTTTCTTTCCTACAACGTTGAAAATTACCACATTTTTTGACAGCTTTTTTGAAGTTCGTGCAATTTTTTATTTTGTTCGTTCGGTAGTATTTAATTACAATAGTTTCTGCTGGGGAAATGTTACTATAGCATAGTGAAATAAATTTTATACCTATACATTATTTTGTCGCTCTCCAGGATAACAGTTCTAAAAAAAATCTCAAATTGCATGTTCTGTTTACTATAAAATTAAATAAATAAAAACAAAAAATAAAATAAAAACAAGCGGACATTTACATATTTTTTAAAGAATAGTACTTACATTAATTTGGTCGAAGCCATGAAAATAATGCAAGATTAAGAAATTAATTAATTAAAAGTTGACGACCGGTCATGACGACCGGCTGGTGTAGCGGTAACATACATTGCCTTCTATGCCAGAGGCCCTGGGTTCGAATCCCGGCGGTGGCGGATATTTGTGTGATGAACACAGATATTAGTCGTCAAGTCATGGATGTTTATATGTTTATTTAAGTTTATTCTAATAAAAAATATGTACCTATTCAATATGTATATGTTTATATATTGTATTTATTAAGTATATCAGTATCCATAACACAAGTTCTTTAAGAAACTTAATTTGTTCTTATGTTGTGTGAGTGTCAGAAATATAAAAAAGTCCCAACTTTAAAATTAAAAGCTATGAAGACTTATTTTTTAACCGACTTCAAAAAAAAGGAGGAGGTTCTCAATTCGGATGTTTATATATTTTTTTTTTTATGTATGTTCGTTCATAACTCTGTCAAATATAGACGGATTTGCAAAATTATTTTTTTGTTCGAAAGGGGATTATTCCGAAATGGTCCCATATAATTTTTATGGCATTCGGTTCACAACTTTCTGAAAAAAACGACAAAAACCAAAAAAAAATATTCAATTATTTAAAATATGTATGAATACTAAGAATATGTACCTTCACTGAAGACCTTATACTTTAGTCAAAGTTTTGACGTGAAGTCGGTTTTTTTAATGCTCTGCATTCGTTGATTATTAAATCACTTTTATTGCTTATACTTTTTATTAAGATCCTGATAATAGTTCAGGTTATGATGAGAATCAGCGGAGTCCTCAATAAGATTCCCTACCACCGATTGACACAATTGTGTGCGTTAATTCAATGAGCTTGCGTTATGGAGACAACACTTCAGTACACTCAACTTCAAGCCAGCATAGAATAATGGCTTTTTTAATTCTCAAAATCGGCTGGGAATCGATTGACTAACTATTTCACCAAGAAAGTCAAATAATTTGCATTGATTGATTTACAAAACTTGTAATCCAATTATCTTCAACATATCATACCCAAACACATGACACCAATACGATCAGTACACATAAAAGAAACTGAAAATATGGATATAGTATGTAAGCTTGTAAATACTAATGTGAAATTTCAGTTGATTTAATAAACGAGGCTGAAGGCGCTGTCTGCTGAAATACAGGCAATAAACCTAGTTCGGCAGCAGATGCTATGAAAAGGACTGTCATATTGTGTATACTATGTATAAAAACGCTATTATATAAGTTGTGTAATGTAATATTTTTTGGTATAAATAAGTTATTATTATTATTATGTATGCTTACAGCTACACGCCTTTCGGCGGGAAAGACCCCATAATCGGACCAGTCGGTTGGGGATCAGGGCAAGAGAGACAGAAACCGGCGAAATAATTAGCTTCTTTAAATCATTGTGGCTTTTATACTTTTGTGACCTTAAGCTGCCCTTGGTTGTATGCGTAGTTACCAACGTCTTGTTTATTTCCTGAGCTTTATAACTTTGCAATGTAATGTAGGATAAGTCAGTGTAAGTACTGGCACCAGAACTTATCAACTAAATAACACAAATAACAATTTGGCATATACAGGGTTAATTTTAATAAGCGCATCACCTCTCCACATCAATCCCAACAACATTTGTTCTACAACTAATCGAAATTAAAAGTTTTCAAAACAAAATCGTTTTCCCTTACAAAAAACATTTATAGCCTCGGTTTAGTGGCGTAGCTATTTTACTCTGAGCGTAGGTAGGTATGCCACGCGCCTGTGTAATAAAATATCGCTTCAAAATAAGCTACGAAAAAACGCTTTTTTTTTTGTGTTATTTATCAAGATTTGTAAAAAGTCGTCTAACAAATGTTGGGATTGATGTGGAGAGTTTGCCTTCAGTACTTAATGATGCATTGTTTTAATATCAGGGATTAATGGTCAAAACTTATTACAGAATTTCAATTTGAATCTAATGAAAACGAAGCTCATACATCATTTATCTACACCTATGTCATGAGCTTTGATTCTTTTATATTTCTGTGGTAATTTACGATATGGTTGACTATCATAATGGATATCCATTTGTTGTTACTCGGAAATGTAAGCCGACCACACTATTGAATAAACACATACGTACGAACTGCCTCTTAAATCTTAATCCTTAATACTTTTTTCACACAACACTAGAGTAGTTCAAAAGGCCCGTATAGGCAAGTGAGAGGCTCGATAAAAATATCAGTCAAAGTCAAAATATCATTATCTCGTACGCGTTTTATATGTAATTGAAATAAGTCAAAAGGTTATATTTCGTAAGATAGATCTGTTGAGAAGTATTAGAAAGAAACTAAACACTGCAAATTTTTCAAATTAGTTTATGCTTACTCGTAACTGCTGACATTTATAGTCCATAATTTAGATATTTCATAAAGTTTGTTTGATAGCATCTTTAAATGTAGGTATTAGGTGGTAGGTACATCTTGAATATTTGTGTGAACTTGATTATAATTACATTGATAATATACATTGAGCAATAACTCCTTTATGAGACTATAGGACTATTCAATACTTTAATTATACATACATACATATATAACTTCACGACTGTATCCCTTATGGGGTAGACAGAAAATCAGAGGTAATAAAACCATCCGGTTTCACGTATGACAAATTTGGAGGCATTATAATGGTGAAGCCCATAAAAAACCTCCAATAAAACCTCTGTTCCTTAACTGACTTTTACAGTATGCCCGGGAAGAGATGCAGCTGGCACATTCTATGTGTTTCTTTCGCCCCCAATCCAGCATGGAAGATACTTTTATTATGTAAATCACATTAATTTATATTTTTTATGGAACATGAATAAGATTTTTTTGATAAATACAATTTTAAAAATACACCGTAAAAAAAAACTTAAATAAAAAAAAAAACTGTATAAAAACTCTGATAAACTTATCTAATTTATACGTTTAATGCAACTTAACACGGCTCTTAAGAGTTGAAAGCGTTGTTTACAAAGGCTTAAGCCTTAACATGTCATTCATTTGAAAGACCTTCAGGCCAAGTGGCTAATCGCTTGTACAATTAGCCGTAGGGCCAAAATTTTAAGTCTTACTATAATTATAAAAATGAAAGTTTGGATGTATGGACGGACGTTTGATCCTCAATCAAGTCAAAACTGCTAAACAGATTTGTACGAAATTTGTCATACTGATAATGGAATGTTTGGAATAGCACATAGGCTACTTTTTATCCCGAAATTCCCGCAGGATTCGAAACTGCGCGGGTAAAACCGCGCGCAACAGCTAGTTCAATTGAATTTTATTTATAACATCCACTTTATTCGGTTTTCTACCTTAATTTACCTTTTCGTATATTACGTAGAGTTGCGTTATAAATAAATATATCTGACACTCACACGCCATTATCTAGCCCAAATTAAGTTTCTTAAAGAACTTGTGTTATGGATACTAGATAACTGATATATTATGAAATATATAAACATACATATTGAATAAATACATATTTTTATTAGAATGAACTTAAATAAACATATAAACATCCATTACTTGACGGCTAATATCTGTGTTCAGCACACCGATATCCGCCGGCGCCTGGATTTGAACCCCGGACCTCTGGCATAGAAGGCAATGTATGTTACCACTACACCAGCCGGTCGTCATTATGTTAGTATGAAATCATTTCCGTTATGTATCTATCTACACAAGACTGTAAGATTGGTACCTGAGCAAACATTGGATATACTATTTAATTTAACAAAAACACAACGTATCCTACATGTCAGCTAAACACAAGCATTATTTAATCAACAAACAGAAACGCACCGAAATAATAAAAGCCCAAAACAAATGAAACCCGTCTGAAATGAAGAAGAGAGAAAAAAGATCTCTTTCCGAGGGGTCTACACATCTCATATAAAATTTATTCCAAATAACAGACAATTTGCCCGACCCACCCTCTGTTTTATTAGAAAAAATATTTAATATAATCCAAACAACGATTTTTCAAACAACAATAGCTCTTATGTTCCAGGGAAATGATCTGATTTCGCAAGGAAATATGTAATGATAAAAAATATCAAGCGAATAGTCATCAACATTTTGTATTATTGAAATGAAATAAAGGAAAGAAAAGTATTCTAGAAATTGGAAGAAAGGTGATGTGTTACACGGCGGGACAAAAATACAGTCGTATTGTGGAAACTTATGAGGGAATACACAATTTTTTAAGGCTGGTGTTAAAGGTAGGCTATAGACAACGATATATATGATGTTATAACTTCTTTGAAAAGTAAATATATAATGCTCAAATATGTTGACATAATACAAACTGAATGGCACAGAACCCGCAACTATCGGTGCGGCGCGTAAACAGGTTCACAAAGGTCGTTATTCAATTTCCTCTACTATAACATTTTAATTATATATTTTTTTAATATTTACACTCTTACTCTTAGCAAAAACTGTTGTCTCATATGTCCTATTTAACCTACTTTGGTACAAACTGTCATTTAAAGCAGTATGGATATGATTTAAATACTTATAAGCACAAAAGTTATTGAAAAAAAAATAACTAAAACAAAGCTACAAATATCTCGAACTTAGTTTGATTGCTCTCTGTTGTCTATCATATTCACTATGTAATATTTATTTATTTGCGTTGAATTCCCTACTTATTATTTTTAAAATCGTATCGATAATAACTCATGATATCCGACACCGTGATAAAAGTTGAAGTACCCAGGTTGGAAAATTATTATTTTAATCAATCGATAAACATTATAAAATAATGTAATTATCATAATCAAAGTTAGAAATTTATTGGTTTATGAGTTAATTACAAAATATCAAAGTCCTACACGTAGTGGCAACTTAATTACCATTAATTCGTTAAGGAGATTATGGAGGTGCTGTGAAAGTATTAATAAAGTAAAGAACCTCTGGTCTAGTAAATTAGTTGTTAATTTTCAAATAAGCGAATGTATAAGTACATGAAAAACGAACGTATTATAAATAAAATAAGGATGGTTTTTGTTTCCCATGACTCCTTGGTGGTATGATATCAAGAAGACTAAGGTGTTGCATCTGAAAACAAATACATTTTTCTTATATAAATTGTCTAGAATCTATTCGTGACCATTGCAACTGGTTCAAAACGTCGAGGTAAAATAAATAAACTAACATAAATCTCTTAACTTTATAAATTACTTGTAAATAACAGTGTTGAGTACATTATTAAATATACTTGAAATAATAATTATTTGCAGAAAAATAACAGCCAAACAAAACAAACAAAACTTTCCAAATTCTTCAATACAAAGTAGAAGTATCCCAGCATCGTTTATCAATTATGTATTTTTAATATTTTCTTTTATCGATTCGTTTCTTTTATGTTTTATGTAAATGGCTATATACAATATAATATTTAATAATAGAATTCCCTTTAACATATTGTTATATTTTATTATTTAATGAACTCTTATGTGTCTAGAAATTAAGTTCGTATTCAATCTAAACTTAATTTTACACTAAACAGAAATAAAATTGTATTATTTATCTTTAATTTTATTATTTCAATCCTTTTATATAATATATAAAAGGTCCATCCTCACAACTTTAACTATAAGTAGACTATGAAGAATTTAAAATTTTAAAAATCTTGTGATATTTAAAATATAATGTTGTATTTCCAAGTTACAAATAAAACAAATAACTCTAATAACTTTTGTACATGTTATGCGCATAATGCTACTCATCCTGGAGTCCTATTAGTCGCCCGCAACGCATGTATGTAGAATCCTACAAACATGCGTTGCGGGCGACTGGAGTCCTATTAGTCGCCCGCAACGCATGTTTGTAGGACTCTACATACATGCGTTGCCCCGTTGTCTGATAACCCCAAAACTATCTAATATCACTGCTTGTAACTCAAGAAACAACGTTTTCAAAGGCAAGATAATATTTAGTAAACACTTAAAAATGGTGAAAATAATCGCGAATACTTAAAATGGTAAAATAAGAGTACTTTTTATCCCTAAGCCTGCCAACTATATCTTCGAACTCATCATCACTTACCATCCGGTTCACACATAAAATTAAAAACAAAAAATAGTACCAACATGCACAAAACATGCTACCCAGTCCTATATTGTTGTCCTCCAGTGTAAGCCGAAGCAAGCAGGGATTGGCCGTAGGCCGAATTTAAATAAGATGTCACTCGCATAACAAGAACTCCAACCGAGGGATCCCAAATTTGATCAAAAAAAACTTTATCATTCTACTGTAACACGCAAAATTAAGCACAATTTTTAATTGGATATAATCGTTTAAAGACGTACTAATTTGGGAACACTCCCCTTGAGGCTTTTTTAAAAAGATATCGGTTGCATAAATGAGGTACTTTTAAGTAAGGTGATTAGAAACGAATTTCGAGGGTTAATGGGGAATCTTTATAGCCATTTTCCCGTGTTTGTTACACGTAATTTGTGTTAATTATTATCTAGAATTATGGGTTAACGTTTTTTTTGTTGAAGGTGTTTTCCAAAGGTTATTAGTTACAGATGGTGGCAACTTAAGGTGAAATGATGTCTGAAGTGACGTTTTAAGAGTACTTTTCAAAGATAATTATACGTGGGTAGGTAATTAATTTTTTATGTGTTTTTTATTGTTATGCGTTAGTAAAATAAATGTTATCATGATTTTGGTTAACTTATGACTAATTTGAAGACTATTAAACCGGAATTTACTATGAAGGTCTTTGTCCGGAGTTTGACTTTTATTCTTTCTTTGTTCATAACAAAATAGTGGGTAAACATTTTATATTCCGTTTTACGAGAGAATTTAAAAACGTACTTTGACAGACATCAAAGTGAATGACATAAATGTAAATAAGTACCTGCCACCCTCGCTAACCGCGCGTTTCATATTTTGAAAGTCTTACAAGTATGTAGTATAACCAAAACTTTATAAAAGATTTAGGATTAAATTTCAAAAATTAATTATAATATGAAAAAAAAATACTCAATTTCAAAAATCGAACATAGTTTTCCATTAATAAAAAAATTTAACATTATTGAAAACAATCAAAAGTCTTTAACGCATATTATAAAGTATTTAAAAATGACTTAGTAAATTGTAGAATCGCACGCAATGCATATTTTTAACAAAAGCATCCATTATTTTTGCATATACTCCACACGCCAACACGGGGCGAGGGAGGGAGAATGGAACTCACGACATTCGGCAGCCATTACTGCGACCCTTCAAGCCACTCGCCCTCTCTCCCCTCACAACCTCTGTTTACTAAAAAATGCGACCAATTTTATATGCCACCCACCTATATACGCATCCATCTATAAACAGCACACAACTTCAAACACGGCTTATTCAAATAAAATAACAATCCTGTCTTTATTTTTAAAAAAAGAACGGCCATTTTATACGAGTGTTTACCGGATTAGCATTTCGAACTTAACACAGAAAAACTTTTTGGTGCTAACTTTTTAAAACGTTCTGATGGTAATCATGAGAGTTGGTATTTACGCGCACTCGTGTCACTTTGGAACTACTTATTTGAATGTCGAACGTTCGAAGTAGGCATTTTGAACAGGACATATTTTAACACTTTTTTTATTTTCTATCACTGATAAAAAAGTTTAAGTTTTTTAAACAAGGAGGTTACACTTCTTAAATTAAAAAATAAACAGAAAAGAGTTGATAACGAACACGTCTTCCACTAATCAAAATCACTAGCATAATGCTCTCAACTCTTTACAAGGGGAACTATTTTGTATTTTTTCTTCCTGTTCATAATGAATTCCTGTTTTTGTGTATTAACTCGAGGACAAATTGCAGGCTGGAGCGCGGACTCATAAATATTCGACCGTTTAAATAAAAAGCCCTGGATACTAAAGGCTCTTTAGAATTCGCGTCTTAATGAACGAATCTTATTTTCTTTTAAACAGTCATTTGCGTTTTTTGGATTATTCGAGGTTGTAAATTAAACATAGCCTACATAATGTTCTAGGGTTTTAAACTTCTAATGTGTTAAAGTTTATTTATAGCATTGTATTTTTTTCTTAATTAGGTAATTAAAGTGTCCATGATCAGCAGTACGTAGGACGTATATTTTTAAAATACTTTATACGAAGAATTATGAAGGAAAAATTAACTTATTGTTTTTAACGACCGGGTAAAGTCCTTAATTTTATGTGTGACTCGAAATTTTAAAATCTTTTAGATTGAATTTACTCAAAATAAAGAAAAATTTGGAAGCAAATGAAACATCCGTTACAAACATACATCATCATGACTTTGAGACAAAAAAAACTCATAACCATCACAACGGATACGATCCTTTATTATTTCGAGTTCTATAAAATAATCGCAACAGTTTCAAAATATGCAAAGAACAAAAAAACTTAGTAACACATGCAAATCGGCGGTTGCAAGGTTAAAGGGGTGAAATAGGGTTAAATCTGGGCTAATACACGACCATAACACATTTATTATTCTTATGCTTTATTATGTTTGAAATATAATAAGCTTTGGTATTTTTAATTTAAAGTGCTAACTAAGGCGGACTTTTTTACATTTTTTTTTGTTTCTAGTACCTAAATAGACTGTAGGTTAGATATTTTATTGTATTTGCTTTTTTGCTTTAATTGTATTTTGTACAATGGTAATATGTATATTAACTTATGAATTAAGGTAGCCTTTTATTAGTGAGACCATTTAATTTTAAATTACTTTACTTAGACATAAAACAAAAGGTATGTGATAATTCAAAGAGCCCAAATGTGAAGATGTTATCCTAACCTAACCTTGTGTATAGTTACTTGAAAGTAAAAAATACATTAAAATGATATTATTTTAGTTCTAACATCCTTTGTGGGGTGTCTCTTGTAATTCAAATGAACTTCACATCACTAGAAACTGATATCCCTGAGAGCATTCCACATTCGAATTATTCCCGCCATCAATAGATAGTTTTGTTTTTTTTTTGTCTCAAAAACATTTAAAATAGGACATGCATATCATTGTTGCCCTTTTAGTTTTTTTTTCCTTCGAGAACCGGTATGAATAATACTAAATCATTAAACGTAGTTTTTGAAATTGGAACGCAGCTGTGATGTTTTTTGCGACATTTTTTGTTAGTTTTAGAATGTTCGAAAATATTTTTATTACCATTTTGACAACAAAGTCAAAAAGGATTGTGTTATGCAAATTTAAAAGTAGGTCACTTTTTTAGGTAATTTATATTTCTTTTATCCGCATCCAAATGAAGAATTTGTGCTATGCTTTTACTGTCAGTTTTAATGACAATAAATACAAGTTGTAAGAAAACTGAGATGGGATAGACAACTCAATCAACTTTTTTGTAAAAAGTAAAGCTGTTTTGAACGTCATTTTTAATTGTTTATAACGTCATTAAATAAGAATATGAATATATGTATAGAAGAACGTATTATAAAAAAGCCGGATTCCACGCGTAATTGGTCACAGTACATAAACAAGTAATTTGTAATAGCAACCTATTCCAGTAGCAATACCATAAAAATTTATGACACTACAAAACACCTACGACTAAATTACACATCAGAATTGAAAACGTTATAAATATCAGACCTAGAATTAAATATATCTCATAAAAAAAAAAAACTAACGTCGTAACTGAAATATTATCCATTAACTAAGTAATTACAATTGACGCCCTATTTCTCACACTGAAATAATTTGAAATAGACATCTGCCGGCTAATTGTCTAACGAGGCAGGGTCGTAAATTGCTCAAAATTATAACAGTCCATACAAAAAGCGTCACACGGCGACATTTCTTTATTTTTAAAGAGCAATCGTCTTTAAAAACCTGTCGCTACCGAACTCAAGGTGTGAAATTTGCAAATTTAAAACAATTTTATTATTTTCTGCGTAGATCGTTTATTTGAAATTTATGACTTACACGTTTCTGCGTTAAAGTCGGTTTTCGCTGTTACCGGTTACCTTATTACATTAAGGGTTGATATGCTAAATAGTTTAACCCATTTCTTAACTTGCCCTATAATTACGTGAATTTGCATATTTTTGATGAATAAATATTTATAAGGAAGTGAAATTTTAGATGTTTTTTAAACTATTCCTTAATAAAGTGCATTCGTTACTTTTTGTTAAAGTTCGTTTGCATATTTATTCTTTGGATTGGTTTTGTCGTACAAGTATGCAAATTTTCAAGTTTTGAACGTAGATTTCATTAAATTTCGTGTGAAGATGTTATCCTAAGTTACTTCCCACGATTTAGTAATTTGGTTTGCAAATTAATTATTATGTCTTTAAGAGAAATTTTTCTATCTTTCTGTCTGTTTGATATATTATCCTACAATAATTTATGATTCCACATACCTACCTACCAAGAAATCAAAACCTTTTGAATCAGTTTTTACTTATTACTAAACATTTGTTAGTTCATTGATACAGTAAAATAATACCTATCTATACCAATGAACCAATTTCACCTAGAAAGTTCATATAATACTTCACATACGATCAAAAGCGTTTAATTCAAACCCACTACTACAATTAGGTACCAATAAAATATATAACTACAATACAATCATACAAATCAAATAACCGACCCCAATAATCAATAAATACCCTAATAATCGAAATCGAATCATTCAATAGTCCCACTTGACTCGTGCGTACGCGCCGCCGCGCTTCAATCGATTGTATTGTTGCAATCGATGTTGAGGGTTTGTGATTGTGTGTATTGTGTGCGATCTATAGAATTTATGTAATATTTTGACATACGTATTGTGATGTGTAGAAAGATTTTTTATGTACGTATAACTTCGGAGTTTTGTTTTCTAAAATTATGTTTTTTTGTTCGACATGATAGTCACTTACTTTTTGACTGCGTTACTTGGGTAAAGTGCTTTTTATTATTTTATTCTTCTCTATGGCTATTTTCTACTTGGGAACTCGAATTAATAACCTTGTAAGATTATTCGTATTCAATTGTAAGATTATTTAATTGAGTTGTAATTTTTTTTCGCACGGCATGCTACGTTTATGTGAAATTAAGTATCCTTTTTTCCAGTTATCACTACGAATCACCATTCTACAATATTACTTAACAACTTATTTTACGACTCGGCGTTGTACTAAAAAAAGTCAACTGTCACTTTTCTGTCAAAAGTTCACCTGCATGCAACGTTATTTCGTAATTTCCCCCGCATTTTACTAAATAACTTAAAAATATGTTATTAAAAGCTATATTTTATTTATTACTCTCGCCCGGTGTTTTGTGTAATAAAAATGAGAGTTTAATGACTTGTCCTGTTGTGCGTGAGCTTCGACGAGCACCTTAGTGGGCGTTTTTTTGGGAATATTAATTTAAAATTTTGCATCGGCAGATTGGAATATTTATTTTCAATAAATGGAAAATGGTTTTAAATCTCCGCGTGATACGGGTTTTAAATATGGAGTATCGTTTTTTATTTCGACACTTTTGGAATACTTCAAGTAGGAAATTAAATAGGAATTTTTTGTGTCACACTTAGCTTTATTTTTAGAATGACTTAAAAGAAATATTTATTAATTTATTTCAGTCTCTGTGGCGCAGTGGCCTAAAGCAAAAATCGTGAGCTCACGGGGTTCAATTCCCGCACGTAACAAGAATTAAAAAAATCCTCGTCTGGGTATTTATCTATTTTGTATTTATATTATATTGTAAATTCCACTCTAGTTCGCTTCATCGCATCCCATATTCTGATATAATATGCTCTGCTTATTTTGTTGATGTGATTGTCGCGGGATTTTATTTATTTATTTATTTTTTGTAAAGAAAATCTCGGAAGGTGGATAAATTAGGCAGTAAAATGGCACGAGTGCTCAAGAATGTCTGCTAGCAGAGAGAGGTGGCGCACAGACACGACTACTCTTTCAAAAATTATACGAAAAGAACGAAAAGAAGAACAACAGAAAATAATTTTCTTGTATTTTTTTTCTTTTTCTAAGCAGCATCAAATTATGTACGAGTTTCCTTATATTTTGTGAAAAATTCCACACAGCACCTACATCTACTTCCTTTTGAACATAGTATACATTGTATTGATCAAAATAGTCTCTCTCCATCAATATAATACCTCCAAATTTGACAAAGGTTGGATGGATTATATGGAAAAGATGGTTGGATTATAACTTATGGTGTTCTGCCTATCCCATAAGGGATACATGCGTGAAGTTATGTTTGTATTTAAGATTTTAAGAACCTCTTATTTATTTATCTCATTGTTCCTTTGTAGAGATAGAGCTGCAAATATAACTTAAAATCTATTAATGTACCAACTTACAGCGTATTTTTTAAATGAATACTTACCTAAACTGAAACATTGAGGTGCATGGAATGAGCCTCCCCACGGCGCATCTCGGAAACAGCATGACACGGTAACGCAGCGTCTAGGCTGGCCAATTTTTTCACCACAATGATAAACACCCAACAATCTTAAAGGCTCTTATCAGAGCCAGCGCTGGCAGTAGTAAGTATCAACATTGAAGGTTTCTCATATGAGAAAGCTGATCTCCTCGCAAAGCTCTGCCACCGCACAAAATGTGACTTACTATGCGTCCAAGAGACGCACAGGGACCTGAACAGCTTGCATCTGGAAATACCAGGCTTGAAACTTATTGCTGAATTTACACTCACAAAACATGATTCTGCAGTATTCACACATCCGGATCTAGTCGTCCATTCTGACTCCTCAGTAACATCAGAGTGCGAATTGCGTCCCATGAGTCAGCCTTTCGATATGAACGACATTGTAAAAACAATAGATGCACTTAAAAATGGAAAAGCTGCCGGCATATATGACACCACCGTGGAGCAACTTTAATACTGGGGCCCAGTCACTGTGTCATGGCTTCTTCAACTTTTCAACATCTGCATTGAAACAGCACAAATTCCCAAAAAATGGAGAAAATCAAAAATAATAGCTCTACTTAAACCAGGCAAACAAGCAGATAACCCCAAAAACTACCGACCAATGTCACTGTTATGTCACACAAACTGTTAGAACGCAAAATGCTAAACCGTTTAATTCTGGACAGATCTTTGACGTACAAAGCCAACTGCCAAAAACTTAAAAACAAAGTTAGTGCGCGAAATAACATCATCCGAAGCCTGACAATCTCCGGTTGGGGAGCAGCTCCACATGTCCTTCGCACAAGCTGCCTGATGCTTTGCCATTCGGCCGGCGAGTACGCATGTCCAGTATGGGCACGATCTGCACATGCGAAGGACGAAGATGTAGCCCTTAACGAATCCTGTAGAATAGTTACAGGCACCTTGTAGACAACACCACTGGGCCTTCTTTACTCCCTAGCTGGGATAGCACCACCATGTGTTCGGCTTCAAGTTGCCTATTCTATTGAGAAACAAAAACAGGTACATGACAGAAGACACCTATTACATGGATATAGCCCACCATCTTCCCGTCTCAAGAGTCATCACAGCTTTATTTCTAACACCAAGCCTCTCGATTCCGATCCATCTAAGGCTAGGATAGAGCTGTGGTCGAAAAAAATGCACCTGAACACCCGTATATCCCTATCGCGGAAAAGCTCCCCCGGTTAACAACCAACCCTGAGCCACATGGAAGTCGTAAAATGATTTCGGTCAAGTAGGTACAAGGAAGTTAGGACTAGATGGGGATACTGCGCGGGTGACATTCTATATGTGACGCAATCTATGGCGCGCTTGTTGTCTTGTCCTATCTCTCCTACTTCCCGCACCTACAGAGACCTATATGAGGCAAATGGTAATGCCCTTATTATAGCCAAGCACTGGGCTAAAACACTGTAAAATTCACTATAAAGAAGTTTACCACTGACTCGAAAAGAAGAAGAAGAACTGAAACATTTATGTAGTGCCAAAATAAGCTCAGTCCAACAGGTGAAAATTAGAAAATGATTTTCCTGAACTGACTAATTTAGGTCTCGAACTAACGATCTTATAAACACTGGATCAATACTCATTGATATCTAATTTCTTGCTGCAGACCGGTGACTGGAGATGGAACAGTAAATGTTAACTTTTCTTCCAAATTCATATTCAATCACTTTGAGTATGGACACTTTTTAATACTAATAGATCAATTGACCAAGTGAAAATTTTTAAATTGAAAAAAGTTGAATTTAACTCAATAGAAAGATGAAAAAGGGATAGCACGTTAGTTTTATTATAAAGTTTCATTAAAAGTAATATAAAATTAGAAGTCAATGACTTCAACAAATGGAACAAGATATTTTTTATTAGACTTTCACATAATATGATAAATCTAATTAATAATTATTTATTTTTATAACATGTATAAATCTGAATGATTGTTTGTATATTTGAATCTGAAATTACCAGTAGAGTGTGAAAAAATATTATTGCGTATGATACCCTGACACTTGTTAAAGCTTATATTAATGTCGACATTCCTAAGGAATCATAAGTAACGCGGGTAATACAGTTTTCATTTCGTATCATAACGTAATCTCCTTTTTGCAGCAATGAATATGTGTTTTACCGGACTACGGCGAAGCAAAAATGTATGTAAGTAAGTAAGTGGGTATGTATGTTCATCTGTCCCGTCATAACTTCTAAACTAGTTATCATAATTGGACAAAGTATGACTTATAAAAATACATAAATATTTCAGTTACTTGTTTCCTACATTTTAGAGTGTTTTTTTAGTGTTTGGGTTTTAGTTTTTAAACTTTATTTTTTTGAAGCAATAAACATGAATAAAACTACTTTTTAACCGGATTAATCGCGTATAATTTAAATTTTACATTTTAACTCGACGTTTCGGTGTCGTTGCAGACCCCGTGGTCACGAGCGACTGAATTATACGCGATTAATCCGGTTAAAAAGTAGTTTTATTTAAATTATGAATCGTGAAAACTTAAGACAATAAATATGACTTGGTTCGAGGAAAAGTACTCTTTTTTTTAATATTTCTGACACTCACACAACATTATCTAGCCCAAATTAAGTTTCTTAAAGAACTTGTGTTATGGATACTAGATAACTGATATACTTAAGAAATATATAAACATACATATTGAATAAATACATATTTTTTATTAGAATAAACTTAAATAAACATATAAACATCCATGACTTGACGACTAATATCTGTGTTCATCACACAAATATCCGCCGCCGCCGGGATTCGAACCCAGGACCTCTGGCATAGAAGGCAATGTATGTTACCGCTACACCAGCCGGTCGTAACCAGATTTTTTATCCAGATTTACAGTATGAATTTACATTTTTACAATATCATCATTACAACTCTTTGTAATAAACCCACTGCAGGGTCAGTCTTTCCCCTAGGTGATGAGTTGATTAGTGGATATCAGAATTTTCAGGGCGCCGGAATAGATGCTAACAAACACTAACGAATACTGTATACTAGTATAGAGTACCCGGGACGGACTGCTCAACGTGTCCTCCGAGGCACGGAAGTCGTCGTGAGAAATCTATGGTCGGCTGTCTCCCATCCTTGTCACCCATTTAAACAATAGTTGGACCACAACGACTTCAACATTTCACAACTCCGAGAGAATTCAGGGTATTTTGTCTCCCAGGATCAGATTATATTTATTATGTTTGCGTTCAATCTCACCCGATTTTCAGTGAAGATGAGGAGGAAGATCAAAGCATTCGGGCTTGGGAAGGAACTTCAAAATATATTTATTAGTCGCCATTTACGACAAGCTTTTCCTGGGGTGGTAGGTAGGCCTTTTTTAAGACGACCCTATGCGACTACTGTCCATCTTGTCCTTTAGAACATAGCAAGCACTTTGACGGTAGAAATAAGTCGATGGTACCTAAGCAGACGATAACGTTTCACATAGCAGAAATTTTAAGATTGTAGGTATATGCTGGAAATAAAGACATTGTTTTTACATATTTTTTCGCACCTGTCCATAACACGAGCTTATTGACAGTTACTTCGTAGCACATAGGTAATTGGTGTATCTATCAGTTGAGATAATTTATTACCTATGGTTTAATTTATTCTTTCATTTTAATTTATTTAATAAATGTAAAGTGCTCAAGAGTGGGTCTTTATTCGTACCACGTTATGAATCGCATAAGGAAGCCTTTGGAATTGTCTGCTTCATACCAAAGACTGGAACTGCAAAATTATTTTTTGTACATCTGCAATTCATAGCATGATATGACACATGAAACCTTTTTATTGATTTATACAGGCCAGCAACACACAAACAGCTCTTCTAGGATTGCAAGTATCTAAAGGTAGATATTTAATATAACCCTATCCACTCATTCAACTGAAGCGAACAGCCGAAATAATTTTGATTGTTTGAAAAATGTCTGTTTGCTTACAAATTCAAATTTGGAAGCCGATGTGATGAGAAGAAGTAGCATTTAAATCAAACTCGTCGAGTCGGCCAACAGTAGCCCTCTAGGTAAATGGCGAATAATCCGAGTGACCTCTCGTGTGGATTAGTACCCCGTTTTTGGATATTCCTATATTCTATATTCCTATATCCTTGGATAATTCTTCTTGCATAAACTGTCTCCAAATATCATAGTTCCTACAGTGATCAGACAATATTTTATTAAGAGCCCGTTCCACTTTGAACTCACGTGGTTAAAATCTTAGTTAAAACTTTTTTTGTGATTTATTTCTATTAGGAAAGGCAATTAGTATCTAGAACCATACTGACTTTAAACCTTTCTGTTAACAAGTTACATTGTAGCTCCCCCACATTAACGCCAATTAATACCAAGCTAATACCTGGTGGTGGGCATTCTAAGCCCTTACATACAAAAATACAATTTGCATGTATCAAAAAACGTTTGGCATATCAATAATTACTCGAGTATCCGTTCAGCGTTCTGTAGTTCTAGTTTATTTAATTAATTACAATCCACGCAAGGCAAGCCATTAGCTTAATTTGGGATCACATCACCATGTTTAGTCCGGGCGCCATTAAATTTGATTGTATTGAAGTATGAACAGACTTTAAATTGTCTGATTCTGGTTTTGGTTGATACTTATTTGAGTATGTATTTTTTGTGTGTCTTAATCTGATTTGAAGTCCATTAGTGCTGTTGGTAAGTGGTTTAGAGGCCGAAGATGACGGTGTAATGACGAAAGGGTTCTGAACTACTTTATTGGTGCTTAAAAGGTGGTAGCTGGTCAGAGTACCTATGCTCGCAGGTATTATTCACCAAACTGAAGGGGTAAGTGTTTGAGTTGTATCTGAAATAAACCTCCTTCTTTATTGACTGTAACTTTACGACTATTGTTTAAGAGTGGCGTAAAAGGTTACGAAAAATAAAAGGACAAAGTAACAGTAAGTTTCTTAAAATTATGATATTGGATGTGTTAAAAGTAGGTACCATTTGTCATTATTCACATTTAAATCTTATAACACAAATAAAATAGTTTTTAACGTATATTACAATATGGAGCCTTTTTTGTTATATTGCTAGCCACTAGATCCAGTTCTACTTAAAGCACTAAAGAAGATTATAATTGAAGGTAAGGCAAAGTGTTTTTGGTCTAAAAATTGAATTATCCCCCTCTGGGGTTACCAACTGCAGATTGTAATAACCCAGAGTTTGTCCTCTATACAGGAATCTTTCTAGTATTTTAGACGAATTATCTTTCTAAATAAAAATTTACATCACAGATTTCAAACAAACTTACAGTTACTTACTATACCCTCATATAAGTGTAGATACATGAAAACGACAGACGTACAAAACGCTTATTAAAAGTTATTTGCAACTCATTAAAATATACCCAAGAGTGGTATTCTCGAGAAAAGACAACAAATTAATCCAAAAAATTGCAAAAAATATTTAAGACCCGCCTAACCTTTGAAAACCTAATGAAAACCAAACGCATTAGGCCAGGAGCCCGCACAATTATTGCTAAGCAAAAGGAACAAAAGGAAAAGAGAAATATCGCTTTGTTATCGAAATTGGGAAACGAAACGGCTATATTCGTAGGTAAAACTTGAATTACTGTTGGGGTGCAGTTTTTTTCGAACGCATGTATAAAAAACACCCCTGCCATATGAAGCATTACCCCACAATACGTCCAATGAGGCCAGGAGCACATCTCATTTTTAAAAGCAGATTTTTTTCTTTGTAAATGAAATAGAGGCATCACACCCTGGTTCGATACTATACAGCATTTCGTTTGCGAGAGCGGGACGGATGTAAAGAAAAAGTTTCGCGTGGATAAAGAAAGCTCAGGTATGGATAAGGGTGTGGAGAGAAGAAAAAAGGGATACGATTTGGGGTGGCACCTCCCCCTGGGTGGCGAAACGTGGGGTGAGACCGTAGTTCGCGAGACCGCCGCTAGATGGGGGTGCATCGAATAAGTTTTTTTTATTGAATTTTGGCAAGAGGAGTTTTGGCATAATGATGATAGATTATGTGGTGGCTTTCCGCTGATAAGTTTTTGGGCTTTCTTGCAATGATTTTTTGGTTTTAATAAACTTAGGTTTGAACGATGACTATTCAATAATGGTGGGAAAGTGGGTGCTTTTAAATATTTAATGGATGGTCTTCGCATTAGAGTATTGCCATTAATCATATTAGATTAACTATCCGCTAAATTCAATATTGTTTGTAGAATCTTATAAGTTTAGATTAAAATTGAAATAAATTACGTTTCCTGGAAGCAAACTGGTATTACATGAAAAATATAGAAAATAAAATATGCTTACTACTTTAATTAATCCGAAGTTTTACCTCCAATTACACATTTTTATTTCTAGCAACACCGAGCGCGAGTTGCGCCACTATTGTCGAAACTTGCATCCGAAATCTTTTTAATTAGCGCGTCGCGTATCGCAGACTGTCTGAGGACTTCAGTATTTTCTACCCTATTTTTCACTTCGTTAATGAGACAAGGTTTGTGTCGTGATGAATCAGAACGGGGGGAAGTGATGATGACAGTATTTTAAAGACAGATGATGCGTGGGATGATAGTCTTTATTTGATAATTCAAGTAACGAAAGTAATCTTGGTGCAAAAGTTATACTCTTAATGTATCTTAAATATTAAATAAGTAATAGAAATTCCTAATTCAAAACAAACATGAATAACACAAACTTTATAAAAGTCTACAAATTCCAATAAGAGGTCTCAAAATGGAAACCTAAATTTTTTGCGTTAGCAAACAACTCAACCTTTAACAAATATCCAATTCGGGCTTCGTATAAGCAATAAATAAGTGGAAAGGCTTTCCAGACGGTACTCGGATAGAAAAAAAGTAAAAAAGGGAAAAAGGCAACGGATCGAAGTCTTTCGGCCGTCGGATCCAATAATCCGCCGTCTGTCCGCCCGCCTAATGTGATCGTACCCTAATGAAAAACGCTGCAGTGCACATTTATAGTCTGTTTCTCTTTAGATGTAAGTACTACGGCAACTTAGATACTAACTAGCATAAAATTCAAATGTAGAACTTGGTAGCCAAATGTGGGGGAATCGGTAATCTTTTGATTTAAATTTGAATTGGCATGGTTATTCCTATAATCGAATGACGCAATGGCAATCAAATTACTAAGCCTAAAGCGACTGCACCACAAACGAACATGGTTATGTTGATTCCTTTTTGGACATATGATGTTATTTCCAACTGTATCCTTAGACATGAATGACATGATTGATTTGCTCTGCTTGTATTTATGTAAAAAAATAATCAAGCAAATGGCTGATCACCATCACATTATTTGATTAAATTTAAAAATAGAATCTCACTTTTAATTTAGTAAGATGTTTTATTTATGTTTCTTACTGGAAGAATTTATTGTTTTATGGTAAATGTTCCTTCGTTTTTAAATTACCATATTACAGATACTTATTTCTGAATATCTACTTAGTTTACTTAAGTTATTAAAATAAATAATCAATTAAAGTTTCACAGTAATCTTTTTTCAATGACGATTTAATTCTTGGCTATACATGTTGCTGGAAGTCAAAGTAATAGTGATATTTACAAAACAATCACTTTTTTGAACGAAAACAGATTATGACGCTATCAGTCATGCATGACAAGTATTAAAATAATCAAACTTATTAAGGTCAACGTACTACAATCACTAAAAATATTAAAGTCTGACTAACTAACATTAACCGTGACAATTGTTTCAATTTCTAAGAAATTATATAACTCAACCAGAGCTCTTTTCTTTCATCCGCTGTTGCTAAACAGTTAAAACTAGAGTTCAATTACTTATTTGAATTTAACTAGTTAGTTTTAAAACATTCAATTTATTCTCCTGTAATTATATATCTAACAAGAAAGTGAAACATGGACTATAAATACGGCCCCCGTTTCACGAATGTTGAAAAAGAAATAATGTAATGGGTTTTCGTTGGTAACCAAATCAACGTAGACTTTAAAAGAATAGACATTTGTGTAGAAACGCTATGTACAATAACACAAACATATCTTGTACTTAACAGTTGTATACTTAGGTTCGAGATTCTCATATTACTAGTTGTAGCTTGTTGAAAGTACATTCTAATAGGTTTTCATTTGTTTTTATAATAAGTCTGCTATTTATAAAGAATTTTGTTATTTTTGAAATTGCTTACTCTATTGATATAGTTCTGTCGTTTGTAGAGTTAAGATAAAGTGTAAAAAATATACTGAAATGAACCAAAATTTAACAGATATGTTTCTTTTAATTAGTAACTTTTTTAATCCTTAGGTTTAACTAAGCAGCTTTCACAAGTGTTTATGAGATATTTGGCGGCGATAGCGAATTACCTACTGCTCAATATTGTCTAGGAGGTTACACAGGCTCTACACTGAGTTTAAGGAAGTTACCCATGTACCGTGATAAAGGAATGCTGTTTCATATTTCTCCAATAACTTCTCATCTGGACTCAAAAGATTTTCAATTTCCCATTTCTACTATAAACGGATGCATACGGGTTATAATTAAAGGATACTTATTTAATTTTAAAAACCTCTCATGGAACCTAAAGCAGAGTTACTGCTAACTCCTGGTCACTGGTGTCACTAACTAACAAGGCAATAATGCCTTTCCATCCAGAACACTGCCAAGCTTCACAAAGATCCTTCTGAAATGGTGGATTCTTGTCAATTTGCAAGGCATGTGACTTATTTCAAGTGAAGTTGTACCAAAGTATCTGTTTTGATATTGACTTTGACTTTGCTCTACTACTCCTGGGTGGAGCGAGCCCCGCTTGATGTTAGGAGTTTGTCTAGCTGAAGACCAGACGTTTTATAAAATCAAACGCCCTTGTGGTGATGGTATTATTTTTTTTTGTAACGAGACAGTTCCTCTCTAAGCCCCTGTGACATCTACAGTCTTCACTCACCATCAGGTGAAATTGGAGTCAAGTAGCTTCATCACTTGTAGATGAAGCCAAAACAGCGATAAGTACCTATAAGAAATATCAAAAAAGGAACTATTTACATCGCTGAAGCAGAACCTTCTCACGATATTGACTAAGCAAACTTTCCTAGAAATACAAGATCAAATAGTTCCCGCACTTTCACTACAGCCTTCCTCAATGATGCAAGTTTCTTAAGAATCTTCATTCATCCCCGACTAATGTTCCATCTCTCTTACAATTAGGTCGTTAATGGTCTTCCGTCTCTTTCTATGGAAGCTGTGACGTCATAACGAAAACGTCTCTCGATTCACTCATTAAATAAACAAGGAATGAGATGTCTGTGACTCTTGCAGGGCCAACTTATTGCGTCGCTGTAAGAGTCAACCTTAAGGACAACTTTTAAGAATTATAAAGAAACGCTCAAAATTAAATTTACTCTAACAAAACGGTCACAAATTTGAAAGGTGGTGACTGACTTGTAATATTTTATTGTAACGTATCGTTGGATTACGATGGAATATTCCAGGTTAGTACGGCGCGCCAACCCGCTCGCTGCGAATGCCACTAACAATGGCAAAGGTCAGTCAGGTAAAGCCATGACCCAACACGCTCGTCGCGAATGTAAAATGCTACGGTACCGTGAAATGCTCAGGTCAGTCGCCACCTTTAAAAAATCTTAATTTCATGTATTTATTTTTCATACTAGTTCATGTTGTAGGCAGGTAAATCCAATTTCCAAGAATTTTAGTGGTGTATTTTACTTTCAGCCTTAATTACCTATTTCCTTCTATTTTTCTCCCAATCCTTAACTCGTGGGTGGAGACTTGAAATGTAACATTTAGAACTTTTTTGTGCTTTAAAAAAAATATTCGCTTTTATTTAATACTCAAAAATATTTAAATACTTTCAAAAGAGCTCCAAGTTTTATTTCTAACGACAACATTCAACGTGGTCCTACTAGGAAAACAGACATGGCGCCCGTTTTAATTCGCGTCCCGACCCCGATGTTCTTCATTATCTTATTACTTAGCTAACTTTGTATGCTACAGCCAACACTACTTGATACTTGACAAAAGAAAATCTTGCTTTTAGGATATTAATTACTATTAATATAACAAATAGCACTATAAATAGTGTATTTAATGAGTTTCAGTCTAAACAAAAAAATATAATATGAGAACTTTAACTTAGGAAGCATTGATCATCCTTGCTTAAACTTGCATTTATAAAGTCTATATACATACCTACATATCTTCACGCCTGTATCCTTTATAGGGTGGACAGAACACCAGAGGCTATACCACCATCTGATGTCACGTTTGACAAATTGGGAGGTATTCTAATAGTGGTGGAAAGGCAGTCTGACTATTGCAGTGACAAAGGGGTCAGCCTATCGCCCACAAAAACGCCAACAATGTCTCTAATAAATAAAGACTATTGAAAGGCAAAATTTAGTTGTTCTGCATAAAACAGATTATATTTATTTCAAGTATAATTTCTTATAAGTACCTACATGATTCTTGCACCTTATCTAAGTCAGGTATAAATATCCCATAACTATTATTATTAGAGCATGTTCACTCAGTTAAGCGAAAATACAAACCCCACATTTTCCCACATTTCCTCTCATCCCAAGCTCTCACACGTTCTAATTACCCAAATTGATACAATACAGAATATGTATGCCCAAAGTAAACTTGTGTTGTATTGTTATTTTCAAATTTATTCTCAAAAGTACAAGTTTTCAGAAGACTCAAAACACTTAGTTATTAGTAAATTTTACTACGAAACCATCGTAGCTTCTAAGGGATTTCTGGCAGTTTCAAGAGAATTTTAAAATTAGTGATGGATAAGTGACATCTCATAATTGAAGCGAACAAAATTGCATAGAACTTAAATGACATTAAGACAGTTTGTGTTAACCATGTATTTAATTAGCTCCAATAAAACTAAATTAAAACCTCAACTACCAAGAAGTGTCAGCCTGCACTACAGATCTTAAGACGCTGGGTACGGAGTTGTTCTAAGTGTCGACGTTAATGGCAGACGCCTTCACCTTGACCAGCGTGAACTTTCACCCACTTCTGCCGCCCTGGTACTTGGGGTAAATAGGTCGCATAGTAAAAGGGGTAGCTTTCTGGTTGCAGCTGATCAATTTTCATTATTTTTGTCTCTGGTTTTAAAATTAACGCTGTTTTATTAATGTAGGGTGGATTTCAACATGAAAATATTATCTACCGTTGCGACCATGGTGCTCGCAACAGTGCCAAAATACCGGGAAATTAAAATAAATAAAATACATGATTAATGTTCCGTTTCTAAAGTTATGTTCTCCTTGTTCAGTTTATTTAAAGTTTTCAAAGGATATGGATGGATACCTAATAGTAACTTGACACACAGAAAACTATGTGACTGGTTACCAAATTTTGAAATGTAGAGTTTCAAAGTACAAACTTTTGTAGTCACTGCTGATAAGCTGTTGGTTTTTTTAATTAATTTGGAATTCTTATTTCAAAGTCTAATTTGATTAATAAATATAGCAACACATAGAAAATATAAATATGTAACCTTACCTAATCTTTAAACAATAAAATATCACTTTGATACATAAACTTGTACCTGTCTTGAAATGTTTATATGTAAAATAATATATAAATTGACCATTACGTAGCTAAGGTTTTTTGTAAGTGACTGGGTCAGAAAGTGTTATTTTAGCATCGCGGTGAGATCAAAGCCGTTTGCCGGCGGCGGCGACATCAAAGCGCGGCACCGCTTTGAATTAGCCGACGGCGGCCAACCAGCAGCGGAGTGCTACTGAATTTTTGTGTTCACTATTTTTATTGCTGGTAAACCTGTAGGAGATTTGATGTTTTTATTTTATTTGTAGGATTTTTTATAAGAGTTATTATAATTAAGATTTATTTTTAAAGTTTGTAATTATAAATTGAGATTTTAGCCGCCACTGCCGCCGTGCATGTTTTTGGTAATATTATGCGTATTATTTTGCTATGTTGAAACACACCATGATGTATTTTAAATATTATTACTTAACATGGAAGAAACCAGTTAGGTAAAGAAAATTCTTTGAGTTCATAATTTATAAGTGTCTGTCTAATATTATAAATAAGTAACAATAATAATTTCTTTACTGAAGATTAAATATGTAAAATGATTCAAAGATGTGTTCAAATCTAGCTTAGAGCAATAATTGTCAATATTAACCTGGCTATTTAATCTTATGCAAACATACATAACGTCACGCCTGTATCCCTTATGGGGTAGGCAGAACACCGGTTAGAAGACCATCTGATGTCACGTTTGACAAATTTGGAGGTATAATAAAGATGGAGAGAGACTATTGTAGTGACAGGGGGTCAGCCTGTCACCCACAAAAACGCCTTTAAAACCTCTGTCCCTTAACTGACTTTTACAGTATGCCCCGGAAAAGAGCAGCTGGCACATTCTATGTTTTTCTTTCCCTCCCAGTCCAGCATGGAAGCAATCTTAAAATTCAGTATTAAGGGTCCTGGTGCCTTTCATAGCGTTCTCTTAGAACAGGATGTAATGTGAACGACGCGAATTATATAAGAAATCCAGGACTGGGCCAACTTGATGGATTATGCGACCACGGGGTCTGCAAAGACACCGAAACGTCGAGTTAAAATGTAAAATGTTAATATACGCGATAAATCCGGTTAAAAAGTGTTTTATTCAACAGTATGAATCGTGAGAACTTAAGACAATATTATAATAACTTCTTTGTGAGTAGATATTTGAAATTAAATGAACCACACTATAACGACGACAATATTTGACCTAAAGTACAAACAAATTAAGAAGTAACTAAGTTGATACCCATATCTTAGCCTATATCTAAGCTTTTTTTCCCCTAACGAGTTCAACTGGTAGATTTCTGTACACAGCTGGTTTCTGTTACACAAAAATATGACGTTTTTGTTAGATAATAAAGGTTAACAATTTCAAATAAATTTGCTTCGGCTGGTAACTATTCTAAAAAACGCCCATTACAACCAAAAAAATATTATACAATTAGTATCTAACAGCGAGAGATGGTTTTAAGACTGTTTAAGCCGAGTTTTAACAATAAACAACACCGGCTCTATACAAAATTAATCGATACCTTTCTATTTAGCCCATCCTTTGTCTATTTCCAATATAAAAGTGAAAAAAATCTCCCAAGCAAGATGGTGTCGTTAAGGCGCTTTTTAACTGTACCATATTCAAAGCCTGTTTCTTTTACCTATTAACTGTCCTTAGAATAGGCTGTTTCAAACGAAAATCTGTTTAAAGTAACTTAATGTACAGACGGTAGCAGATCAAGCGTTACATTACCTGTAAAATTTCCCCAACCAATTTTAACTTAATGTCCAGGGCATAGAGTTCAGATTCAAGTAAATTTTTTGACAGATTTGTAACGCCGTCTGTACATTTTTATTTTATTTTTATTGATAACAAAAACCGAGTTTGCCGCGATTGACCTCAATTTCTCCTGGTAGGCGTGAAGATGAGGTCTAAGGTTCTGGACTCCAGTAATGGACTGTATCTTCCATCATAGAACATTGCAGGTGACATTTGGCGGCCGATTTGGTAAGAAGAGTGATCGAACAGACGGACAGACGGGATCCTACTATCTACAGGATTTCACTCGAATCCTAATCGTCACTTATCATGAGGTCCAATGCGAGATCAATCACCAATAAATACCTCGCACCTTTATTAAGTATGAAATAAAGTGCATTTTTTTACTTCACCCAAGATTTCAGTTTCGACAGTATTTTATTATAATAATAGGTTTGGCGAATGAAACTCGTAACTATTTTTATCTCATTATCTCCAATCTCCAGGTGTGGTTAAGGTCAAATAGGGCGCGTGGGTAAACAAAAATAACAAACAAACAAACCCCTCTGATTAACTTTTTAATATCGAATTTAAATAAATATTCTTCCAAAGCACAAGCAACAGATCATCGCCTTAAACTTAGTCTTCCTCGGCAAAGAAACCCGCCTGCGGATTAAAGCGGAGCAGCCGTGTGTGAACGGCGCGTATCTGCAACAAAGAATAGAAAACATTTCCTTTTAAACCCTCTCACATATGGAAGCTAAGATATACTCTGCTATATTTAGTATAGCTTACGATAGAATCAAAGTAAAATTTAAAATATTGTATTTTTTATATATCTTTCGGTCTTTAGGGACTTATCCATGTTTGACCTCCGTCTCAACTGATGCTATTGAAGAGGAGGTGGAAACACACGGGCTTAGGTATGAACGAACTGTCTCAAAGATCTGGAAAAGCCCAGGGGCTCAGTTGGTAGAGTGCCTATCTAGCCAGCGGGAGTCCTGTTTGAGTGATATTATTAAGTATATTTTTAGATCTTTAAGAATAATTGATCATGATTACATTAGTCAATTACTAAAGTCTAATGTTATAATTATTTATGTCACAATATATATTTGCCACGAAGAAAATCGTTATTCATCCATCCATCCACAGACTGTAGACGTCCACTGCTGTAGACGTCCACATAGGCCTCCCCCAAGGTCTTCCACGTCAAATCGTTATTAGAATAATATAATTTATAGGTACAGCAAGTATTCGAACAGACTAGTTTTAAATTTATTAAATGGTATTTTTTTATCTTCTCTGGGTGCTTATTAAAGATCTTAACTTAACATACAATGTTTTTTATAATAATATCAATCTTTGGGCGGGCAAACATATGGTTTTTCTGCATGTCTCTTGCGACCAGAACTCATTTCCCGATTTGATGAAAACAACTGCGGCCGTTTTTTAACAAATAACAAATAACCTCACTTCATAAATATATTTTATTTAATATATTATATTATTATAATGCAACGGTAAAATTCAGAATTTTTTCAAAATTGGTTTACAACTATCGATTTATTCTGCCCTGGATAATGCTGAAACGCATTTTTTGCGCTTCAAATAGTAAATCGATTTCTACGGAGTTACCCCACAAGAATACTCCGTACCGCAAGAGAGAGGCTACGTAGCCATGATACGATATAAGAGCAGCTTTTCTTCCTGCTACCTCTTTCACTCTCCTTAATGCATAAATAAATCGGTCTAGTTTATGACAAAGCCTGTCAATGTGTGCTTTCCAAATACAAGAAATTGTGACAGTTAGCGGTGTTATCGCTAAGAAGATATTTCTTCCAGACAGTGAAACAGAGTTTGGTATCTAACTTTCAAGTGAAAAAAGCAGAAATAATGTATTTACCTGACCAAATTCCCGAAATATATCTAGCTATAATATTAGACACTGCAGCGCAACCCTAACTTCACGCTTGCTTCCTTATAAAGATATCTATACATCGAAGTACCCTCGTAAGATATGCTATAGAGATGTTACAGAATAATTCAACGAGGTACCAGATTCAATTCCCGACGCACCCTGCTGTTATGTTTTGATAAGGGTTTTCCAATAGGACTTTTAGTATTCAATAATGAAATTAGATTTATTAATAAGGATGTTGTAGGGAAAAATATCACTTAGAATATTATAAACTTAGGTAGAAGCGCTTTCAGGTTGGAGATGTCTGGATAAGTACGGCTCCTATGCATTCTATTATGCCTCTTGTATTCATAACCACGCAGAAAAACAGTTATGTTCTGGGAAAAGAGAAGGATCGTTTATTGAAATTACAGGCTCCAAATTCTATTACAGCTTAACTGCTTGACGGCAATCGTAATGTTACATTAATATCATCAATAAATAATGATGTTCATGGGATTGGATGTCACTTATCATAGGGTACATTTGCAGACTTCCTTAACATTCAAAATATTTAAGGTGACCACCAGGACTCAAACCTTGTACAGGGACGCTATAGGTTTGCTATAATTTTCAATAGCGTCTGGCCTGATTTTCAATACAAAATAGGAGAGGTTGAATGTAAAGATTTAGTAGAATTAATAAAAAACTTTTGGTTATTTATAAGTAATACTTTAAAGTATAAGTAAGTAACCTACCTAAAAATAAGCTTAGAACAACCAGATACGAAGTCAATTAAAATGTCATTATAAGCAGTTAAAGAAACACTTACAGATAAGTAAACTAGGATCGTCATAAAACTCGTTATAATAACGTTATAACGGAGAAAAATTTAGTTTAGATAGTTAAAATGTAACAGCCATTAGTTATAATATAATGTGCAGATAAAACTTTATCTATGTAGATAACTTAGAAAATACTTAAGTCTTACTTTAAACTAGTACCTACAGCTTAAATACTTAGAAATAAATAAAGTTCCGTTTAAGAATGTATGTTGGACACGCTAAAGAGAGATAATTTGTACAAAGATACTGCTTATTTGTATTGGAACTTCCTGCAAGGTAAATTACAAAATAATCTTTCATAATAATGTCTTCAGTGGAGATGTATGAGACGTAAAAGAGAGCCCGGGTCCAAGTTGCAAGTAGGCTTAGTTTGTAAAACGAAAACAACTTACTTTAGGACTTAATTTCATTGATTTGTTTGTTGATGTCAATCTCCTAATATTTATATTAACCAAGGCGGATCATTAAAGGGGCATGTTTAGTTTTTGTAGGGTATACTCAGGCGTTCTGAGGAGTCTCGTGGCCGCTGGGTACTCTATACCTGTTAGCCAGTGGGGCTAGCAGCACTTTAGAATTCCCTTTCGTCCGTAACAGGATTCTTCCTTCTCATACTAGAGCTTGCTTTTGTGGGTGGCAAACCTTTTCTCGACGGAAAAACAAAAAAAAAAACCTTCACGCAAAAACTAGCTGATGAATCTGGATACAATTTAGTACAGGATACTTTTTAACCCGATATTCAGGATTAGGAATTGCGGGTACCTATATAACTGCGTAGAACAGAAAGTGTTAAATGTTTATGTGCCCGTTTAATAATTATTCATTATTATTTGAATTCGACTTTTGAATTCAGAATTTCTATTTCAAGCTATAATCTATTCTTCCTTCTTTTTTTAAAACAAAACAAAACTACTTCTAAATTTGATTATAAATGCTCTCTTTCTCAAAAAGCACGCAGCACCCCTTACGGGGTGATATATTATGATTCTTCTATTAAAGGGGGAACAACGGAGGCTTAAGGAGGAACAGAGCGCACCCCCGGTGTCATCTCGACCAAGTCATAAATTCTTAAAATGCGTTCTCATAAATTTTCCTACCACCCACGTAGAAATGAGATGACAATTTTTTGAAATATGTTGATACACCGCGGGTCGTTGTTGATTAATATGTAATGTTTATATTTATCAATGTTTGACGTAGCTAAAAGGTACACTTAACCAAGAAGATAGTTATTAATAGGACTTTCAATGTGTGAAGAACCAGGGCATTGACAACTAAAGCATTTTAATACATTTCAAGAGTTTGGCCATAGCAACATTTTAACGTTTGGTGGCGCCACTTATTACTGTCAATAACAACCTGACATGAGAGGTAGACAATTAATGGCTTCCGCCATTTGATGACAGAACGCTGCCGGCTTGTGAATATCTTACGCATATCTGTTGTAAACTGCTCATATCTGCTGTGTTTATATTATTTCCTGCAAACTCACAAGTAAATTCAAATAACTTTATCATTTAGGTAACTGAATTCTTGTGATGCGTGATAGACTTCTTGATACATATATTTCATCGAATAACTTAATTATCAAACAATTGTCACATAAGTGTTGGTTTTTGATTACTTTAGTTAATGGTTCGTTAGTTCGTATTTATTGAAATGTAAAATTAGCACTCTTTCTTTCACATATGAAAACCAATATTTATTAACTGACCATTATATTGTTTTTTTATTATACACCACCTCAAAAAAATCTCAAGCACACAAGCGCCGCCAAGCGGCAAAAAGGCTTGCATTCCGAACTCCCTATAATGTTGATGTGTCCTGTCTACTTGTACATAATACTGTTTAATCTGTGTGGAGAACAATGTTTTGAATTATATTGGTTTGTATCTCATCGCTGCGCCAGTAGGATAATACGTAGGTACTGTCTGCCTTATAATAAATAAAATAATAAATAAAATCCCCAGACAATCACACCAACTACATGGCCCCAAAGTAGGTAAGTATGGCTTGTGTAATGAGATGCCATGTAGCAAACTAGGGGGGAACCTAGAATATAAATAAGTACATAAATAGATAAACACCTCGATACAGAACATTTTTTTTTCCTTGCGGGAATCGAACCTGCAACCACTGGCGTCTGAGACAGACAGGTTTACCCCATCGCCAAAGTGGTAGTCAATTTGCCTTATGAGTCAATGGACGCAGATTCGATCTACGTAAATCGCAATATTTTTTGTGTATATTTTATTTGCATTAGTTTGCTTGATATTACAACAAAAAATAGAGTTTTAGGATATAGTTTTTGTCCTCTTATAACATAACTAGTGTGCTTATTAAAATAGTTGTTCCAAATAATTTATGATATTGAAACATAAAGTCAACTTAATAGAAATATCAGAATGAGAAGAACAAATCTCATATCTCGGTGACTCTATGGCTCAAAGGTTGGAATAGTTCAGCGCTGAGTGGTCCTGTGCTCCATTCAATTCCAGGTATGATTAATAAACGTGCCTTTTTTAAACAATATAATATACAAAGCTATCGTATTATAATAATTCTGAAAGGTTTGTTTGATACTTTGAATCCACCAGTCTCATTAAACCACCAGTCTGTTTAATGTACCCGCTAGTTCCACTGTATGGTCTCCTTAACTAAATATTATATAGGGTCGATTAATAATAGTCAATAATATTTTAATAGCAGATTAAGAATGAGGCGTGGGTAAATAATACGAATTTTTCATAAATTAAAATTTCAATTTTTTTCTAAGTAATCAAAATTTAAGTTTAATCTGTAGTTTATGACTACACAGCAAGTAATAAAAACGTTTCCACCTAATTGTATGTAGTCATAAAATGTAGATTAATCTTAAATTTACCCACAGAATAGGATTTGGAAATTTTATTTACGAAAAATATTTTTTTCGAAATTCAGACCCACTCTTCATTCCTAATCTGCTATTAAAATATAATTGACTATTATAAGCGGACCCGGTATAAAAGTGAAGCTTTCTTTGGAGACACGTGGTTGGTTATTTAGGTAATTTTTTTTTTTTTTTTTATAAATTATGGATGGGACGTTTGTCTTCCATGACACCTGATGTTAAGGAACATGAAGACTAAGGTGGTACACGTCCATCCACGAGAAACCTATTAACTCGACGCTTAAAAGTACTAGGACTATATTGGTCAGGGAAAATAGACGCAGGCAGTTCATTCCAAACCTTGGCGACCCGTATCAAAAAGGAACTGTCAAAGCGCTTAGTTCGACTTTTCGGAATATCTACCACATACGGATGGAAGTTCTGTCTGCGTCTAGTAGTCCGATGGTAAAAGGGTGAGGGTTCAATTTGTTCAAACAGAGCACTGGCGCACTCACCAAAATGTATCCTGTAGTACACGGTTAGACACGCAACCTTACGACGATGCTCTAAGGTCTGCAGTTTTTTGGTTGTAAGGTCGACGTCGTTAATAAGTTTACGGGCTCTTCGGTCAACGGAGTCCAGCGCTTCTAGTTGATACTTGGCTGAACCATCCCAAAGATGACTGCAGTACTCCATGCATGATCGCACTTGAGCTGTGTATAAGTTTAGAAGCTGTGCAGTGCCGAAGTACCACCGCACCTTCGAGATGATTCCCAACTTTTTCGAAGCTACTTGAGCCATGGACACAATTTGTTGACCGAAGTTCAAACTGGATGTTACAGTTACGCCTAAAAGCCCTAGATGGTCAGTGATGGGGACAGATACATTTTGGAAAGTGGGCGTAAATGTGAAGGTGCTCTTTTTTGCGGAGAATAGACACGCCTGAGTTTTGGACGCGTTGAATTTGACCAAATTCGACTCACCCCAATAGGATACTTTTCGTAAGGTCAAATCAACGCGCTCAATCATTGACTTTCTCAAACTCTGGATTTCACGGGGGCTCGCTCGCGCATTGGATACGTATCTCTCTACAACAGTGCTGTCATCAGCATAACCAATAATGCCCGGTGTTAAAAGGTCATTAATGCGCAGCAAGAATAATGGTGCAGAGAGAACAGATCCCTGAGGTACCCCGGCATTAATTGCCATTTGGTCGGAGGAGTAGCCATCTAAGACTACTCGAATTGACCGGCACTTCCAAGTAACGGAGACGCTGATAACAGATCGCGTCACTGGCAGACATGCACACCCCGGCGTGCGGGCGGAAAAGAGACTCCAGGATATAGCCTGGGTAACCAAGGTATGCCGAGTCTGACGGATCGCAGATCTGCGTCTCCGTTAGAAAGAGTAGGTGTGGTCTCTCCGTCTCAAGATGATGGTGGACATCATTCAGATTGGAGTGCACTCCTCGGATGTTACAGAAGTGCACTTTAAGGGAGAGGAAGTGCAACCGCTGTTGAACCGTACTCTTTTTAGGACCTTTCATTGTGAATTGGTAGTGGAGTGAATAGGGAGGAGAATAGAAGTTGAGTGAAGCGCTGCAAATGGAACCAAGCAACTCGTAGGGAACAACGCACCATTAGGGAACTCGCCTGGAGACTGCGGGGACGCCCGAACCCCCCCGAGGTCGCCATCGGGTCCTCTCCAACCTGTCGCCAACCGGCACGATGGAGCCTCCCGGGATTTTTCGCGAGGTGGCGGGGCAGCCTTTCTCATGTGGCTGGCATGCTACTTGGGCCCCCTACTACCTGCGGTCGGCCAGCGGTGCACCGTGCTTCGGATCCCGCTACCCTCCAAAACGAGTTACCCGGTGAGTCACTATCCTACGAGTTGAAAACAGTTCTCCAATGCAGCACGATTACTCAGACCTACCCTCCTAAATGGCTACACTAAACAACATGCCGGAACGCGACTAAGTCACTTGGCGGCCGAAGCCTACCACCAGATGATACCGCTCGTTTAGCGCCACCCAGGGACCACGTACAAGGCATCGAGGGCTAAACCTTGCGGACGCGAGCAGTTTTCAGTCCCCAAAAATTACTACTTATTATTATTTATTACACAAGGACAGTTTTTCGAACACAAACACAATTAAAACAAAAATAAACTATTTATTCATCAAAAAACATACAGAGCTAAATAAAAATACAAGCGATACAGAAATAAAATACACCACTTATGAAAAAAACGGGTAAAATTAAACTCTCTTTGACATTAATACGAAATACCTTCGCAAAGGAAAACGGCGGAAGTACGAACACCGGAAGTGCCTCGGCGGCCATTACAGGAAGTTGTCCCGCCCTGAAAACGGTAAGAACATGTCGTATAAATCTTTTTTATATATTTGCTGCGATACAAAATATGGCTGTCGCTTTTACTGTTTTCTATATATTTAAGATCACAAAGATTTTTTATTGAATTTTTTTTGATCTGAAGTGATTTCTCAGAATTAGTTGACTGTAAATAAGTAGATACAGGGTTGTTTAGAGTTCATTGCTATTTGTGCCATTTACAAAAATAAAATATGGACATAGGTCGTATTATATTACAAGCAAATAATTTAACGAAATTAGAGGTGAAAATGACATTAATTTATTCAACACACCGATATCAACGCTCAGAAATAAATTAAGTAGCACATATAAAATAGGTACTGCCGTTGTATAGGTATCAACGGAGTCTGTAAATATTTTTGAACTTGAAATTTTCCTAAAATTTGTAAAATAAAATAGTAATCTGGTTTTTCTCTTGGTGGAAGTATACTGGAAGTTTTCACAGTATAGATATCAACAGTAATTCAACTTCATGCAAACGGACAAAACGCGAGCTATGCCTACGCGGCTCGATCTCAGCATGCGCTCGGCATGCGACCAGTCGCGAGTGTCTGCATACCGAAACAATTGTTGAATGAGCTTTACGTTGATATGCGGATTGTTTATACTTTAAAATTTAATAATACATCTTTTCGTGCGTTTCCGTCGAGGCCCCAGTATTTCTCGGTTGCTAATTTATAAGACCGATTTGTTATTCAAGCGTAAACATGGTAGTTTGACACAAATCGTATTTTTGTTGAACACTTCCTGTTCAATTTACAAAGTATTTTATTTGTTTATGTAAAAAAGTATATTTGCAGTCACAAAACTAAATGGAAGTAAACACAAGCAGCCAAATGTAATTTAAACGCTGAAAGCGGGCAGCCCTATCACATGTGAACGCACCGCGGCGCTGTAGGCATTTATTTCAAAGATGCGGCCGAGTTAAATTACTGTAGATATCTGTACTGTGGCAGTACCTACTACTTAAACTATGTCACTATTGTCTATGGTCTTACTCCGCGGTTGCAAGCCACCACCGAAGTAGAGTAATTCTTAGAAAGACCTCTAAAATACCTGCGTATACAACCATGCCCTAAAAACCCTTAACTACACAGTTTTCTTGTAATTCATGTAAAGTGAGGTATTAACTTAATTCAATGGCTACCGACGTTACGACAACAAGCGTGCAAAAATCTCGAAACGCATGACAATTTTAATTAGCACGTTAACTAAATTAACATTTAAAATGGCCGGAGTGGGAACAATGCTAACATAAATTAACATGAAACCTTTAAGGGAATCTCAACTATGAGAGCCCTTTTCACTTGTTTCAAAGATATTTTTATCGGCTCTAAAAAGTTTTTGGACAAAACCTGAGAAAAATTTTTGGGCATCATTGACACGCAACCTAAACATACTAGGTATAGTTGCTATACATTTACATAGCTGAAGATCAATTATGTCGATTTCTAGGATCGACATGATTTTTTTTGCGGCATACTTAGGTCATACATAAGGCGTCGTTTGTACAATTTACGCTTATCAAAAGTTTTTACTTAGATCCGTTGTAATTTAAAAATCTACTAAGTCAGCGTTTTAAGTTCATATGTGTTATTTTAACAAATAAATAATATATCTAACGTTGTTATTTAATCAAGCACTACCTGTTAATAAAATATTTTTTTGGGTCCCTCTTTAACTCATACACATACTACACCGTTCAAGCAAGCTTGGCACTTCTTTACAATTCTGTGACAATATGAGAATTCTACGAGTACTACTTGGATACACAGTAGGTACCTACACACAGCACCATATCGTCCAACACTGTCAACCACTGGCCACCACTGACGACCACTGGCCACCACTGACGGTCAACGCTAGGATTATAATTAATTAGCTAGACAAAAGAAATACGGCAAAACTTATTTAACTAAAAATAAAATGAACGGATAGACATAGAGTATCAAAGTATCGAGGATGTGGTATATTTGATTTTCTGAATTTTGTAAATTTTTAATTTTTTTTTTCTTATTTGCTTTAGGTATTTGATTTTGTTCATTTTACAATTACCCATGTTAATTGATATTCCGTATTTGTAAGAAACTTTATAAATACATTATTTAAATTATTTCTTATTGATCAGCATTGTGTATCATAAATATTTCGAAAGAGTAATGTTCATAGCTGACCTGTTAGATTTTTGACAACTCATGAAATGTATTAGAACAACATATAGTGCAAATAATAGCTCATGTTCGGTTAATTCCAAACCATTTACTCATATTAGAAACCGCAGCAAGGATTTAATATTTTACCCTCTCAAGTTACTCAAAAGACTACTAGTATCATCCACTTGAAATGAAAATCCCGATATCATTTATAAGAAATTAAATCAAGTCTGCACCAATAGTTTAGATATAAACAGGCAGCATTTCAATGACAATATCATCTTTGTATATTTACATACCTAACAAAAAGTAGTTTGACAAGTCAGAGACTGAATGAACGTGAGCGAAGAAAAATAATTTAGACTGTCATCCCTGTGAAACCTACAAAGGTAAGTAGCGTAATATTTCTATGTAGAGTTCGAATCCCGGTGTGGCCGGATACTGCTTAGACACAGCTGTTTGCTCTAATGTCAAGTTAGTTTATTTAAGTTACCTTGTATATTTCATAGTTAACATAGTTAGTTTGAAAGTGTGTTTTTTCAAGTGGTAACATAATTTATTATGAAAATCTCTTTCATTCTATCTACTCTCTTTTTCGAAATAAAAATTATCAATAAAACAGTTTTGAGCTATTATCTACGCTATAAAATGTTTAAATATTTATTATTTATTTCAAATCACGTAATGTTTTACCTCACTGTTTATTCTCAAACTAATAACGAAATCATATGAATTCTCGGACAGTTAAAAAACTTTGTATTACTTTATATTGTCAATATCAACATCATTCTATACTTTAAATGCTTTTGTCGATTATTTTACCATATCCACAGTTTCCTGGACGAAATCGTTAAAGCGTCCCGGATGGAATCTCGCCGGGAATAATTTAACAGCTCCTTGTAAGTAATCAGGTTGCCCACCTGTAGATTTCCTAATTAATTCAATTTCTGCCCCGCAATCTTTTATTCCTCGGAAGCTGCAAGTTCTCGGGGTTTTCATGTTGAGAGACTTTCCGTCAGATAAAATAAAAGCCAACGTCACATGCATTTTCAAGACCTTACCAAAATTTTGGCTCGAGTAAATGAATAAATTTTATATTATAAACTTTATATAATTATATATATATACCACCTCTGTAGTATCTTCTATCAAATAAAATAATAATCATCAACATCGGTTCATTATTGATTGAAGAAACATTTCGAACAACAAACACACAAATTGACAAACCTCCTTTTGGAATTTGGTTGATAAACGTAAATATAAGATGCAGATTAAACTACAAGATTGACTGCCCTAAATATGGCGTAAAAGGTAACAAAGTCAAGTAGACTCGGTGGAAGGATTCCTTTAGGGTCCATCTTGATAGCGATATCTGTCAAGCCTGTTATTAAAGAGTAATCCTCATATCTGATATGTCAGATTTCTGACAACTCATTAAATGTATTAAAATAACACATAGTGCAAATAATAGCTCATGTTCGGTTAATTCCAAATCATTTACTTATATTAGACCGCAGCAAGGATTTTAACATTTTACCCTCTCAAGTTACTCAATAGAGTACTAGTATCATCCACTTGAAATGAAAATCCCGATATTGTTTCTAAGAAATTAAATCAAGTCTGCAACAATAGTTAAGATATAAACAGGCAGCATTTCAATAGCAATATCATCTTTATACATTCTCATACCTAACAAAAAGTAGTGTGACAGGTCAGCCACTGTATGGACCGTGAAAATTACTCTTTATGCTGGACTCATGTTGCGCTGTCAAACCTGGGACATTAGATGGTAAACCCTGGTACCAGTAATTACATTGCCTATCCAGCTCTTCTCTCTGGAACACGACAAAGGTTCTGAGTGGAAAGAGAAAGAAAGATGGTACCTACATTCACAGGCGGGCACGCTTTGCCACTAAATATAAAGGTAGTAGATTCAGTTCAATTTGTAGATAATGTGACTTATTTTGATACGATTCACATATCATCTTTACCACACGTTTTATATTAGTTTTAATGTTAATTATATTATTAAGTTACTGTTTCAAACTAGGCCTTCCTTCATCATCGATGAAGGTTTATCGTTGGGCACCTTTAGCCGTTACCCAAAAAAAAAAAACAAAGAAGATATCTACATCTACAAAGTTTTTAAATATGGAATATTTAAATTGAATATCCTTTGTTAAGACCCCGTGTGACAAATTTCACGCAGGTGGATAGTGATCATTAAACCTTTTTTCGCATCCAATTGATTATCGCGGCCATCTTGTGCGCCATATTTTTTTTTTCATATTTATTACAGTAATTACCCGAGGTAATTACCCTATATTTATGCATTTTGCTTATCATGATATAGTGACAGTGGATCTGACAATTGCTGTTGGTGGCCATTTTAATGATTCTTTAAGTTTTACTTGTGATGTGCAAGTGTGTATTAACTTCTATTTTTTTTCTTCTATTTGGTTTCGCTCGTACCCGTGTAGTGCTGTCTAAATTACGTGCACTAATATCATTATAAATAAATTTCTGAAACTTACACACTTAAATAGAGTCTCAAACGATGCTGACACCAATTTTTACCGCAAAAATAAAAGAAAAAAAATTGCTTCAACCATCTTGATGGTAACTTTTTAACTCTTCAACTAACATTCAGTTTTTCATCAGTTCTTTTTTTTAAATTTAGCACTCGAGGATCAAAACTCATTAAACTATGAGTTTTGATCAGTCAAAATCAAACCTGTTCCTTAACAAGCTCAAACAATGTTTCCACTTAGCCAATATTTCAGGGTTCGACCACTTAGCCATACTTTGCAACAATGTTTCCCATCAGTTCTCACAGATCATAAAAACCCTTCAATTACCTTGTTACACCGCTAATTTCACGTTATCTGCCAAGTTGGCAACACTGATAATATTTTTTTCACAACATAAGTTATATTATCTAGATGGACATTATTTACAAAGTTTAAGCTAAATTATTTTGAAGTGTAGCAAACTTTTTAATTATGAGTTATTTTGTGATAATTCAATCATTCTTTTAATACATACTTTACATATTGTACAAATGCTATAATATGTATAGAATGTAAAATACTACCTATTTTACGATTGCCTTCATTTCTTCTATAACAACTATGTGTAAGTTAAGTTGCGGTCTTAAGTATTAAGTATTGTATAATAAGTACATACATACATACATAACGTCACGCCTGTATCCCTCATGGGTACGCAGAACACCAGAGGTTACAAGACCATCTGATGTCACGTTTGACAAATTTGGGGGTATTATAAAGATGGAAAGAGACTATTGTAGTGACAGGGGGTCAGCCTATCGCCCACAAAAACGCCTTTAAAACCTCTGTCCCTTAACTGACTTTTACAGTATGCCCGGGAAGAGAAGCAGCTGGCATATTCTACGTTTTTCTTTCGCTCCCAGTCCAGCATGTATAATAAGTATTGCTACTTATATAAAGCCTGACTTAAGCATTAAGTCGTATTGTTCATGGATACCTACGCTTATCGTAGCCTACAAGAATCATTAATGTCATATTGCTATTGCATATTAATTATAATACTGTATATTCAATATTCAAATATTCAATAACAGATGGTTTTAATCATCCTCTAAGACGTAACATTGCAATTGAACATTTAATTTCGACGTTTCGTTATTTTTTCAGACTTTATCATAGAAACACGATAAAATCTAGTTCAAAATATCATCTATTTAAATTTTTATTTGCTTATAAAGTATTACTTTGCTTGAAAGAACTTTTCCATTTTAAATTAATTTTCTAATTACACTTTCGATAAAAAAAAACAATTACCTCCATAATCATAACTAGCTCAAAACCTCCTATAAATCTAAAACCACAACGAAAACTAGCAATTATCGTTATTAAAAAAAAAGAAAACAAAAAACTGTCAATAAAATTATTCAAAATCGCTCCAACAACATTGTTAATTAATACTTTTGTTATCAAATAAACTCGATCTATGCGGAAGTTTTTCAACGAGTTTCGAAAACTCAAGCTTTTTAAGTATCCAACAAAATTTCACGTAATCTACGTGTAGACCGATTATTTGATGGTTATCTAAACGTATTTGACTAAAACTTTATTATCTGTGGTTGAAATACTGAAGGTGTTTTTTAATATGGTAACCTTTAGTGGCTATAAATTTTGGGGAAAAAAGTAATTTGGAATGGTAATGAGATGGGCAGTGAAAGCGTTAATCGGCTGTTTAGTTTTTATTTTACGTATATTAACATAGACTGAGTGGATACGCACTTTAGGCACTCGTAGTTGATTGTAACGATATTTAGACTAAAATTTTACGTAGTTAGGAGTTTGATATTAATCAAAGATTATGTCTGTATACAAATTTAATATTACTAAATAAGAATGGTGAGCATCAAACCGTATAAGCCGCATAGAAATAATTATTTCTTAAATATCTGAATTTTAATAGAACCTACATTTCAAAAAATATAAATAGGTAGACGAAAGAAAAGGACGGCCTCTGAAAAGCTTACCGACTTTTTATGTCAAAATTTATTTTGGCATCTATTTGGAAGCACGCATTTTTTTTTCAATGTATCTAAAAAAAAAATTACGACTGTATCCGCGTTTGACTGCAATATAACCCGCTGGAAAGAGAAGTAAAGGTTGAGTCATGGGCTAAGTAATAAACTGCATTGATTTAAAATAGTGCTGGAATCCTTCTGCAGGAGTTATGACATGCAGTGCGAGCACAGAACTTTATCGACTCGTATATTTACGAATTTTCGTATAGTATGGAGACGGTTTGTAAGCAATAATTGAAACCTAACCACTGCCGCACTGCCAGCTTAAATAAATGTGTACCTTGTTAATTTTTAATATTTGTAAACTTGTTGTACTCTTAAATAACTATAAAATAAAAAATTACAATGTTACTAAAACTCCTAATAGAGCTTGCTCTACTAGATATCAAATCTTTCCTTGGGTCACAACTCCTTAACTATTTGTCTTGAATCTTAGGTCTTGACATTGGTTTTACTTTACGTAATATAGTAGCTATTCAAAAAAATAAATTTCAAAGGTATGTTATTGGTCAAAATTTTTTAAAAACATTTAAAAAAAAACAACCAAATTTTGATACACTTTTTACGTTTTAAGTATTTTCAATGTGAATTTTTGAAGTTTTTTTTATTGTTATCTTATTGCCAACTTTTTAAGTTGTCTGAGAAAATTACTTTTATGTCTGTAGGACCTTTACATCGGTTAATATTACTAAATATACAAACTCATCCGAAGTCAGTAAAGAAAAAAATAACATGGTTGCCGTTTCTAAGCAGAAGGGGCAAAATGCCTTTTTACTGTGGTTTTACCGATAAAATTTACCATATTACTTCGCCTTAAAGGGTCCGACACCGGTGACCAAACACACTGTATACATATAGAGGGTGGAACAGGAATACCAAGTTGCAATCACTTGGTTTAGTTGGCCTTTACTACGCCAGATTTTGTATGCAAATTTCTTTGTATTGTAGGTCAGCGCTCATCTTCGATCCAGTCTGAAGATCTTGTCACGATTATCTTTTCAAGTTCCTTGACACATAGAGGCATCTGAAACAGAAAAACAATTCGGATTATACAGGGTGACTGGTGGGTCACTTTTGAAATTTGAGGACGTTGTATTTATTTATTTATCACAATATCCACAGCTCTTATACACATTTATTAATTACATTTAATTTTACACTGACAGCCAGTTACGGTCATACAATTTTTATATATTGCTTAGCAGACTACATGAAAAATGATACATACAGAAAATTTATTATATGCTTAAATTTAAATGTAATTATAATAGATAACATAGAAAATCAAAAAAAAAAAAAAGAAAATGAAAATAACATAAAAAATAAAAATGGTCAATCAATAGTGTATGTGTTGAAGAGTGTATGTGTGTGTAGGTGCGAGTGTAGTGTGTCTTTTGAGATCATAGACGAAGAGAAATAAATAATAACAAAAGAATATTTATTATTTACTGAGATAAAGTACCTAATTTTATTACATAATTATGATCAGAATCGAGTACAGAGCGCTCTCCTTCAGTATCCAAAATTTGTCACCAGTGACCCTGTATATAATATTAGTTTAATTGCGAAAAGTTTTAAAAAAAGTTTACTGCAGTGACTGACCATGAAACTGTCGTATAAGAATACAATAATTATTGAAATTTAGAATATAGGTATTTAATTATTTACTAAGATCGCGATTGCCCTCAATTTCACCTGATAGTAATACGAATAACAACGTCTTTTTTAGGTTGGAAAACAAATTTACCCATGTAGAAATTTATAGCTAGAACAAATTAATTTATTGTAGCGTAACCCTTACAAAAGCCTTTGTTACACAGCCATTACATAAAAACCCACGATTAATGTAAATACGCAATAAAAAAACTAACTTTACGACTATCACGTCTCTATTTAACGACATCTTTTTAACTTGCATTATAAAGTCATATCTATTCTATCAGCATTAAAAGAAATAAAAAAGTTCGAAATTTAAACAAACCGTTTTCATACATTCCGACAACAGCATAAAGTAATACCTTTGCCATGTCATATTTAGGGACCGTAAAAAGTGAGTTGAAAAAAAGCGCGCTGCTGTCTAGAACTGTTCGTTATGTTGGTATGTTTGTATCACTTTGACTTCATACTTTTATTTGATTATAATTGGCATTGAATAATAATGGATTTAACAGGTTTTGCATTTTAGAATTTTCAAAATTGAAATCAATTCTAATTGAAAATGAATGCTAAATGCAACTTCATCAAACGAGTCTTATAAGATTTTATTTCCTTAACAGCAAGATTTTATCAACAAAAATCTGTTTCGGTTTTTTTTTATTGATAGACAAAATATACCTAAAGAATAAAATTATTAATAAAAAAATATTTAAATATGCCTGCGAAGTTTTTATAAATATTAAAACCACGAACAAAGCAGCAAGGCAAACCTATACTATTTTTAATTTGCATACGAACAGCCTTATCATTAAAATCTATGGTTAATTGTGAATTAAGGTGATGGTTAACCGCCGGAAGTTATCCAATAGTTAAATTAACTATAGTTAAAATAACACGCAAACTTAACGCATGCATACATCAACATAGTTTACTAGAGTTTAATTAAACTGTTTTATTTATTCGTGTAATGTTGAACAATGACAATGGGAATCAGACGCTTGTTGTCGCGGGTTCGATTCTCGGACAATTTGATCATTTGTGTGCGTGAACATGTATTTTTGTATTGTTGGGTTTATTATTATATGTTTTGTTCAATTAAAAGGGGGAAAAACTGTTTATTTATATTAGGTACTACATTAAGTATCAGTAGATACCTAATAGAAAGTATTTTGAATAAACAATTCTAAAGCTACTTCAATTAACAGAAAACACGCAAACTTTAGGTGCCGTTTAGTTATTACAATGTCATGTAAAGGTAAAAGTAATAATTTAGACTGTACGCAAGTAACTTATTTAGGTGTCAGTTTAAGGGTACAGTTTTATCACAATCAGCTTATGAACAGCTACCATCTGATTAATCGATGTTCAGGTAACTCCAATTATTGTTGGGATAGGTTATGATGAAAATTTCTTTTAAGCAATTACCCTTAAAAATAAGGAAAACTTTTGATTCAATTCCATGTATTTCAAAGTTGAGGCTTTGACGGAAATAATCCGGGAATTTCACTATCAAATTCTACTAACCTGAAAATCTCATTTTCTGTCAACCCACAACACAAAAGCAAACGAACTATCGAGGTAACTAGACCAAAAACATACGAAAAAAGAACACAACGTTCCATTCGGCGCTCGAAATTCGAAAATTAATCATAAAAATGGCGCGCACACATTCCACATACTTCCGAAAAATCAATTTAGCTGCCAAAAAAACGTATCATATTTTGCACCACCCCACGCTTAGCGCGATAGGGCGAACGAGATGAAAATACTATTTGCTGTAGGAGTGAAAGAGATAAAAGACAAATAAAAAGTTGTGTAGGAAAAAACATGATCGCGAAAACCCAGGGGTTGATTCTAAAGTGGCACATTAGTGTGCCTTCAGTGAATTTGCTGGAGAAATATGAATAACCCCCCTCGGGGGAGGCTGAACTTTTATGTGTATTAGAATATTTGGTAAGATGCGACGATTTTCCTTCACGCTTTTGGTAATATTTGACATTCATTCTGAAATGTGTTTTTATTTCATATTTTCCAACGACGGATTCAACAACTTTCACCTTATTTGTATTAGAGGCTACACACGGTTTTATTTCCGTAACTTGTGAATCCATACGAATTTCTTGATAAAACGTAGCATAAGCTCCCTCAAGCATTGGGCTATGCAAGTCAACAATATTTTTTACTTATTTAATACTTACAGCTTTACTGTACAAGCGAGAAGCATTAGGTAAATGAAACCACATATTGAGTGTATCACGCTACGCAAAAAAAATCAGATCAATGCAAGCAATAGCTTAGTCACAGGTTTTTTTTAGATTTTTATTAGTTCAATTAAAACAACTTCTATGTTTAATAAAGTTTTTGCATTTAAAATGCTAAATTATTCTTCAATAAATGAAAAAATGTGATAAATAAAAATCACCCATACTGGACTCGAACCTGGGACCTCTCGTTTGCCGGACGAGTGCTCTTCCACTGAGCTACCGGGGCCTGACGGTACGCCTCGAAATTACTTACCATATTTTTGTTTTTACGTTATATTGCTGACGTAGCTCCATTTTATAGTATAGCTCTGCAGCTATGGTCGATTCCTGGTCGGGTGATTTTTATTTATCACATTTTTTCATTTATTCAAGAATAATTGAGTACATATTTTAAATGCAAAAACTTAAAAACATTATTAAACATTGCAATGCTTCACATTCACTGGGACTCACAATTTCTGAAAAGATTTGTGTCGGGTGGTCTTAACTGCAAAGCAATACCATGAGATGGGGCTACGTCAGCAATATAACGTAAAAACAAAAATGTGGTAAGTTATTTCGAGGCGTACCTCCAGGCCCCGGTAGCTCAGTGGAAGAGCAAACGAGAGGTCCCAGGTTCGAGTCCTGGTCGGGTGATTTTTATTTATCACATTTTTTCATTTACTTAAGAATAACTTGTATGTTTTCGATCATCCGATCGTAGACACTACTTACAGACATAGTTGTCATTCACCAGGAAACGTCAGAATATCTGTCCAAATCTTTGCAAAGGATGTTTTTCTTTCACATTTTATCTTAATTATTAAGCTGTTTAAGTTCTTTGAAAACATCTTTTTTTCGTATATTTCCCGTAAACTTTCTTTTAATAGTTTCAGATGAACAGTAGGCTCTTATAGTATAGGTGGTTTCATTTAATGCCTCTCGCTTGTATCAACTATTTATAAGCATAGATTATTATTTGAACTTTTGTTCCCAAATGAGATTAACATGAAAAAGTAGCGTAGTAGAGAATAATTAGAAAACTTCACTATATATAGGTACTAATTCCATGACAACGAAAGTATATAATGATGTATGGATGTTTGTTACTCATGCATGACGCATAGCCTGAAAAGCAAATAGGTATACTTTTCATTCCCATATTCCTATGTTTTACTTTTACAACTAAAAAGTTATTACTGCCCAACAATCTCACTTACTAGACTATAAAAATCCTTTAGAAAGGTTCGATGTGTTTTTTAAAGTAAAAAGATGACTTGAATCCTAAAACTTTGTACAGAAGGCAGCAGATCAGCGTTACAAATCTGTGAAATTTCCTCAATCAAGTTCAGTTTCATTTTACAATTTTTTGACAGATTTGTAATGCTTGATCTGCTGCCTTCTGTACCGTGTAAGCAAAGTTACGACTCTACATTTTTATCTTACAAGAATCTCCTAGTGTAACGACACTGGTCAACTCTTCAGCGACCTCATAGTTGCTTGCTTACTGGTTATATTATCTTGTATTTTTACGATTTATAATCTTAAATAAAATATTTTTTGAACCTACATACATACATACATAACGTCGCGCCTGTATCCCTTATGGAGTAGGCAGAACACCAGAGGTTACAAGACCGTCTGGTGTCACGTTTGACAAATTTAGAGGTATTGTAAAGATGGAGAGAGACTCTTATAGTGACAGGGGGTCAGCCTATCGCCCACAAAAACGCCTTTAAAGCCTCTGTCCCTTAACTGACTTTTACAGTATGCCCGAGAAGAGAAGCAGCTGGCATATTCTATGTTTTTTTTATTTTTTTTTATTTTTGAACCTTAACTGGATTAATCGTAGATATTTTATTTTTTAACTTTAATGTTTCGTTATCTTTTCTAACATTGTGGTGACAGGCGTTAGATTGATAGTTCTTAAAGTTAAAAATCGTGATCTTCATCTTTTTCTCGCTAAACTAAATCAATCAGCTTTTATTTATTCATTATAATTCACTCAAATTTTGGTGCGTAAGAAATGCTCTCTTCGAAGCAGCACAGAAAACTAGCTGAAAATTTTCACAACCAATTCCGCGGCCAAAACCTAGTATCCGCAAAAAAATCCCAAATTGCTCCCTGCGCGCGTTTACAGGCTCCAAAACCACTCGAATTCGGATAATACGGTCCCCAACAAAAAGTGACGTCTATAATGACATCATTAAACAAACAGATACATCTTTTTCTTAGCATCGTTGCAATTTAATAACTACCAGAGCCAGAGCCATTTAAACCTTAAGTCTTTGTGTCTAAGTTGAAATTAAGATTGCTTTTTAAGACTAATTTATAAATATCGCTTCAAAATATTTGTCAAGTTGCTAATTGTGCGTTGTAAAAGACTTAGATGAAATGGTTTGTGCCTTTTTGCCTCATTAAGGCTTAACAGATCATAAATGGAGGGAACATTGAGAAACCGTAATTAGTAAGGGTTAGTATTTTTGTTTACTTTTTGGTAAATTATTTATTTGGGGTTGCAAGGCCTTATAAGGAATGATTAGACTGCATATTGTCCTTTTTTATTTTTGTCTCAGTTGGTAAAGAAAATTTTGAGAATAAATCTTTCATAATATTTTAAAATTTTACATTTAATAATGCTTAATTATTAATAAAATCATCACCCGACCGGGACTCGACTCTGGGACCTCTGACGAGTGCTCTACCACTGAGCTACCCCGGTATTTTATTTAGCATATTTTTTCAGTTTATAAATCTTTCATTTTTATTTATACATAAAAATTAACAAACAAAGTAATATATGTATTTAACAATAATAATGTTAAGGTACGAGTATTATTTGAGTTATAAAGTTCCAATGGTACAGTCATATAGAGAAGTAGTATGTATAAACAATCTACAATTAAAAAATCCGCGGAATTAATTTAAAAATCTAAGTTTCTCTTAAGATAGGCATGTAACAATACACACTGAAAGATGTTTGGATATTTATTTTCTATTTAGAGTAATAAAAAAAAACCCAGACAATCACACCAACTACATGGCCCCCAAAGTAAGCATAGCTTATGTTATGGGATACCATGTAGCGAACTAGGGGGGAACCTAGAATATAAATACATAAATAGATAAACACCCAGACACGGAACAGCTCTTTTTCTTTCGTTCGGTGCGGGAATCGAACCCGCAACCACTGGCGTCTGAGGCAGATAGGTTTACCCCATCGCCAAAGTGGTCGTATTAAACTATTTTTAACTATTTGACTAGAAGACAGATGCTGGACTGGGAGCGAAAGAAAAACATAGAATGTGCCAGCTGCTTCTCTTCCCGGGCATACTGTAAAAGTCAGTTAAGGGACAGAGGTTTTATTGGCGTTTTTTGCGGGCGATAGGCTGACTCCCTATCACTGCAATAGTCTCTCTCCATCATTATAACAACTCGAAATTTGTCAAACGTGACATCAGATGGTTTGATGACCTCTGGTGTTCTGCCTACCCCATAAGGGTTACAGGCGTGAAGTTATGTATGTATGTATGTATGACTAGAAGAATAATTATTAATATTTCTATAAGATTTGCTGCCATGTTGGACTGAGAGCGAAAGAAAAACATAGACCAGCTCTTTCTCTGACCGGGTATACTGTAAAAGTTAGTTAAGGGACAGAGGTTTTATTGATGCTTTTGTGGGCGATACGCTGTCGCTGCAATAGCCTCTCTTCATCATCGTAATACCTCAAAATTTTGTCAAACGTGACTTCAGATGGTTTTGTAGCCTCTCTTGTTCTGCCTAACCCATACAGGATACAGGCGTGAAGTTATGTATGTATGTAATGTATCTGAAAGATTATATTTTATGTTTCCCTAAAATAAATTATGATATTAATATTAATTATTAATTTGATTAATTATTATTAACTCTAATTAACAATAAAGAGTTATTATTATTATTATTATATTTTTTTATGATTTCTCATCTCGGCTTATTATTGAATTTTTATGTCTGTGATATTTTTGTCATTATTTTTCGTAAGTATTGATATGTCAGATAATTTGTACTGCTATAAATTGATATAATAAAAACAGTTATTATTTACATATCGTTCTTTATCAAAAACTATACTCGAAGAACTAATCTATTTAATTTAACACTTGGTAGATTAAATAGATTACTATGAAACAGGGACTGCATACCGGTATGAATTTCTGTACATTTTTTTTCTGTATGACGTCATACCGTTATATTAGGTGTATTCAAAAATAACAGTACAGGAATTCATACTGAAATATTTCGTGTACCTTTATTATTATTGTAGCATAACTGATTTTTTTTCAGTTAACTGTAATTTTCCGATATCCATATTAATATTGATATTTAAAGTTAGACATATGCCGACCTACACATTTCGGTACAGAAATTAAATAGGTTAAAATATTTCTGTGCTAAAAACATCAATTAGAAAACAGAAATTAATTCGGTATACATTATTTGGGTACTGATATAATTGAGTTAGATTTTAATAACTTGTACGGGTATTGTGTTTTGATGAGGCAGTACACTAATAAGGGTACTGAAATTTTACTGGTACTATTTAAAAAATTTATACCGATATGCTGTTCTTGCAATGAAATATAGGTATACTCACTATTTATATGGCTTAAAGTCTTCTCTTACTAGAAGCAGGAACGTATAGGTAGTAAGAAAATAAAGGAAACAAAATCTTTTCTAGTATATTTTTATCATTAAGTATTCTATTTATAAAACTTTATTACCAATACTATAACAACAAATTCTCGTATAAGATACCAATTAAATATCAAATCTGCTGCCTACAGAGTTTAATACCCGAATCGCTGCCTACTTAACCCTCTTATATATTACGATTACGAATTTTTTAAAAATCCCTCGCAAACTCCCCATTTTCTTAAAGATTTTCAAAACAGACCCGAACGCATCTATCCACATAAGACCTTAATAACACCCATAAAATACCTCACAAAGAACGAAAAAGTAATGTAAAGGAATCAGTTTCAACTACTATCTCAAAATTGATCATTTCCTTCAAACAAATATAAACCTTATAATTCTTAATTTAAAGTCTATAATAGCTTGAAACAATCGAGTTTAAATTGGTTTTCATTTTCAAATAATAATAGACTTTGGATTTTACACAATAAAGTACAATTTCGTGTGTAGTATAACCTTGATATAGTCATATAAGTTAAAGCCGAAGTAATACGGATGACGCTGCAAAGTCGTTGGAAAGAAAGGGGACAGGGCATAACGAGGGTGGGGGTAAAAGGGGCATATTTACCCCCTGTTTCGGGTTTTCAATAGATGTTTAAAAGTTTCCCCAAACGTGTGAGCTAAGAGGCAGGTGTAGGTTTTTACTTATGTAGGGGCTTTAAGGAGCTCTCGGAAAAGGATTTTTCGGGTTGAAAAATGCAGGAAAAAATGTCTCGTCTATCGCATTTCGTTTCAAGAGATGTTTTAAGTTCTCATTTTAAAGCAGAACCACAGGTTCTTTTTGAGTTTATCATTCAAAAATATTGAATTTTAAGTTACGGGTTCATTCAGAATTATATCTATCACTTAAATAGGTACTGATTGAGATGCACTTTTATTAATACGAGCGTTTTGAAACTATAATTATATAAAAAAGGTAATTCTGAAACTATTTTCGAACATTAAATGTTGATAAAAATTAAAGGAATATTAGACAATAAGATAATTATCAACTGTCCACTTCACAAATATCATCAAAGACTACGACGATTTCATGAATCCAAGTTCAATACAAGTAGGTAGCTCATTCTTCTAAATAACAAAGTTTTCTATTTTCAAAACAAAAAAATAAATGTTCAATTACAAACATATTATTTTAAATTTGGAATTGCCATAGAATATACGCTCCCCCGCGCTACGGAGGAGATGATGCATAGTAATATTTCTACATCAGTTACACGCTGCTTTACCTACAGTGATATATCGCTTGCAGCATAATCTTGCTGTTTCGTTTTGTGGATAATGCTGGTTACGAAAAGGAACACACTGAAAATAATATACAACCTCGATTTTAGTTTTCTATAGAGAAGAATAAAGTATTTGGGTTATAAAGTTTCAGACGCCTTTTGAAACCCTAAAAATAGGAATATCAGACTTTACAACTATTCCAACAATTCGTTTAAAAGTAAAAAAAACATCACAAACTTTTACGCTTTAAATATAAGAAAGATTTTACCTACCACGACCAATTTAACAAACAGGCAAGAGTTTCATCTACACAGCCTCAATTTACAATGCGGTAGGTATCATAATTACTCCCAGCCGCGCATTCTTTAAAAGACAAAACTATAAGACACTGCATTGTCTGAAGACTAATTTTCCGGATCAGCCTTAGAACAAAGATTTCTTCTCCAGAGATAGGCGGCAGACATATTGTTACATATAGGGTTGCCATTTAACAATAAATATGTGCATAGCAACAGTTGCTACATAAAAAATTTGTAAACATATAAGTTTTTAAACTACACGATAGTGTGAAATTTCTTTACTTTCTTCAACATTTAAATTAACTTTAGAAATGGGATATTTACCATGTTGAGTAAAGATACTCGCTATAGAAAAATAGAAAATTGAAGTTCATCGTTAGGGATGTTAAGCTTTTTTTTTATTTCACTATATTGTGTCACTGGTATTATTTGTTATAATCAATTAAAATGTTACCGTGTCAAAATATTACAATACTGCATTATCTTCATTTTAATTTATTATTCTTCTACACCGTTTTCTTAAAAAATGTAAATATATATCTCTTTTAAAATAAATCATGACTTGAAGTTTTCCATGTTTATTTACTTAAGTTTAAAAGAAGTACTTCAGCATTTCCTTTTCGGCAGCCCTAGCTTTCAGAACGCGACAAAGCCCAACCTAAGTAAAGCAGCGTGGCAAAGCAAGGTAAGTAGAAAAAGGTAAAAAACGTGGCGGTACAAAGAAGCCCAGTGTTTTGCCAAGATCCAAGATAGACGTTTTGGCTACGCGACGTCTCATATGTATGGAAATGGGGCCTCGCTATAAGGTAAGGCGGTGTTCACGCGGAAATCACGATATTGTAAGTTTTAGTAAATTTTATAACCCTACTTTGAGACTGAAGTCTTGAGTAAAAATCTAAGATGGAGTTGATATTCAAGAAATGACCAAAAATAAGCCGTCAAGTTATAGGTGCATTTATGTTTGTTTCAGATTATTTATATTTTCTTAATCAAAAAATTTCTTAATTTCTTTGTTTCTAAAACCCAAATGTTTTAAGAAACCTGTGGGCCTATTATGGATCTCAAAACCATGCGATGATATCATGAAATAGTTTTGACGTAAAATATATACGGCGATCATTATTCGGTATTACTTCTAGGCGAAATCTCTTTGCTAAGCTCTTGCCAATAGACTGAATACAATAATCCCAATATATAATAGTATAGTATTGATTTATGAGAGCGCACAAAACGGAAAGACATGCGATGATATCATGAAATATATTGACGTAAAACATATCATGCGATCTTTATTCGGTATTACTACTCGGCGAAATCTCTTAGCTAAGCTCTTGCCATGTAGACTGAATACAATAATCCCAATATATAATAATATAGCATTTATTTATAAAAGCCTTAGAAACGGAAAAACACAAATGAAATCAAGAAACAAACATATCATAGAGGTGGGTGCGATCTCACCTTTTTCAATTGACGTTTTTAAGTCATAGATGATATTATTGAAACTACTGTCATTGCAAAAGGAAATGCCTCTTGCATGCAATGAATTGCAATGTATATGTATATGTATTCGTTTATTCATTATATTATCATGGTATCATAGAAATCTTAGAGAAAGGATAAAGTATAATCAAAATTAAGTTTAATAAAGTTGCTATTCTTAGGCAAATTGGATTGCGAAGAATTCTAAATTCAAAATTACCTGCATTTAAAAATACAGAAATCTATGCTTATTGATACTTCAATATAAAGATGGAATGCGTCCAGGAGAACTTAAGCCTTCTCAGTTTCGAGCGTATTATACTGCTTATCATACTGCCCATATCAAAGAATAGACATTTTGAAATGCTTTTATAACTTAATTAATAGATATTACTATTTTACTTACGAGTGTCTGTCAGTAACGTATTTTATAAATTCAGGATATACTTATATTTTACATTAAATATAGCAAAAATCTATAGTGATCGTTACCATATAAATGCAGTCATATAAACATCCCCTAACTAAGAGCCGCCTAGCTCCCATCCCATAGCCGTCAGGTGCTCCGGCAAATTTATTTTTCTTTAAGAAATTGCGTTTCGGGGAGATTTGCGGCTCACACACTCCACCCCCCCTTATCTACCCCTATTTTATTTACGTTCACTCGTTTTCTATGCGAAATGTAATTTTTTTCTCGAAAACTTTCCCGAATAGGTATACGAAAAATTTTGGCCGTTTTTCGTATTTTTTTACGGTTAAAGTAAAAAATTTGGATGGGATGGGTAGGTATTGCATGATTTTGGTCGAAAGAGTAAAAACGTTTGAATTTCTAAATGAAATCCATGCATTTACATGATATAATATAGGCGAGTAGATAGATACGTGTAGGAATAAAAAATTATAGAAGACAAGTATCAGTTTTATAGTTGAAAAGACCTAAAAGAACAAGCAGACTAAAAAGAAGTACTTAAATTTTATGCTGTATTAAATGTATAAAAGAAAAGATAATATTTCTGTTTAGAGTTTATCTGCACCGCAGTGTGACCAGCACACATATCCATCAAATTATTAAAATGGCAAATATTTGAATATGTTGATTTTATCAATCCTATTTTCAGAGATGTGTGTTAGAAACATGTACCTATAGAAAATTCACTTATTCCTATTATACTGACAGTAGGTACTAGAAAACTAGTTAGTATATTGTAAAAACAACTCTTTAATATAAAAGATTTGTATAATTCTTTTGGTGTAGTGACTTAAAAAGTTCTTGACACAACTTAAACTTACAAACTTTGGACACCTTACTGATCGTTATTAGTTTACCGTCAACCATTATTTAGCCCTACGTAAAATATGTAATATTATTAAATATAAATAAATATAAAATATATATAAATATTTCTGATACTCACACAACATTATCTAGCCCAAATTAAGTTTCTTAAAGCACTTGTGTTATGGATACTAGATAACTGATATACTTAAGAAATATATAAACATATATATAGAATAATTACATATTTTTTATTAGAATAAACTTAATAAACATATAAAAGTCCATGACTTGACGACTGATATCTGTGTTCATCACACAAATATCCGCCGCCGCCGGGATTCGAACCCAGGACCTCTGGCATAGGTAGCAATGTATGTTACCGCTACACCAGCCGGTCGTATTATTTAATAATTATATGAATGTAGCTACGGCAGAATATCTATTGAAATGCATCCGATGTGTTATTATCTACACGTGTTCAAAATTTCATCTCAACCCGTTTAAGACAGTAATAAAATAAAAATTGAATGAACAAATGATTTTAGTCTACTGAAAGTAACAATACAAAAATGAAACTAATAACAATATTTATTTTCCTTGAATTTCCTTTACTTTTTCATCTCACATCTGAGTAATCTTCTTAGCTCCCCGCTCAATTCCGAGGCCTACCCCTCCCCCGGGATCGGCTCGTGGAAAATCTTCTAAATTATATTCTAAGAGATTACTTTTTTCACGAACTAATATAAAATACAAAAAATATATATTCTAAAAAAGATAATTCAAAAGATCGCGTAAATTGTATTCACAATATGTAATACTCGTTCAGTTCCATTTTTAAACTGACATTAAAATTGATTAACTCACAAAAAAAAAGAAAAAAGTCTTAATCACCAGTATCAATATACGTAATCAATACACGCCTCGATTGACATGAAGACTTTTTAGCATCGCCTTGCGTCATTTCAAACCAAAAAAGCACGTTCCATTTTCAAACACCGGAACCACCCTCAGATGCACGAAAAAAACATAATTTACTTACATCATGCTATCCAAGACATTAGCATGGCCCTAACAAGACACAATGGCGTCGCGAAATAACCGACGTCCCTAGACATTGATAACACCAGTTTAGGCTGAACCGTCACTGTTCGAGGTTGGAAAATCGATGATTTGGGTACAATCTAAGTATTTCTAGCTGGTTTTAGATACTTGCGCTGATGTCAGATACAAGTGAATTTGCACTAGGTTTGCTATTAATAAGATCTATAGTTTTAATTTTTTGATTATATTTAATGTAGAGTCGGTAAAGTAATATTATAGATATAAATGCCTTAGATATTATAGATACAAATAGTTCTTATTTTTCACAAATACATTTGTTTAACGTGAAAATTTACAATAAAGTTTCCCTGAATAAGTCGCTTTAAGTGTTAATTCCACCTGAGTTGTCTTCAAAATTCTAAATAGTTTCCTTCCATTTTATTTTTCTGTATTTTTTTTTTCATCAATATAATCATAATGTTTTTGTTAAAACACAAAACTATCAACAAAAATTTAAGTTTTTGAATACGTAATCCTTTAATTATTTTCTTCAAATAACTCTTTAATTAGTAGTCACTTGATTGTAACACGCAAAACAATATGCATTATACAAAATACCACACCGTAAATAAGTAAAAATCAGAAAGTCGCAGGTCAACTTACATCGGCGAACGATCCTCCCACTCGGCGTCACTCAAGTGATTGATGACGTAGGCGGGGCGATCCAATCATTATCCGTGATGCATGGTAGCTGGTACATCACTAGCTACTTTCAAATTTCGAACGACAGATATTTAGCTTCGCGCCAAATTTGACTGACTTCGTTTTCTATTAGGTTATTATTTTTTTTTATTCTTAATAAAACATATCAACAAAATTGGTCTACACTCCACAAACTACACTAACAGACTGAATGTGTGTCAAACAAAAAATCACAACCGACCTGCATATTTAAAAAATGAATACATTACGTCTTTTAACCCTTGAATAATTAAACAAACGCGTGAGTTTAAATAATCGCGAAGATTTAACCCTTTGCATGCAAATTACGGATGAAAAAATGAAGACCGGTCTTTTACCAGGTGTGCTTTTATTTTTCAGCACTATTCTATAAATTAACGCATCTGACATAATCCGATGACAACATATTATTTTATATAGTTTTACTATCAAAGATCGCTATCTAACATTCGAGAAGAAAAGGTGTAAGTACTGTTACTTATTAGGAATTTATTAGGAATTAAAATGAACAACTTTTTTATGACACTCCATTTTATATTTTATACATCCTCAAGCTAAAATACTTGTCAGTTACGTGGTTATACGGCCGCATTTTATAATTAGGATCGTAAAAGTAAACCATGCCTTTGTTCCTCGCTGAATTATGTTCGTAATCAAAAACGGTCTAATATTTACGTATAATAGAGCGGAACTAGTTAATAATAGACAAACACCTGCGATCTTAGGGGACATAATTTAAATAAGAATAGACGCGGCCAAGAAGGGTTAAATAGCAAAAGAAGTTTTGTTGAACTTTTGAGGAAGAATCGAGGGAAGTTTTTTCATTTCGAAGAATAAATTTTATTTCAAATATTTACTTTAATTCAGATAAACGCTGCATTCGTTTTACAAAATACTGGAAAAGTCTCGAAAATTTCTTGTTATTCAGAAGACTAACTTAAAATTCACATTGTGTATATAACTAAAATTACTTTCATGTTTTTACATGTAAGATGAAAAATCAAAGCCACATTACTTTTTTACTCTTCAAAAAGTTTTAGAAGTAAGTGCTAAATGATCTAAGTAGATGATGTTCTAAAAACACATTAACGTCGAGAATCTGACAAAAAACCTCGCACAGCTGGTGAAGTAGGGTACGTTCCAGAAACTTCCTCCATACATCAAAATTAGCGTCACATATTGTCCATTCACTAAAAAGCTAGAATCAATAATTAGCATATTACTGGCAATGTTGACACAGCTTTTCAAAACACACAACCCTTCCGATTACTTCCTCATTCTCATATCTACCTACATCATCTCAAAAGTTCTCACGGAAACGCGCATACATTAACCTGTCTTAAAAAATCTACTATTAAACCTCATTATTCTTCCATGCCATCTAAAAACTGGCCATAAAGATCCACGATCTGAATTAGAAAAAAGTAAAAGGGTTATCCATTCTTCCAAGTGTCAAAATTGCTCTTCTGCATCCTGTTACAGAAAATGGAAGCTCATTTGAATATCGATTCGGAAGATGCATGAGATCTATTTTGCATGTCTTTAAGTTCTTTTTTTTATTCAAGTACGGGTAGGTACTGAAGGTATTGGCGCCATAGAGTATTTTAACTTTTCACACAGTATGACAAAGGTTATATTTGCATGCGTCCTATTGATTTTTACTGTTGATGCGTGCTGAATGTCTTGTATACGTAATGAGATCAATATTTTCGTTTCGCGGCCATGTTAAGGAATTTCTTAAAGCTCAGAATTTCGTCTTTTGTGACTTTATAATTGATGTCTATCTTGTCACTTTTATCTTTCGTTTATTTTTTATGATTTAACGTAAGTTTAAGTGCATATTATTTTTTATTAAATTGATATTAAGCCCAAGTATAAAAAGATTAAATAACGTGATCGTTTTCAAAACATAAGATTAATTGTCTTATTATAATAACAACAATAGATAACGCATTATTTTATCGATTGTTTAACACAATACTCCACGCATAAAGTTTGCAGATAATAAAAACAGGGCTTGAATAAATTAAAACTTAATAATATTCATTGACAATTGATGTTTAGATTTTATTTTTAATAATGGCCTTTTGATTTATAGACTCTATCTATTGAAATTAGAAAAGTGTTTGTATTTTGATACGTTGTCAGATGAATTGTGTAATGCATTATTCTCATGAACGTCACGTTTTTTTAAGAGAAAGGCAATACTAATAATTAAGTCATACTTATGTTTTTTGGGCAATATGTCATGGCCGGATTGTAGATTTGACCATATCATGAAATGCCCCAACACAGTACTGAACATTTAAAAGTTATAAATTAACGTTGTAAATTTAGGTCCATAAAAATAAACTTCACATTCCTTCTAGCAATGGAAAAATATAATACAAGGTACCTACCTAAAACGTAATTCTCGATTTGGCCAATTTTCCCTTTAGGCCACGATAAATACAACAGATATACAAACTTAAACTATTTTCGTTTAACACAAAAAAAAAGATGAACCTGGCTGTTCTAATAAAAAAAAACAATCCCGCCATAATTATACAGTTAAATATTACAGTACTTCTATTGACTCCGATATGCAAATACTATCACGCACATTCACCAGATTAGCTATAAATCTTAATAAAAACAATATTTCTTCGTCAGTTAATTATTTTTAATGATCTTTATAGTCATTCAGAGCGTTATGGTCACGGTCGATGTGTTAAAGCGTTTTTTCTTTTTATTGGAATTAATGTAAATTAGTTATGAATGTTGGAAAGTTTCAGCTTTGACTAATGATATGAAAATCGCAGGTGGACTGCCATTTCCATATCGTGAAATATTTCTTGAAATAATGATTCAAGGAATTAAATACAAGGAATTAATATAAATGTGTTTGTGTTAGTATTTGAAGTATAATCTCTTTGAGGAAAAACAAAATAACGTATCAAATAACACATTTAGCAATGGAAATATTTTGTCTTTTATATTGTAATATTATATTGCTTTCAACAATTGCTCAATTTAAGTCAAAGTCCTATAAAATGAAGAGTTTTTTAAGAGTTTAGGATCGAATACTGTACATACCTATCCTTGATCTCTATTTTTGATGACGATTAACCTCAACCTCACCTGCTGACGCTAAATGAAGATGAGGTCGAATATGGGTTTGGAAAGGATCATGAGCCGAATGGTTACAATATTTTGAAGCTTTTCTTCCCAGTACATAATTAAAGCACTGGCAGTATTATGTAAAATTCCACAATGAATTCTTTTTTTTTATAGTTGAGAATGTAGGTAAGTATACAAAACATTCAATACCTAGTTAAATTACTTTTTATTTCATGAAAATATGGCAACATTATTTAAAAGCTGAAAAATCCCTGCCATGTGAAAAACTATAGGGAAAATAAGTTCTCCGAAATTCTATATAAAATGATAAACAATTTCGACTCAGCAAGAAAAGAGCTCGGAATACGAAAATCATAAATATTTTTCTGTGAAGACATTATTCTTAGGGTTAATCTTTCGAGGATAAATGATAAAATACTGTTACCTCGCGCCATGTTTCTTTCTGTTTTGAAACGTCTGTCAATAATGATGGGTACTTCCGTTTTTTTCTGCGGTTTTTTAGAAAGACAAAACAAATCTTGTATAAAGGAAAAACATTCAATTTCTTACTCAAAAAACTAGTGTTAAAATATACACCGTATGTACATTTAAAAACCTATATCAATAATATAACAAACTCATTTTTGAATAGATACTGCGGCAGTTGGCACTCAATAACGTTACATGGCAGCTAATTACCCAACTCTACAACCGCTTCCATAAACAAAACTCTACAGTTACAAATTTAAATTAAGAACCGTGAGCTTTAATAATAACATTTTAGAAAAAAACCAGCGACTTCCGTACAACATAGCATCCGTACTAAATTTGCATACATTAAGTGACAAAAGGGCAACCGTCATAATTTTTATATTTAATTTTTTACAATCACAAGTACCGGTTTTTTACTCTATTGTCACATGTATGAAATATTTAAATTTTTAAACAAAGTGCTTGCCGCGAAACAAAGGTTACCTTTATGTCTGGGTGCAGCGAGTTTTGTTAGCTGCTTTGTGACCCGCAGTTTCATATGTTTTGAGTGCATTTATTTGATTCTGTTTTTCATAACTTTCGTGTTTTATTTTTGAGCGAGAAAAAGTTTTGGCAGTTATTAAATTAAATTTAAATTACTCAGACCAACACTCGGATTACGAGACCTTAAAGTTGGACAAAAAGTACTTTTTAAGCTTTTTCCATTCTTAAAAACATTACTTCAATAATTTATGTTACTTATCTTTTTCCCAATCAAAATACTACTCTTTTCCAAAATCCGAAAATCGACAAAAAGAATCCTTAGCCGATTTCTAAAATGCGTTCATACTGGCATTTTTAGTCTGTATAAAAAAGTTTATAAAATAAAGCTGCCCCACACACCGGTCCGCGGCGAATCGCGAACAAACATGAAGTGCGTGAACGAATTGCGGAATCACAATAAGATGCTAATCTTTAACACCTTGATCGTCATTTGCATAATATTTGCAAATTTTATTTTAATCTCACGTGAGAACTGAATGTCGAATGCATATGTAGATACTTAGTGAACCACAGTTTAGTAAGGTAAAGGAAATAGTTAAAGAAATACGTAAACTTAAATTTTTGTTTTTCTTCATTATTTCAAATGAACTATTTTAATAATATTCATAGTTGGTATAAGCTGCTTAGTTAAATCTTAATTAATTAATATTCTCTCTTTTATCCAACATTTAGGTATCCTTCCAATATAATTTACCTTTAGGTACCAATATCAGTTTCTTATATCTGTGAATTTCCTTAGCAATGTCAAATTGACTGAAAAAAAGGAAATTGCCAGTATTTATTTGATTCCCTCATATAAAAAGAAAGAAAAATAAAATAGGATTGCCTTTATTATATTTTTTTAAAAAGAAAACTTACCTTGTATTTAAGAAGCAAACCTAAAGTTTGTATATGCCTATGTATTACACATATGTATGAAACTTGAACTTATAATTTCCCACTGTCTAAAATACTAAACTGATTGCAGTAAATATGATATCTCATCATAATATAAAGAATTATTTTTTATATTTTTAATCATTATCCTTTTAATGAGCCTTTCCATGAGTGTGTGACGAGGAGCAATCAAGCCATGAGCAATCAAGCTGACTAAGTCCTGGTTGTTGGATAACAGAATGTTTAGGGCGTCAAAGTGGCTCCTGACAAACCGGAAATATGACTGTACACAATAATATAGCACCAGGACAGACTGCGAACGAAGCACGGAAGTCGTTATCGTGAGATATTGATGAGCGGCAGGCACCCAACGTTTTGTAACCTGCTACATTATATGATATCATCATCATCACAACTCTTTTGTAATGAGCCCACTGCATGAGTCTCTCCCCTGGGTGACGCGGAGGTAATCCACCAAGCTGGCCCAGTGCTGGTTGATGGATGTCAGAATTTTCAGGGTGCCGATATGACTTCTACCAAACCCTAACGACTATAAATGGGTCGTTAGGGTTTGTTAGAAGGCTGCCATCAATATTTTAAATTTCAATATAAAACTACAAAACGAATTCATTAAATGGCAGCCCCAGACGGATTTTCTTGCTCTTCTTATAAAGTTCATAGGGAGTTGAATACCTATGTTATTGCGACATCTACATCTTCGAGAACCGAATAGGTAAGCGTAGGGAAGTGCTATGAAAACGAATAGTATGTTGTTCATAATATGACCGACTCTGTGTGAGATCAAGTGAACTTTTAAAAAAGCTTTTCACGGTAATTATCTCTTGTCACATAAATCATTTCAGTCGGGGGATTTAAAATTATTTTATTCTTTTTCAATTACTTTTTAACAGTCGCGTCGTGGGTTTTTAAAAATTTTATTTTGTTTTTTATTTTCTTGTTCCGTGCGGGAATTGAGCCCGTTACCACTGGCCTCTGAGGCACACAGTGTTACCCCATCGCCAAAGTTGTCGTCACAATATCTAGGTTAAATAAATTTATGCAGTTTTTCCGCCGGCTTTTTTTGTCAAAGTCAAAGTCAAAAGAATCTTTATTTCGTAAGTATTTAAATACATTTGAAATAAGTCACAATTTACAAATTGAACTGAATCTACCACCACTTCGGAAAGTCGATCTGTTGAGAAGAAGTGGCAAGAAACTCAACAGCAATCATCTTTTAAAAATACACAATAACAATAACAACAACAACAATTTACAATCTTCTTGCATCCGGATATCTTATAATAAAACTTTATGCTTATCCTTAAATCTATCGAAGGGTTAATCTTAAATATTTTGGAGTTTTATTATAAAAGCGTACACATTGACCCATGAACGAGTTGGTGATCTTCTGGAGTCTACTATTATATTTATACATTAGGCAATCAAGTACTAGACAGAAACGTAGACATAGATATAGAGGTAAAGATAGAAGTAGATAGATGTAGCGATAGAGGTGAGAGATATTACAGATAATGTGGATGGAGATGAGGATAGTCGTGGACAGAGACTGGACACTAACACGGACGTGAACATGGGGGAATGGGATGGAGATGGGGAAGTCAGAGTCAAATTCAAAAAAGTAACATAGTCATAAAGTCTTCAGCAAAACGACCTGGCACCGCTAGCAGCACCCGTTCACGAGTATAACGCAAGCACCAGCCATCACTCTCCTCAACCATATTTTAGGGAAGAGGGTGACCCGACACCCGACGCTACCGCTAGCCATGCCGCCTGAGGGAGCATGACGTTCTTGCTGTTGTATGGATAAGAAGGAGATGGAGATGGCGTTGGATGAGAAGGAAATGGAGATGGTGTTGGAGATGGAGTTGGAGATTGAGAATATTTGAAAAACAATTTACAACCAAGGACTTTTATCGTCCATATATTCAGAAATTGTATAAAAGCCTTTACTACACAATTTTTGTTTAATAGTTTCTTTAAATTTATCAAGTGGTAAGTCTTGAATATTTGTGGGAACCTTATTATAAAAACGTATGCATTGACCCATAAATGAGTTAGTGACTTTATGAAGTCTACTATCATAGCCGGCTAGCTTGTACTTATTTCTAGTATTAACATTATGCAAGTCACATTTTCTATGGAACATGATTAAGTTCTTTTTTACGTACATAAGGTTTTCAAAGATATATTGTGAGGCAAAGGTAAGAATATTAATTTCTTTAAACTTATTTCTAAGTGTCGCCCTGGAATTAAGTTTGTAGATTGAGCGAATAGCCCGTTTCTGCAGCACAAAGATGGTTTGAATATCGGCAGCATTTCCCCACAGGAGAATGCCGTATGTCATTAAGCTATGAAAATAACCAAAATAAACCAACCGCGCAGTAGCTTCATTAGAGATATTTCGCATCTTTTTGACGGCATATGCTGCAGAACTAAGTCTCTTCGCCAACCTTTCTATATGTGGTCCCCATTGTAGTTGTGCATCTAGGGTTATGCCAAGGAACACTGTTGAATTTACAGGGCTCAATTCTTGTCCTTTTACAATTAAGTTAGTATTTACATGCCGGACATTAGGCAAAGAGAATTTTAAAAATTTAGTTTTATTTTCATTGAGTAGTAGGTTATTGGCTGAAAACCATTTCTCCACAGTTTCAATACAACAGTTAATTTCAAAGCAATGCTTCAATTGCCTACTCACTTTAAATAGAAAAGAGGTATCATCAGCAAATAATATGACCTCACACTTGTCTTTCACTAAAAATGGCAAATCATTTATATAAACTAAGAATAAGAAAGGCCCAAGAATCGAGCCCTGGGGCACTCCCATATGAACTGCTGATCCCGATGATCTCTTTCCATTAATATCAACTCTTTGAATTCTATTGCACAAATAGGATTTCATAAAATCAAGTGCCCTATCATTGATTCCATAGTGGTGTAGCTTCATGAGGAGTGTATCGTAGTGAACACAGTCAAAAGCCTTGGACAGATCACAAAAGACACCGAAGGCATCACGTGACTCCTCCCAGGCATCAAATATATGTTTGACAAGCTCAACACTGGCATCAGTTGTTGAGCGACCCCGTGTGAAACCAAATTGATTTGAATTCATAAAATTATTGCTAAAGAAGTGTACCACTAGTTGGTTTAAAATAAGCTTTTCAACTAACTAAGTGTTGGTAATATAGAGATTGGCCTAAAGTTACTGGAGTCGGTTATGCTTCCTGCTTTAAATACGGGAATAATTTTACTAAGTTTCATTAAGTCCGGAAACACACCATTATCAACACAATTATTAAATATACTGGCTAAATAAGGTGCAATACCGTCAATGATAGATTGGATGATTTTAACAGAAATACCATCCAGATCAGCAGTGTTCTTAATTGTTATACTTTTAAAAGCTTTCAATACCTCACTTTCAGTAACATGCCTGAAAGTAAAGTTAGTTTTACACTTATTTACATTATTTTCAAGAAAAGACTGTGCAGCTTTAACTGATGAATTTAATGTCTTCGTAGTCGAAACTGGAATGTCTGCAAAAAAATTTTCAAAAGCTTCAGCAACTTCTGTATCTGATGTCAACAGTCGATCACCAATTTTCAATTTATGTTCCGCGTTTCTAATGTTTGACTTTCCAGTTTCGCTGTTTATAATTTTCCAAGCAGTTTTAGGTATATTTACACTATTTTGAATTTTATTATTAATAAAATTTGATTTCGCAATACTACACACATTTTTGAACATTTTGGAGTATTTTTTAACATATTCCTTAAAGGTTTCGCTATGATTATATGATTTTTCATCATATAATTCATATAATCTGTCTCTGCTTTTGAATATTCCTACTGTTGCCCAGTCACTAAACTTAAATGAGTTATCATCTATTTTTATTGTTTTTGATTTAAATACTGTATCATACTCACATTTAATTAAATTAAAAATACAATTATACTCCTTAACAGGATCATCATAACATTTAAGTTCCCACAACTTATCCAAGACATTACTTCTGAATCTCTCCAGCCGACCCTCGTTCATGGGTACAAACTTAATCTCTCTTCTTAATGCCTTGTTTGTGTTAATGTTAAAAGATGCTAATTGTCCACTGTGATCCGATTTTAACTTATTAAATATGTATTGACTGTTGGGTGATGCATCAGTGAAAATGTTATCAATACATGTTGCTGAAGTGGCTGTAACACGTGTAGGCTCTAAAAAGAGATTTTTAAGTCCGTAACAAAGAAACAAATTAGTTAACCTTTGGCTAAGGGATGATTGGATTAATAAATCAATATTAAAATCACCGCAGACAATGATATTTTTTTTAGTATCACTAAGTTTAAGTAAAGCTTCCTCTATGATTTTTTCAAACAAATCAAAGGATGAAGCTGGCCGCCTGTATACGCTTATTATAATAACTTTCCCTAGTTCTATACATGCCATTTCAATGGTTTGCTCAACAGAAAGACTAATAATATCCTTTTGTTCTTTAAATTTCATTCCTTTGTGTGTAATAATCAAGGAGCCGCCACAATTAGCCTGGATTCTGCTGTATGAACTGGCTATTTGATGATTATTGAACGAAAATATCATTTGATGGTCTTTTAGCCAGTGCTCCGTTACACACAAAATATCTAAATTTTCTTGATTCATAAAAAGTTCAATTTGTAAATCCTTACCCAGCATGCCTTCAATATTTTGGTGGGCTACATTTAATACATTTTTACTAAATTTTAATTTTGCAGCTGGGGCATATGTACTAATAACATTTTGATTATAGCTAGAAGTCTTATTATCTATTGTCGTCGCCTCTAGTTTAAATTAACTAGAGTAGTCCTAATGCTATTACTTGGAATGTTATATTCCACCGGTTTAATAAATATAAGTGGCTGCTCAATAGAAGCAGAGGTTTCAGTCAAGATGACTGGTAAATCATTACTAATGTCTCTTGGTCTACTGTAATATCTTATTCAATAACTATCAACACCTTGTTAAAGCCGAAGTACAAAATTGTGACGTCATTAAGCGGCCATTCGATGGTCTTATGATGAATAAAGAAATTTCATTTCATTTTCATTTTTATTTCATTTCATTATGACAGTTAAATAGAAAGGTAGCTAACGAGGCACCTCTGAGTACAAGAGGCTTCAGGTCTAAAGTACAATTGTAGTGTTTAACTACCTACTTTGTTGCCCATCTATGCAAGGGCACGCTCAAGCACAGGCGGCGCGGCGCGGGGCTTCGCACGTTTTCGTTACATTGCCGGCTTTACTCCAAACCAGCGGATAGTTCCATAGTTAGGCCGGCGATGTAGTGAAAACACACGCCGCGTGTCCTTAAACAAGCCCTACGTTACACCATCCACCTTGACAGTATTCCGTATAGGAAAGGCAGGATAGGCAGTTACTTTATCCAGGACTTATTATTTATAGTACAAGGTTCGACACCGCAGCGGTTTTCGTGGAGTTTTACTGATTCGTTAGCATCAAGTCTCCTATATGCTTTTTTAATTTATCTATATGATGTCATCTGTGATTGATTGTTTACTTTTTTGACTTATATCTACTAATGTGATATACCTAACAATGATTTTTAATTATTGTATTCCTTTTAATTTATTTTAAAAATAAACGCTCCGCGGCTCCTTCTGGTAAGAGTTCAGAGCAAAGCTATTTTTCCGCCAACTTTAACGAACTACTCGTACATATATCACTTCGTCTAAAGGTAAACACCTTATGAAAATGCATTTAGGAGTTTTGTGTATAACCTTTAAAAAAATTGCTTTATTTATTTATTTATTTATTTATTTATTTACTGAAGAATTTATTGTACTTAAGGGAAAGTCAGTAGGCAAATGATGATTTCATCGTTATTCTTACAATAGATATTATAAAATAACCGATTCTGACCCTTACCGTAGCAGAGAATAAGGTATTCAAGGGCATTCCTAACTTATGGAACTATATTACATATTTCACGCTGATTAAGTTATATATAACGATCCCGATCAAGCTACAAACCTATTAATAGATTCACTTAGAAGTATAATAAACCTCCATTCTAAAACTGTTGCCACCCCACGAGTATATAGACCACTCAAACCTTGGATGACGCCTGGCCTAGTCCGATGTACCAGAAACAGGGATTATATGCACAAAAGTCTAAAAATGGATCCACAGAACAAAATTCTAAAACTTACTTTCTGCAGGTACAGAAATTATACTAATAATCTCATTAAAAATATCAAGAGAGAGTACGAGAAATCAGAACTAAAAAAAGCTGGTACTAACACTAAACGACTTTGGAGAACTATTATGAATATTGCTAACATCAAAAAAAATAAACAAGTCGCCACTAACCTTCTTAAGTGTTCTAATTCTCCCAAATCTTCACTTGACCTCGTAAACAATTTTTTTGTTGACTCAGGAAAATCCTTGGCTGAAGCTATTAAAGATAATTCTTCATTAAGAAGTCCGTTTACAAACACCCTTCCAATACCTACCTCAGAAAACTCTTTTGTCATGCTTGAAACAGATGAAGACGAGGTTGAACGCACAATTATGTCCCTCAAGAGCGATTGTGCAATCGGATGGGATAGGATTTCATCTAATTTCCTCAAAGCCCATAAAACAATCATAACTCCGCTCCTTACGCATATTTGTAATTTGTCCATAAAGAAAAGTTTCTTCCCATCTGCTTTCAAAAAAGCTCTTATACACCCTATATTTAAGTCAGGAAGCAAAGATTTACCTGCCAATTACCGCCCCATTTCCGTACTCCCTGCAATGTCCAAAGTTTTGGAGCGTATTATTAATTCTCGTTTAATTAAATACCTAGAGAACAAACATCTACTATCTGACAGACAGTACGGATTTCGGCATGGAAAGTCTACATCTGATGCAGTAAATGACTTGACTGACTTTTTAGTGTCAAATATGGACCTTGGCAAAAGGTGTCTGGCAATCTTCATCGATCTCGCAAAGGCATTTGACACGCTTTCAACTCCCATACTTTTAAATAAATTACAGAGCCTGGGGATAAGGGATGCTCAGCTACTCTTCTTCCAAAACTATCTAACAAACAGAGTTCAAAGTGTGGTCATCGATGGTTTGACGAGCTCTGAGTTGCCTATTAATTACGGCGTCCCCCAGGGCAGTATACTCGGCCCTACTTTGTTTCTGGCATTCATAAACGATCTGTGTAATATTACCTTAACAAACGGGAAAATAATTTCATTTGCTGATGACACTGCCCTTGTATTTAGTTCAGAAAACTGGTCTGAAACATTCAAATCGGCTCAAGATGGTTTTAGTATTGTCACTAAATGGCTAACTGAAAATTTACTAACCTTGAACGTACAAAAATCTTATTACGTTACCTTTAAAATTAGCGATAATACCCAGAGAATACCTGATACATTATCTATAATTGCTCATAAACCTCACAACACTGTTACCATACCTTGCTCTTGCCATAAACTCAATAATACAACTACTGTAAAATACCTTGGTACTATAATTTACATTGATGAAAAATTGCGTTTCATAGATCATATTTCCTTTCTTACAGCAAAAGTTCGTAAACTTATATATATCTTTAAACACCTTCGCCATATCTCTGATCCACATGTACTAAAAATGGTTTACCTTTCTCTGTGTCAATCCATTATTTCTTACTGTGTCACCACTTGGGGGGGTGCCGCAAAGGCTCATCTTATAAAATTAGAAAGAGCCCAAAGAGCTGTATTAAAAACAGCTACACACAAACCCCTACTATTTCCAACTAGCGAACTGTATTCGTTTTGTCAAGTCCTAACTGTTCGACAAATTTTTGTCCTATACACGGTCCTTCGGCAGCACTCACTCATTCGTTTCTCCGCAGAACTTACAAACAAAAGAAATAAACATGTTATCCCCATAAAATTAACTAACACTAGCTTTAGTCACAGATTTTTCTGCTTTCTAGGCCCACACCTTTATAATACCTCAAATATATCTCTCAGCATATACTCCCTAAACAGGTACCAATGCAAGAAAAAATTGACAATGTGGCTCCAACAGTTTACCTATTCTGACACCGAGAATCTTCTTGAAGTGTTCTCATAATGTTGTATTCTATCACTAGTCACTCACACACACAAACACTTTGTTCGGTTAGCATACTACACACAACATCTGAGATTAATAGTTATTAAAATATGTTAAGTTAAGTATAAGTGAAATATGTATATGATATTAAATAATGTTTCTATGTACCTCAAACTACTTTGGCACACACATTTGTAAATACTTGCATTCGGGGACTACAACTGGGGCTTTGGTTACCTGAAGCACAGGCTTTGCCTATTTCAGGGACCATTCTTCACCTGTACTGACCTATCTTTTATTTTATTTTATATAATTATGTACCTACCAACTGTACTATTGTGAAGAGAAAATAAAGATTTTTATTATTATTATTATTATATAAGTAATAAGCTGGGACCTGAACACCTACTAGGCAGGTCCCAGCCCTGGATTATTGTAAAATTAATACTTTTGTAAAGGAAATAAATAATTTATTATTAAGTAATAGACTGCTCCACTTATCCTTCAAAAGTATTTCTTCAATGTAAAAATTCATCTCCAGTGATTTTATTAAAAATGAAAAGAAATCAAGTTAAGGTAAGTTAGATCAGTTAAACGCGTATCGTAAAGCTCAAATAAATAAATAGCGGCCAAGTGGGAGTCGGACTCTCCCATGAGTCCGTAGCAGCAAGTAACTTCATGTAAAAGTTGTAACGAAGTACAGAAACTTTGGTCGAAATTAAATAATAAAAAACTACAGATCTCGTTCAAACCAATTTTCGGTGAAAGTTTCCATGGTCATGTAGATCACACATGTTGTTTAGTTATATCATTCTCTTATTTTAGAAGTTTCAGACATTTTACCACTTTGGAAGTAATAAAATAATGCATTTCAAAATTTTTCATCACAATAATTGATTCTTAAATAAAAATTTTGAAAGCACCAAATACTGATTTCTCCAAACTTTGAAATCAGATTCGATATTCAAAAATAAAATAAAAACGAATACCGCATAGCGTACCTACCTATAGTAAATTGCATTGGCTTAAAAAGCATTTTTTTTTGTTTTAAATTGAATTGAAATTAATCTATTACGCATTATTTCATTACATACTCTATGATAACAATAACTAACTTTAAAATTAAATCTTTTACGCCACCAACTTGAAAAAATAGATTCGGTATTAAAAAAACGGAATCTGAATATCGTACCTATAGTGCATAAAATGCCTTCAATGCATCATTGATTCATTTGCCATACACCATTATCCTCTTAACTATATGACATCAATAACTAATTCTAAAATTAAAACTTTGAAGCTACCAACTTGACAAAACAGATTCGACATTCGAAAAATTGGAATGAAATTTAAAAATAGCGCCCGCACTGCCACAAAGCATGCATTAAAGCTCACACATCACCTGAATAAGCATGTGCAAGAAAATCAATACGGGCCGTGTCGCCAACGAAAAACTACTACAGCTACCCTCCCCACAAGGATTTTTCTTTACCCCAACACACCCCCGAGTTAGGGTAGCGAGGGAGAAGCAAAAAGATGCCCGTTTTTTGTATTTTTGTTGACATTAAATACTTGCAAGTCAATATCAACTCTAAACCTAACATTCTAAGTTCAAAATTAAAATGTGGAATGTTTTTTATGTGAATGATTGTCTTTACTGGTTGCTAAATTATAGGCGACGTTTTGTTAAGGTCGTTAGGGATGGTTTTAGCTTGGCTGGATTTGCGTTTGAAAATGCCTTTGCAAACGAGGTGTATGTGAGTTTTTGGTCTTCGCTTAGAAATTAGGATCTGTAGATAGTGTTGCTAGTTAATGTTTGGTATTATTTCGAAGCTTTTTATAAAAGGTTTACCTTTACTAAGTTTGATAAGTATAAATGGAGTTGTTTTGAAACTAAGTTATAATTCTAAGTATATACTTCATAAACGAAATAAACAAAATCTTTTAAAAGAACCAAAACAAAACGAAAATCTAATTCTCTACATTGGCTTTGATTAAAAAAAAAAAAAACAATTATAAAATAAATATTTCTTACCCTGGCAACACTAATCATCACTGTGTTCGCTTGAATTTTTTGTGAACGACTTTTTATGATTCGCATGTCATGTCATGTTGCATCGTCTTTATTTACGCCTGTGCCGCCGCGACGGGGACTTATTTCTCATTCGAAACATGAAAAATCAAACGGGGAAGTCAGTTCAAAATTCGAATTATTTTGAAATGTAATTTATGTAACAAAGCGACAATTTGTCGAAATGTCTTTACGATGTCTTAATGAGTTTAACACCTAAGTCTTTTGTTTTCATGTGAAAATTTTTGCAGTAAGTAATTTTATCTTTGCTAAATTAATTGCGTTTATATGTTTTCATGTCATTTATAAGCTTATTTTTTATATTTAATTACTTTGATTGTATTCAGATATTAAGAGTTTGAAAACGTGATGAAAATTTTAAAATTTTGAACTTTGAAAACATATGTGTATACAATTTTTTTATATCTAGCTAATGATTTTAATTGTAGCATTTAGTTTTTAGGGTTCGACATACCACGGTGCAAGGAAACAGATGTTTCTGCTCTGGGTGTTTATCTATATTCTAGGTTATCCATATTTCACACATCACTACGTGACCTGGTATCTCCCAATATCACGAGCTTTGCTTAGTATTGGGGCCTTGTAGTTAGTGCGGTTATCCGGGCATTTCTTTTATTTTTTTGACTCCTTCAGAAAAGGAATGGTGTGATATGCAGCCCACCGCAATTTTCATCTTGGAGTTAAATAAATAAATAATCTAAACTGACAAAGTAACAAGTTTTGACGACCACTTTGGCGATAGGGTAACACTGTCTGCCTCAGACGCCAGTGGTTGCGGATTCGATTCCCGCACGGCACAAGAAAAAATGTTCCGGGTCTGGGTGTTTATCTATTTATGTATTTATATTCTACGTTTCAGACTCTGCAGGGTGACTGGTGACAAATTTTAGATACTGAAGGAGAGCACTCTGTACTCGATTCTGATCATAATTATGTTATAAAAGTAAGTAGGTACTTAATTTTTCACCATAATTCCCTATAAATAAACAAAGAGACTTTACTTCTCCCGACGCGCTGCCTCAGTCAACACGCACACAGCAGTGTTCCCGCCACACGCACGCCACCACCCGCTAAGTATGTATTGCATTACGCTTATGTAACCATGCGTTGCGTAACGAATTCAACTTTCGGTTAAGTTTACTCAGTAAAAATTTCATGTTTATTTTTAATTTTACTTTTTCTTTGCATATTATGATCTCAAACTATCACGTCCTGCAATTTCGAAAATGACCCACCAGTCATCTTGTATATGTATTTATAATCTAGATCCCCCCTAGTTCGCTACATGGTATCCCATATCACAAGCTCTGCTTAGTTTGGGGCCATGCAGTTGGTGTGATTGTCTGCGGATTTTATTTATTATTTATTTAACAATGTGGTGCCAAAGCTTTTATAAAAACTTGTGTGTCCACGCAGCGGAAATAGGGAGGTCTCCTAGGATAGGTGCACCCAGACCAGAACCAGCTTAGAAAAGTTAGCTTCCTAACTGGACCCGCTGCTGGGACTTCTATGAACACAGGACTTTTTACGCCGAAGCCGAACACTCAGCCAATGTGCCACGGAGGCCGTTAAAAAAAACATACGAAAAAGTTTTTAGTGTATCAAAAGCAAACTTTTGACTTTTACAAACAGCTAGTTCCTGTAATTTTACTGCTCGATTTTACCTTTATCCGATAAATAACAAAAAAAAATGTAATCACTGCCTTATTAATCATAGTATTTACAAGTAATTTCCAAGATTTGTAACTTTCTTACCGTGGAAAAACTCAACAAACACGAAAAGTATCAAAAAGAAAAAATCTCACAAATCAAGTAATAATCAATACGAAAAAAACTCAGAAATTGTTTAATTTTATCTCATCAATAAATTTCATGCATTGAAGTTTAAATCTTCATTCAAAGATTTGCAATACACCCTTTTCACCCCAACGCAAAACCAACTCTATTCCAGTTATTATAAAGTCTATTATCAGCTGCAGTTTAAACTGCAATAGATGGCGTCCAATTACACCGTAGCCACAATGTAATAAAGTGCATCGGTGTAACTGTGACGTATGCTATCGCAGTTTCGGGATCAACAGGAATTTTATCTGGAGATCGCACCTCGTTAGCTGTGCCGATACTTGGGATCGGAACTACCAATTCTGAAGGAATTTTAAGTGGAAAAGATTAAATTGAATATTTTTATTTGAAGGTTTTGAGCTATGATTTAAATATGTATAGGTTTACAAAAAAATTGTTTTTCGTTTCTAACTAAATCCTGAATACGAATGAAATGCGGGATCCCGGACTGGCATCTGATTTTAAAATAAAAATAAAAACACAAAAGTGAGATCGGCTTCTGAGCAACCGCTCTTAATAAGATATGTGCCGCTAAATATCACCACTCCTATAGTGATGTGTCCCGCAATGTTTTATGACGAACCAGTTCTTTACTAAGCCCTTGTCCTTAGCATTGCTTACACTGAGGAAAAACAGGAGTTCACGCACCGTAGAAAAAAAAGAAATTTTATTAGTTCGAGCCGTAACTACCGTTTCATCCCGAGATATCTCCACTTAACTGCATTTAAATAAACTTATTTTATGAGTTTACTTTAGATAATAAATTAACTGTTTCCCATAGTGCTGTGATTACCTCGAGAAATTATCTTTTAGTGAATCAAATCACATTAGTGCAGCAGAGTTTCAATATCCAGTTTTTTTAATTTTCTAGATGAAGTGGGTTCGTCTCTTTAGGGGTTGAAATACCAAAATTTTAGTTAAATTGAAGATCAAGTTACTTCTTATAACATTATCTATCTGCAAGTGAAAATCCAGTCAAAATCGGTCTAGCTGTTTTAGAGATTATTCGGAACAAACAGACTTAGAGACATTTATTTAATTTTATTTTATTTAAGCACTTACAAACCATAGGTATATAATTCCATTAGCATTAAATGAAAAGCTGATAATTTCAAGTTACAAACAGACACTTTAATTTTAAACAAACAAACTTGTCTTTGTTGTACATACATATACAGGGTGTTTGGTATACAGTTGGCCAAATTGAAATGGGCGGTAGGAGGGCCTATACTAGCCTATCTCTCATAGTTTTGTAAATATGGTTGTTTTTCATAATTTTCAAAAAAATCCCAAATTTTCACCTTCTAATCAAAATAACTTTTTTCTTGTATGAGTATCTTCTCAAAATAAATTTTATTCGTGTTTCTGATACTATATTATTATATTATAACTAAATGGGTATTTGAAGCAACAATTTGGGAAAAAAACGTTATGTAAAATTCTCTCAGATATTAATATGAATTATGAGAATTTTAAAATACTTTTATAAACTTCCTCGGTTTATCCCCTTTTTAATGATATGCTAAACATTGTTACAAAACTTCAAAAATCACGACTTTTTTTGAAAGTACTCCGATTACTCCTAATTTTTAATAATCATCGAGAAAATATGTACTCCATTGATGTTTTTTATTCTAGATAAAATGATATTTGATAAAATTCTGCCTCGCACTCGAGACTTTCTTGATCAACAAATTGTACCCATTTAGTTATAATAAGGCTATATTGGAAACACGAATAAAGTTTATTTTGAGAAGATACTTATACAAGAAAAAAAATTATTTAGATTAGAAGTTGAAAATTTGGGATTTTTTTGAAAGTTATGAAAAACAACCATATTTACTAAACTATAAGAAATAGGCTAGTAGTACTCGAAGCAAGTATGTTCAGAATACGCCCACCTACCTGCCATTTCAATTTGGCGAACTGTGTACCAAACACCCTGTATAAGTAGTGACTGTAGGTACAAAGTTTACGAGTACGTCCATTGCTTAGCTGTAATTAGGGATTTCTCGTAATATTTATTATACAGGTAATATTACGATATGGTTTTAGTTACACAGTTTGACCTATGGAGATGTTCATTGCCAATTAACTTCTCTGATTATTTTCGTATCTGTTATTTATTTTAATTATATTATTTCCCAGAAATTACAGTATTTAATACCTTGTGTTTAATTTAGAAGTAGTTTTGCCAAGTGTTAGTAAAACTGTGGTAATTATGGAGTTACAGATAGGACGACGTAGAAAATGTGTCTAGGACTCACTGGAGAATGGAAATTAAAAGTCAGCCTTAAGCTATAATATACCTTAAGATAGGTACTTAATGATGTGACTACTATACACTTTAATTAAAAATGGCGACACAACGAGTTTGCATATGGAGAACTATCATCATCATCATCGCAATATATTAGTCTCTTCTGCCGACGAAGTGGTTTGGGCCATAAACCACCAAGCAGACCCGCATTTGGTGGGTGGCAGAATCTTCAGGGTGCCGAAATTGTTCCTAGCAAACGCGGCCTCTTTAATTATTGTAGGCTATTGTTAACAAGTATACAGGGTCGCCTTATAATAGTCAATTATATTTTAATAGTAGATTAGGAATGAGTGGGTCTGAATTAAAAAAAAATATATATATTTTTCATAAATTAAAATTTCAAAATTCTTCTCTGTCAGTAAAATTTAAGATCTACATTTTATGAGTACAAACAATTAGATGGAAACGTTTTTAATTCTTGCTGTGTAGTCATAAACTACAGATCAAACTTAAATTTTGATCACTTAAAAGAATTTTGAAATTTTAATTTATGAAAAATATTTAAAAACATATATTTTTTTTCGTAATTATGATCACTCATCAGTCTTTATTTGCTAATTAAATATTATTGACTATTATAAGGCGACCCTGTATACTTGTTAACAATAGCCTACAATATTTAAATAGGCCGCGTTTGCTAGGAACAATTTCGGCACCCTGAAGATTTGCTATTTAACCAGCGATATCGAATGATATTATGTCTATAAAATAATCGATGTTGTATCCCCTTAACATGTTATAGAACATACTTATCATTAGAAGCCGACAAATTATAACTTGGACTAAATAATACGGTATAAATGTTACAAAAAAAAAATTTTATACTCTTCAAACAGACACATAACTTATTTTCTCTTAACTAAATGAGATTGAAGTCCACCGCCAGTTAACTTAGTAATAAAATGAAAATAATTTGAACACGAGTCTGCGGTGAAAGCCATTGTTTGGGCCGCCGTACAATTTTCTCACGTTATCATAGTTAAGTAAAACCAGTTAAGTAGTTAGTAAGTGATTAACCATTCAATTTGCCATTGTTCGAGCACAAAACACTATTGCAGTTTTGTATCTGTACCGTCAGCAGAGTTGTTAATTAATAAAAATGTTGACCAGCTACTTTTTTTTCGGTTAAGTATTATAGATTTATCTTACTCCGTGATTATGATATTCTTATAAGTGCTTAATAAGTATGTAAATTAATTTCCTTAATTTCATTGTCGTTCAGTTTATTTCTTCCAAAAGTAAAGAGACTTGGCAACACACAGATATACTTGTTACAACAAAGTTTTTACTATTACTTTCCGCAAGTGCGGTCACAAAGATGTCATACATTACTGATTAAAGTTTATTAGTCGTTTTGGTCGTTTTATGAAGTCTTTTTTTTGCATTGCAACATTTATTTTTGAAAACGTCATAACTAATGTCTAAAGGCATTCAGACCACAAAATATTAAGGTTCACCAAAAAAGTCCTATGTATGCCATTTCTGTAGTTTCCCTTTAACCGAACTGTAAGGAAAACTGTATTCCAAATATAAATGAAAATAGGTGATACCTACTTACCTCGAAGAATTCAATCCTCATTCATCAAATATAAAAATCAAGTTTTTTTTTCTATCCCTACCTACAGATAGCAAAACTGATAGCAATCTCGCCACGGTTACGATCAAGTACAAAAGGGCTTGCCTACCGTTAACGAAGGTTTTTAGATAGCGCTCTTTTGTTCTGACGCTACTTTTGATGTTGGCAACACATAACATAGTGACGGACTGAGGGCGGCTCGATGAATAATTGCTTCACAACACCGCTTAGCGAATTAAATATACAGTTGTACATTATATTTGTAAAGAACTTAGATCGTGGCTACTGCTACAGTTTGTATGGATGTGTGGATGTTTGTTAGTCCTTCACGCTGTGATGGCTGGATGGATTGAGTTGAAAATTTGCACACGAGTAGAGTAACGCACATAGAAGTTATTACCTTTTTTCTGATATTTTATTGGGATAAGTCGTGAGAATAGATAGGACATAGGAATAAATATATTGATTTTGCCTTTTTTTGATTACTTTATCACGAGAGTGTTACAGAATGTGATATACAGTTTGGACGTCTTAAAGTCTGAAATAAAAAGACATACCTAATATTTCTGACGTATGTTTTAGGAACCATGTAATCGATTTTAAGTAAACAACTTAAAAAAAAAAAACTTGCATCAACTTAACTCGTGCATCAAATCCGGAACTTTTGAATATGTAGGTATACCTAACACTATTTCTAAGCTATTGATTATCGTGAAACGTGATATCAAAACTGATTCAAAAGCATCTTTAGAGTTTGTTTGTTTATTTGAATAAATCTGAGCAATATTACCAGTCGGAATTGAAAAATATTTTCCCAAGAAAAGCCTATTCTATATTTGATCACTTTATACTTTATACAATATTGATTTATTCCAAAGTAACGCGGCTAAAATCGATCCTGACTACTAAGTAGTATTTTATATTACCTACACAACTGGCAATTTTAGTGCCAGGTTTCAATATTAACAAAAGTCTTATAAAACGATTAGATTTTTGTTACCAACCCGTTGGAAGAAAATATATCAGTGATTTAACCTTATTGGAAAAGTTCCATGAAAAAGCTGTACCTGTCTACGAAGTCGAAGTATCAAAAAGTCATTTCATAATTTACATTGGATTTAGTTGAGCCTGTGTCTAAACTATTCAAATATTTTCCAATAAAAAAAATCTTCCAAAGTATTTTAGTTTAGATTAAATATTTTATTATAGGCTCCAAGTTTAAAAATTTTATTTTAAAGTTGCACACGACAGCACACGGTTTAAGACAGGAACTGGCTCTTCATTAAACTTTGCCAAAACACACATCACTGTCGGGGAGTGACATTTGGCGGCAGATTTGATATGAAGGGTGGTCGCTAGCCAAGTGAATCCTGGAGGGGTATACTTCCAAGCCTTATACGATACGTTAGAATTAGTCGCCTTATATGATACGCTTATAATGGGACGGTATGGCTATATATAAACCGACCCTGCGAGGCTAAAATATGATACCTATAAAAATGGTAAAACGGCGCTGTCTAGCCAAAAACAGTAAAATAAGATAGGTAGGTACTACCTATAGGTACTTTTCGTTACCCAAGTCGCTCAGAGAGAAAAATGTTGATAGGTACATACTTGCCAAAAAAATTTTTTTTTATAAGTGACTAAACCCGCCTTTGACCTCAATCGCACCTGATGGTAAGTGACGATGAGGTCCAAGACGAAAGCACACGGGCTTAGGAGGAAGGAACTGGCTCTTTATACAATATTGCCGGAACACATTACCGCCGGAGCGGTAACATTTGGCGGCAGACTTTATATAAAGGGTGGTCGCTAGCCAGGCGGACCCAGAAGGGATCCTACCACCAAGCAAAATTAAAAAAGATATCAACAACTAAGAGCTTTTTGTAATAAAAAAGTGTTAGTAAAGCCTATTAATGTTAAAACATGTACCTCTAAACTATATAACTTCACTTAATAAAACAAGTATTAAATAGAAATCAATAAAATACCGCACTCCTGGTCCACTCTTGCGCACGACCCAAAGTAAAATAACTTATTTCTATAAAAAAACGCCCCTCGACTCTCAAATCTATGAAAAAAGGGGTGGGTCAAAATAGGGTCTTTGGGCGAATGAAATGGAAGAATTTGGCAAAAAAGAGAGCTGCGTGATAAAGTATGTTAAACAGAGACAGCTGCTACCTTTTGTGTATGATTTTTTATAGATATTATAAAGAAGATTTTACACTAGAAAATTGATTTTTCATGACTTTTTTTTATTAAAACACACTACTTTAAATTCGATAAAGATTTAGAACTCCTAGTAAAAAAAAGATGAATATTTTTCCAGTAACATAGAGTTTTTACCTTAATAATTGATAAGAATCAGATTCAAGAACAAGACTTTATTATAAATCTTCGTAACTTTGAAAACCCATAGCAAACGTGTATTTTACCTAGAATCCTCTAGCGTCCACATAGGTGATCTAATACAATAGGTACTTATGAGAAGACCACAATGAAAGGTTATTTTTACATAAAATTCGTTCCTAAGTATAGGTAACTATTTATTAAAAAAATACATATTTTAAATTGACGAACAACGAATCAAATGCGAAAAACTACCTCTAAAAAGTATAGTATTGCATTAAATTAAGGTAATTTAACCTACCAATGTTTGCTGTTAAAAATATTGACCGGACAAAACATATTCAGTATCTAAGCATTTATCCTAACTTCATGCATATGTACCTACCTACCTCAGTATTCCTAAAGTGTCTAAACGGATGTATTTTTTGGATTTCATGTTTTTACTATTCTAATCATACATTTTATATTTAGTATTTAAAAAAATAAACAGTAAGCTTCAATAATAGTTCACTTAGCATAATTTTACAATAGCAAGGCAGTTTTTATCATCCCGGCGAAATGAGGAGCTCTGTCCTGATAATATTAACTCTCAGAAGCTTACAAATGGGATTTAATAAACTCATCTCAACCAGAAATACTCATTTATCCAAATGGAAAATCGCGTCTTATTGGATAATTTATTTAAAATTAGAAATCAAGTAATAGTAAATTCTCATCAAGTCCCGATTTACTTATATTCAAACCCAGTCTTATTGGATTTTTCCGCCATTATAGAAAAACATACCCGTATATCTTCATAAATACGTCTATAAATGAATATAAATGCGTTAAACCGTACAGAATAAGATGTGAAAAGGTAATTTCGACGTAAATAAGGCAGTTTGCTTGAAAATCACGTTTTGAGTTTTAAGTTAATTTGAGTACTTATAATGTACAAGTAACGCCATCTATTGTTGAGTTAAAAAAATTGCAGCGCCCTCTATTATCGAATAGCAAAAACTAGTGCTACTTTACCATAGTATCAAAATCATATCGATGTGTGAGTTTTAGACGAAGATTCTAGTGTGCGTAATTATGTGTATGTGTGTGTGTCCGATTTGGCGCTCGAAATTTAAATTGTTTTGTTAGATTTTAAGAAAGAAAAAAGTTTTCCGTGGACCTCCCGCAGACACGCAAGAATGAACGATATATAAATATTTCGAGAGAGGTTATTATAAAATGAGGTTTAAAAGGTACAGAATGGATAAGGATCCTGTTTTATTCTTGCAGCACTGTTATCTTCTGTTTTAAAGATATGAAATAAATTTATAAATCTACTACAAACCCCGGTTTTAATCTCAACCTAAGTGAGGATTACTGTTGCCTCCTTAATAAAACCGAAGATGTTATAGTAAGTAACTAATAAATGTAATAGATAATAGGAATCTGAGGTGATGAGAAATTAAGGAGAAAAATTGAGATACCTTTCAGCTTTACGGGAACATCAAGAACAAGTTAGAGACTTCATAAGGGGAGCTATTTTTTAATTAAGTACTTTGCAAAAAACTTTTCATTTTTGGGGATTTTATGATTACTTGATTAAAAAATTATTACACAGAGGCTCGCTTGGAATAAAAAAGAATATTAACCAAACTGAATAAAGTTTTGTTCGAACCATTTTTTTTTATTTTGTAAGGATATGACGTTTGTCTTCCGTGCCACCTGATGGAAAGTGCGCTACACGTCCATCCACCATTTCTTATAATGAATAAGAAAATACTTCATATCGTGAAGTAATATTTAAACAAAGCAAATATTGGTTTTCGATCCCAGTCTATTTTTTATTTCTAGTAGGTAAATTCAACACTTTGCAATAATATTTCACAATTCCTGTACCTATTTTATGTTGAATTACCCAAAAAATGGCGTAACTTGTAATTGTTTTGTATATAAATCGTATTTCACTAATTAAGGTAATCCTATTCGGCTTTCTTTATAAGGTTTCAAATTCATAAGACAGATAAACAAAAAGTAGCCCGTCGCCATTGAATTCCCTTCATCATTTTCTTTTTGGAGGGAATAAAATGTTGATTTCTTATCGCCATAGAGTTTCGTTTCATAGATTATGATGTTATCGTTTTTTATAGATTTTCTCATCAGCAGTTTTCTGAACAATATCTACAATCTATGATAAAGTACCATCTGACATAATTTTCTTCCTATTTGATACGATACGCCACTGTTACAGAATTTCGAGTATAATATTCGTTCTTTAATGAACGCCTGAAGTTAGGCAAAACAGCAAAACGAAGGTACAATAAAAAATAAATCAACAGAAATATTACAACACGAAGCCTTCACAACAAATTATTTGTTACTTTCCAAAATTAACCATTAATTTAATTTTCCAAGTCAATTTCGGCCGACTGATAACTTCATGTCGATAAAGCCCTGCCTCATTATGTTTAAGCGTGTTCTTCTTGTAAATATTGTCTGTTAAGTGGCTATTATCTTTTTGTAAGAAAGCCCGCCCGGAGCACTCGATTTATCGCTTTATAAAAGACCTATAAGATTTCATTGAGGCACCAGCCATTATTCATCTTATAAAAAGAACTTCTTTTTTTAAATTAACCCTAATTAAAAGAACTTCTGTTTTGAAAGCACCGTTATAATCATGCACACATTAAAATTCATTTTTTTTGTTCGTTAAAAAAAAACAAAGCAAGTACTGGCAACTAAATCAGATATCAAGCGATGCATGAAAAATGACTCCATGCTCGTTGTCTAATTAAAAAAAACAGTGACAAAAGAGTTCTTAATTTAAATTCAAATGTAGCAAAAACTTTTTCTGTATCCCCTAATTTTATGTCACTGGCATGAAACAAAGGGCATTCGAAATTTGACTAGTTCTTTTGATAGAGTTTGATTTAAAGCCGACAGTTCGCGAGTGGAGCGAATGAAGTCTTTACGTGACGTTTTTTTGTTGCCATAAAAAAACGAAAGTTACGATAATATCAGTTTCAAACAGGAGCACTTTTGTGTAGGCAATGCCGGGTGACAATAACGCTTCTCTATCCGTTTTATCATAAATATGATGTATTTTTTAGTAGTACCTACACCCTTTTTTTGTTATTTTGAGTCAAAGGTAAACTAATGTAGAATGTAAAATATATTCCGTTCGGTGGTAGGATCCCGTGGAAAGACAGCGGTGGTGTGCCTCGGTAATGTTCTGTAAAAAGCTTATTGCTTCCTTAACCCATGTCCCGCTTTTGACCTCAGGTTTACTTACCATCAGGTGAGATTGAAGTCATAAGCGGTTAAGCCCTGTTTGAATATTTTGTCAATCTAGTGGGACAAGAAATGCGATTAAACTATGAGCGTCCTCTAGTGAGACCTAGAGGAGAACCGATGCCTTCTTCTTGATAGGAATTCAGTGAATTCAAATTCCGTATTAATGATTTTTTTATTACCTAATAATTAGACGATCAGTCAAAGAATATGAAGACAGATTCGATTATTTTAAAATAAAACATCTTTTCTGGCGTAGGGATTACTTAGCACTATTATTTTTATATAAATTACTTAATCAAAATGTGGATTTTGATTAAGTGATTTATATAAAAATAATTTATTATTTATTATCCGCCATTATTATCTCAAATATACAGGGTTAATTTCCACATCACGTCAATCACGCAGCCTCTCCACATCAATCCCAACAACATTGTTTGCTCCTTACTCTACATTTTGTAAGAAGTACCTAGTACTATTTTGAAGCGATATTTTACTGCGCAAGTTGCGTGGCATACCTACGCTCAAAGCAATAGAGTTATGCCTCTAAACAGAGGCTATAAATATTTTTTGTATGGATAAACTAAAAATTTTAAAATTTTAAAAAGTTGTAGAACAAATGTTGTTGGCATTGATGTGGAGAAGCTACCTGCAAGAGGTGATGCGCTAATTAAAATTAACCCTAGGTTAGTGAATTATACACTGTTTGATGTGAAAAGAAGTCGAAACAGTTATGGGAACAATACACCACTGCATATTGCATATCCTCCGAAAATGCAACTCTGTCTTATACAGACTTGATATTGATTTCTCATCTGACAGTGTTTAAAAATTTATTAAAATATTGTATTAAATTTTAAGTAGATGATCTAAATTAAATCCCAATAGTGTAGATTGTAAAGCATTGTAAATTTTTGTAAATTGAATAATATCGTAACGTAAAATAACCTAGATTGTATTAAAATTAATTAAAAGAGCTTTGTTTGTATATTATGTACTAGCTGCTGCCCGCGACGTCGTCTGCGTGAACGCTATGCAGCACCAAACGCACTACGATTATAACACTGCTAGCGTGATAATATGTAGCCTATATGTTGACCCGACTTCTTAACTATCTTCATGCCAAATTTGAAGTAAATCCATGCAGTACTTTTTGAGTTTATCCCGGAAAGACAAACAGACAAACAGACAAAAATTCTAAAAACTATATTTTTTGTTTCTGTTTCGATTGTAGATCATACCCCAAGTATTCTTTTAAAAAAATATTCAATGTACAGTTTTGACTTTCCTACCATTTTATTATATGTAATAGATATTATGTAAAAAATCTGAATTTTGTTTATATAAGCACTTTTTAACTCAGATTGTTGTGCTGACCTGTAATTCAAAATAATTCTAATAAGTGATCAATTGTGCAATTAAATAAGAAATGTCTTTAGAATGTATTTTAGTTGGTAAGCCATAAATAAATAAACACACTCTCAACTCTGAGACCACTCCTAACTCTGCCTGACCTCTGAACCTGACCTTTGAAATGAAAATGAAATGAAATGATTTTTTTTATTCATCAGAAGACCATCGAATGGCCGCTTAATGAAGTCAAAATTTTGTACTTCGGTACTTTAACAAGGTGTTGATAGTTAATGAATAAGATATTACAGTAGACCAAGAGACAAAAAAGCCGGCGGAAAAAACTCTTGGCACTCTTTTTCAGTCAAGATTATACGAATTAATACAAATAGGTACAGTACAAATTGATCATGACATGAAAAAAAACAAACACAAGACAGCTAATTGTGAGAGCCAATGTCATGCCACAACCAAATTGCTAACATAGTAGGTGCAATGAGCTATGGATGCACAATACGAACATGACAAACTGGGACCAGAGTATTTGAACAAGAATGGAATAAAATAGTCATAGTATCATTAGCAAAACGACCTGGCACCGCTAGCAGCACCCGTTCACGAGTTAACGCAAGCACCAGCCATCACCCTCCTCAACCATATTTTAGGAAAGAGGGTGACCCGACACCCGACGCTACCACTAGCCATGCCGCCTGAGGGAGCATGACGTTCTTGCTGTTGTCTTGACAAGAAAGTAAGTGAGTGTAACAGTCTCCAGTATGCCATATGTCATACTGCACAGCCCAGCCGTAAACAAAATTAATGTAGAAATCCACTCCCTTAAGTTCAGTTTTGAAATTGAGAGCAGCTCCTCCTAAGTGAAGGTTCGTATCCTTTTAAAGGCGTAGAAGTCGTGTTATTTACAAATGCGGTAAGTAGTCTGTTTATGTTTCACAACTCCTAATGAAGAAATTACTAATTTTTTTAACAGTTTTTCTAGAAGGTTATAAGTCGTGTAGGGCCAGATTTGAATAGCTCAACTGCCTCTGGATACTCGTGTTATAAATGGCGACTAATCCGCAAGAACCCCACTTGGTGGACTCCATTAGAATTGACTTGGCTAGCAACCGTAGAAATTAAAAAAAAAAAACTCGTTTGATAAAACCGCCGCCAAATATCACCTCTTCGGCAATGATGTGTTCCTACAATGCAAACGAGAACTTGCACCTCAGTCCCACAGACCTCGATATCTCCAAACACCCCCTGCCTATCTATAATATACCACGGAGGGTCCACTGACCCAGTGAATTTGACCACCGTTAGACAAAACTACCCTCGATTTTAACAAAACAAGATGGCGGACCTTTACCATACAGGGGTTGGTCGCTTACCGTAATAAATAATTTAAATTTCGAATTTATCTTTAATAACCAACTCGTAGGAGAAAAATGTGTTTGACTTTGATATTGTTTGATTTTTATTGATTTTTATTGTTTGACTCATTTAATACTACAAAATAAAGAATTCGTACACAGAAAACTATAAAAGAAGACAAATTAGTAAAGGAAATAAATAACAAAATAATAGAAGTCGGAAGTTGCTATCAATTTATTTTGATACAAAAATCTTAATTATGCCGAATACACGCCATTCTCAGCTCCTAACCGCTCGCAGTCAAAGTGCTGATTTTCAGCTATTACCTTAAACAAAATTAAGTTTCGTAAACCCATTCATTCATTCACCCCAGTGGAAATCGAACTCCCGAAATCCAGCTATTATCATGTCAGTCTGAAGTTTGGCCAACATTGAATGCTGCGTCTAAATAAAATAAAAAATATGAGATATCTTCTGATCTGAAACTATTATATAGGGCAATAGTGACTGAGTATCTGAGGAGGCACTGCTACCGTCCGGCTTAGAAGACAGTATGGCTAACTTAGACTTTATCCATCATCGGAATACCTGGTATGTCCTTTCACTATTTGTATAAAGCTACTTGTATAAAAAGTCAATTCATTAAATCCCAGCCTAAAAGATGTCTGTGGCCTTAATATCACAAGTTTATTGAAAGTATTGTTTCATTATATTTCTGGTTTAGTTTGTTTTGCAGATATGACACAGGGAATCTAGGTGATAGCAGCGGTCTCGTGCTTTGGCTGACACTGAGTGCCACAACAGCGGATCTTCTGGAGCGTGTTTTAGATAGCACTCAGGGCAACGAAAACATGTGCTGGATACAGGATCTAGTACACTGATATGATCTGTTTGTAATATTTAACTACGCCAATTGACACAAGTAGGGTCTGGTTATACAAGTTCTAGCAACCCTGGGAGAGCAGGTCGTAAAAGGCGACTGATAAGTTAACAGCTGTGTTTTGTAGAATATAATAGAAGAGAACTGAGTGACTGAGTGAAACAAAATCTTATAAACAGCTTACATTGAAGCTGTTTATAAGATTTTGTTTCACCCGATGGACTATATTCTAGTGTATGTACATAACTTTTATTCTAAGTCTTTAAATTAAAGGTGTAAAACAAAAGTTGTGTAAAAAGGGACATTCTAAAACATCCGATTACATGCGCGATAAAATTTCTTAGTCGTAGCTTTTTCTATAGGATGTTTTCTCTATTAGTTGCTAAGCGCTCGTCTGACCTCAAACTCACCAGACGGTAAGTGAAGATGTCGCGGGTAGCAGCACACGGGCTTCGTAAGAAACTTGTTTTTTTTTTATAAAATATTGCCGAAACACATCAGCACCGAAACAGTGAGATTTGGCGACAGATTTTATATGAAGGGCGGTCGGTAGCCTCACTCACCCCGATGGCATTCAACGACCAAGTGGTGGTCACTCAGATTGGCCGCCTTCTTCGACCTACCTGGCTACATTTTATCTTTTGTCTCTTGCCACATGTAAAAAGATTGATTTTGAAGAATATTTATTTCTTGTACATACTAAATTTGGTTATATATCATCCAATTTACATTAATTACCAGACCTCTCTAGTGAATAATTTCATCCATAGGTTAAAACGGTTAAAAAATCCGCAACGATAAATAGGTTACGTTAATAAACAGAAAATGTTTAAAACAATAAATGTGTTTTTCATGAAACGGCAACCGTCTTGATATTTGCTAAAATATATTTATCACTTTATTCGATTCCTCCGTATGATTTATCGAGTTCTTATCCTAAGATTTGAACCATATAAAAAGAACACATCGTATAAGGTATCATTAAGAAAAATATGAAGTCCGAGGTCCATTTAGCCCAGTTGAAAGGACCGTTAAACCATTAGTGAAAATAATGTGAAAAGTAAACAGGTTTAGTAAGCACATAAATCATTGAATAGAAATATGAAAGCAATGGATAAATCTACTTAAAAAATATTAACATAATTAACGTCGATAAAGACTATAAATTGGAAGAAAATCTATGTTTATCACACAAACCCCTAACAGAATTCGGATTTTAGAACGGATTTTTTAGTTTGCTTGTTTCGCGTATCTTACTCCTCCATACTTTCCTTACTTAGCATCAATTTTAATATAAAAGATACTATTTTAATTTAAAGCCTTCTATGTCACCGATGGAAATGATCTTGAAGTTACTTGGGCCGCCTTTTCAGTCGCGTTGGTTACCAACCTCCCGCTATTATCATCTTTTTGAATTTAGAATTCGAAACAAAAGAATGTTTTCAGATTGGTCAAATAGTTTTTCAAGTCGGTTGTAAAATGGCAATATCTAAGGAAAATTAGTGTGGGCTTTTCACTCGAAGTTAAAAAGTAGCCACCAGGAGTGCAGTGATTTTATTTTCTGATCAGGAGAAACAGACGCAGCTCGGCGAAACGTAAAACAGCAACAATTGAACTGTCGATCTGTACCGACATATAGGAATCGCAGGCCTGTCGGCGTATATGATAAAACGTTTACGTATATGCTAATTTTAACTGCTCAATGTTCTGTTGAATCAATTGAGATGATCTTCAGAGCAACCAATCGACCTGAACCTTGACCCCAACCGCTTTCTTTAGGGAATTATGTATCCTATATTCAAGTCATATTGTGTCCAAAGTTAACTGCCAGATGTCCTTCCAGCAGGCTCTAGGTCTCTATGTATAGGTTCGTGCAATTTTATAGACTAACGAAGTGTGACGAACTATTATTATATGAAAAACACTTATTGAACGTCTAAACTTTAAAGGAAAATAACCAGTATAAAAAAAAACGCAGTCTTCGTAGTCATTTTTGTAGCACTTATTAAAAGGATACATCATCTGAAACGCATTCACCTATCAAATATCTTATTAGTTTAATGGTTACTACCGCATACACCGACTATTGCATTATAGATTAGTAGCTAATACCAAAAGCTATGCTTTCCATGCTAACTGATGTTAAAGATGAAGATGCTACACATCAATCCACGAGATTTCTATTCAATCAGAACTTAAAGGAACCATACTGTAAAGATCTCGAAAAGGTATTTCATTGCACAGTTTGCCCTTCCTTAAAAAATTGACATTTCACCACCATCACAGGTTAATGTGAACCTTGTTTAAAAAAAAAAAAACAAAATAAAATCCCCAGACAATCACACCGACAACGTGGCCCCAACCTAAGCAGAGCTTGTGATATGGGATACCCATGTAGCATATACTAGGGAGGAACCTAGAATATAAATTCATATATAGATAAACACCCAGACTCGCTATATTTTTGTTATTATTCCGTGCGGGAATCGAACCCGCAACCACTGGCGTCTGAGGCAGACAGTGTTACGTCTTACTTAGATACTAAAGTCATAGGCTGTCATACTACACTTGTCAAACTGCTATTATATAATATACAGTACAAGTCTAGAGGATATTGAGACTACAGAGTCTATAGCTGTCCAGTCAAGATGAATTAAAAATTATCATTGCATCATTTAACGTTTGTTGTTCCTGCAACAAATAAACCAGAATAAAGCATTTTTAGTTTAATTTATTTCAACTACTTAAAATGCCTAAAATATCGTTATGCCTCATAGCTTTTTAAAAAAAAATCGTTTATGTCAAATTGGCACCTTTAGAAAACTTAGGTCTTAATCAACTGCTTTAGAAAACTACGATATCTAATCGTTACCCACCCAAGCAAAACTAAGGTACCTTGTTAACTTGTTAGTAGAAATAACAAAAATAAACAACATAATATCCAACTTATGCCACAACTTATCGCTCGCACGGAAGTTAGAAAAACGGTAGGCAGATGTTCTAAGTCTGCCAACGAATTCTAAGTAAGCACTAAGTACACTTATCTATCAATAACTTAAGAGAGCGTTTCCGTAGATAACTTACTAGCATTATTACTGCGTCGTAGATCAAGTATGAATATAGTTTTTTTGTGAAATGACCACATGTCGGTAGTTTGCACCTTGATTGTAAAAAACATGGTGACTTCAGAACTAGATATTATTAAAAATTTTCGTGTAGAAAAGATAGGTTATGAATAAATAAATGTTTTTTTTTTTAAGTATAACTTCGCTTAATATTTCCCTTCGACCTCATCTTCACTTAACATCAAGTGAGATTGACATCAAACGCGGGCTAATTATTTAATAAAAAATGTCCACGCATGGCCGTTCTCTGGTCTGGACTAGAAGAGTTTGAGTATGAGGAAGCCTAGGTGGAGGCATTCTTTTGTCAGAAAGAGTGAATGAGTGTGGCTTAGAATAAAAGTCGGCCTGACCTGGATTTTTATCCTGTATATATATACACCGGATATGTCCAAGATTTGCTCGGGAGATATGGATACAACAAAAGGATCATTATGTTAGGTATTAAAGATGTAAGGTAATTCTGGTGATGAAAGGATAAATGATAATGGTAATAGTTTGTTAGGTGTATGCTTGGAGAGAAAACTTGTGGTGACTAACACTATGTTTAGTCACAAAATTATTCTGGTCTGGCCTTTTTCCAGGTGACTGGCGCAAGGCCATTGTGTCACTTTGTAAAGTGACTCCTTATATGAGGATTCGAGTGCCTGTGTCAGGTTGAAGGATGACTACACAGAATGGTAGACCAGACTGTGTAGCGTCTCCGTGACTGTTCAACCTATTCATGGATAGCCGTTGGACAGATCTGAAAGAATCTGAATGTGGTTTAAAGTGAATGAGACAGTGATCAAAACTTTGCTTTACGCCGACGAGCAGGTTCTATTCGCACCGTTCCGGCGTTGGAATTGCAACAGATAGTCACTGTGAGTCATTTAAAAAAAAAGATTTGACAGTGAATGTTGGAAAGACAAATCATTTTTATCGTTATGAAGAAGAATGAAGATATGATGGAAAGCAATATTATGATAGGAGACGAATGAGTGGAACAATCGAATGAGTTTGTGTAGGTACTTAGGGTGTAGGTACTTGTTGACGAGAAAGGGTAAAAACAGGAAATAGTGTCTATGGCATCTTACACTCGATTATGGCCAGCAATATTGTACTGAATTAGGCTCGTCCTGCCGTATTTGAGGGAGTTTTGGCTCCAACCCTTATGTATTGTATTGAATCTTGGATGAAGTGGCTACCATTTTCGTGAGAGGTAAGTAATGCTGCCTTCTTCACATGAGGTCCTGAGTTTGAATTCAATACTGGTATGACTGAACATTTGTGTGAGCATAGACCTTGATATTTTTCACCTTATGGACGTTCCGATTTTATAACTTCTAAATAATACTTAATTAAGGTCTAATAATGAAGTGTTAATCTAAGAAGTATGTATTTGTCTAATAACTTATGTGTTTGTTTTATAAATAAAAAACCTCATCTTAAATGAAAATAAAGACTCGGGTCAAATGTTTGACCCGGTCATTTAGCAATCTCCCTTACTTTGCAACTTGCACGTAACATCACTTAAATAATATCCTGGCAATTGCAACTATCAACAGGTGAAGAATACCCTCATTGTCAGGCATCTTGATAGAACTTAGTGAACTAAGTTATTATATACTTTTCTCAGTTAAACATATTTTCAAGAACTATTTAAAGTAATCGGTTTAGAAGTTAACCGCTTCTTATTAGCGCGTGTAATGAAGTTGACCGTGTATTTGAAACGACTTAACAATCATAAAGAATTTAAATAAAAATTAAACTAAGGAAATAAACAAATAAAATGAGACGAAAATAAAATAATGAAACATATTATTGTAAGTGTCAAGTTGCTGCTAATGAAAAATTTTATGCCTTTTATCTTTAAAATTATATTCAAGCAAAATAAAATGCAAAATAAAGCTTTTAAAATATATGTTTTATACACCGGCGTTTTCCTCAATCTACTCCGATAAGGAGTGAAACTGAGACCAAGCATTGGGTTTAGAAAGGCTCTTTATAAAACTCTGACGGAATACAGGGCCACTTGAATCAGTTGCCTTCTATGGCAGGCTTATCCAGCTACAGCAGAGCCAGTCTTAGTATACATAGCATACGTACATACATAACTTCATGCCTGTATCCCTTACGGAGCAGGCAGAACAGAGGCTATAAAATCATCTGATGGCACGTTTGACCAATTTGGAGGTATTATAGAGAGAGACTATTGCAGTGACAAGGAGTCACCCGCCCGCAAAAATGCCAATAAAACCTCGATCCTTTAACTGACTTTTGCAATATGTCCGGGAAGAGAAGCAGCTTGCCATTCAACGACTGGATATCTGATTTTCTGAGGGAACGGTCAATTCGAGTAGTTTTAGATGGCTTCTCCTCCGACCAAATGGCAATTAATGCCGGGGTACCTCAGGGATCTGTTCTCTCTGCAACATTATTCTTGCTGCACATTAATGACCTTTTAACACCGGGCATTATTAGTTATGCTGATGACAGCACTGTTGTAGAGAGATACGTATCCAATGCGCGAGCGAGCCCCCGTGAAATCCAGAGTTTAAGAAAGTCAATGATTGAGCGCGTTGATTTGACCTTACGGAAAGTATCCGATTGGGGTGAGTCGAATTTGGTCAAATTCAACGCGTCCAAAACTCAGGCGTGTCTATTCTCCGCAAAAAAGAGCACCTTCACATTAACGCCCACTTTCCAAAATGTATCTGTCCCCATCACTGACCATCTAGGGCTTTTAGGCGTAACTATAACATCCAGTTTAAACTTCGGTCAAAAAATTGTGTCCATGGCTCAAGTAGCTTCGAAAAAGTTGGGAATCATCTCGAAGGCACGGCGGTACTTCAGCCCTGCACAGCTTCTTAACTTATATACAGCTCAAGTGCGATCATGCATGGAGTACTGCAGTCATCTTTGGGATGGTTCAGCCAAATATCAACTAGAAGCGCTGGACTCCGTTGACCGAAGAGCCCGTAATCTAATTAACAACGTCGACCTTACGACCAAAAAACTGCAGACCCTAGAGCATAGAGTCCTAGAGTCGTAAGGTTGCTTGTTTAACCGTGTACTACAGGATACATTTTGGTGAGTGCGCGAGTGCTCTGTTTGAGCAAATTGAACCCTCACCCTTTTACCATCGGACTACTAGACGCAGACAGAAATTCCATCCGTATGTGGTTGATATTCCGAAAAGTCGAACTAAGCGCTTTGACAGTTCCTTTTTGATACGGGTCGCCAAGGTTTGGAATGAACTGCCTGCGTCTATTTTCCCTGACCAGTATAGTCCTAGTACTTTTAAGCGCCGAGTGAACAGGTTTCTCGTGGATGGACGTGTACCACCTTAGTCTTCTTGTTCACTTAACATCAGGTGTCATGGAAGACAAACGTCCCATCCATATTTTATAAAAAAAAAAAAAACGTTTTTCCTCTGCTTTCAGTCCAGCATGGGAGCAAAGGAAAAACATATAAATAACTTTTAAAACAATATTGTGAGATAAATCTGGAGTAGGAAGAGACAAATGACTGCAGGATTTCGCATGAAATTAATTATATTTCGAAGAAGTTATATTGCATCCATTTCTACGACTTGATCTTCACTCATGGGTGATAAGGCCGCCTTCATTGTCTTATCCAGTTTTCTTTTATGTTAAAGTTCGTTGTTTTTTATGGTTGATTCTGGCAATAAAGAGTATTTGTATTTATTTATTTATTTACACTATATTGTATAGTTACAAAAATGTGAAATACACAACATGGAACAAAAGGTACAAAAGGCTGTCTTATATCTCTAGAGCGATCTCTACCAGACAACCTTTCTAGACAACCTTATTGAGGTATTGTTCTGTATTTGTCTCAACACATTTCAAATGAAGGCTCTTATTCTGATTGTAATTTTTTCCTCAGCCTATATCCAAATAATATTTTATGAATGAATCGACACCTAGGGTCTGTAGTCTTCGGATCATAAGCCTATAGGTCGCTGGTAAATCAACAGTAATTTTAGTGAAATGGTCGCAGGTAGAGCTGGGTTTAAAACGCTTTTAATTCAGCTGTACTAATAACACAAAAGTTGTATAGAGAAGTATGGGTCGGATTGGAATATTTATTTTTGCATTAATATTTTGCTAAGGTAGGCTGTATTTTATCGAGTAATTCTTACGAGATGATAAGCTCCGTGCTAACTCAAGCGCGCGAAGGTGCTGTTAAGGTAATAAAAACCTTTCGTGCTTATAAACAAATACGCTTTTATAATTTATAAAAAAAAAATATCAAAATCGTCCCAATGGAGCTTAATACCGTAAAAATTGTATTTTATGTGCTCAGAATATAGTTTCTGCCTGAGCACTTAATCCTATAAGTGGTTATTGGATGAAATATTTACGAATCAATAACCTTCCTTAATAATTGGGCTATCAAAGGCAATTTTTTTTAAAAATTCTAGTTGTACCAGAGATTAGCACGTTCAAACGAACTAATAAAAACACACTTCAGCTTTAATATGATAATTATATTTTATTGCTTACAAAAATTACTAATTCTCAGCAAAACATAGACGAATAGATTATTCATATGTAAAAGTAGTTTCAAATGTGATGGTGTAATAAAAGATATAAAATTTTAAATAGCCAAGTAAACACGACTCTGATTTCGCATTATTATAATTAAACTCATCATTTCCTAATTATAATCGTAAAATTTTTGAGTGTTATTTACTTAACGACCTCTCAGCCAATCAGTTGTAGGAGCAACCGAGACTTTTGTATTAATATGAACGTTATAAATTACAATAAATAAACTTTATTACATTTCTCATATTAAAAATTTAACTATTGAAAGATATAAAAATAATCACATTTGCTTAAGAATAGGAAATAAATTTTTCTCTCAAACTTTATAATTTATCCGATGAAACAAAAAAAGCGAAGCAACCCTATAAGAGTCTTTGTTTGTAAAAAAAAAAAACGTTACGCAGTGACAAATTAAAAGTTTAATAAAAACAAGTTCAAGCTCTATTTTAACTGATTTGCATATCTCAAAAGTATGAATTAATTATGATGCTTGACAATATATTACTTTTCTTGACAAAACTTAAGGGTTACAAAATAACGCTGTAATTAAAATTCTGATTCTTAGATAGGGTTGACAATTTATGAAGGTGTTAAAAATTTACATGGATTCTTTTATTACTTCCTATCTTTGAAACTAAAAGTTGATCTACTTAGCTCTTATTTTTATTGATTTGTAGAAATAAACTGAAAATATTAAAAGATGTTATGTCAATATTGTCCCAAGTTTTACAATTTTACTGCTTCTGGATACAAACAAACATATATCTCGACGTACCGATATCTCTCAGGCAATGAAAAAGAAAATTTAAAATTAAATGATGCTTTTTAAAATCCGGTATGGAACTCAACATAGAGTTCTAATTCTACGTAGATTGCGTCTGTGTGACTCGACCACAGCAAATTCTTAGCACAACCCTAACGGACTGCAAGCACCACCTAAGAAACCCACCTTGCCACTTCATACGTCTTTTCTAATGCTAATACAAACCTGTTCCGGCCATTACAATCTTTTTTTTGTTTTAATACAAGCTACAGTCGAAGGGTTAAATAATTGTGTCAACGCGAACTATTGTGTTTCACTTTCACATTTGCAATAAACAAAGCTACGGAAGGGTTAAGCAACAGATGTTTTTCGCTGTGATTGTCTTAAAATAGAAAGGTGCAAATCGTATGCAGATCGGTATTAAAATTAGTTTTTTGCACTTAACCGCTTTGGTGTGTGGGAATGATTGACCCCCTTTTGCGTTCGGACGTTGAGATGTATTGTTGACGGGTCTTTTGTGTTTTTTTGTTTTAGTTCTTGGTGTTATGGTTATGGCAGATGGGATGTGATGTCATGTGATTCGATTTTAGATTAAGTTTTAAATTAAGTCTGAGCTGTGGAATTTTAAATCGAAGACATTTTTATTTTTGTTATTTTGTTCACACGCGTGATTACCTTTAAATTGAATAATTTTTCAACCCATGAAAACAATGTTTTCAAGATGTTTTTTAATAAAAGAAATTTAACATAAAATTACTAGCTAAAAATAATGTTTGTGATAAATTATTGCAAGAAATCCTGGCTCTAGCCGGAAATTGCAGAATCCACTGGGTTTTGTAATAATCAACGAATGCAAAGCAATACAAAAACCGACATCACGTCAAAACTTTATGCTCCGAATTGAACATATATTTTCAAAATATGTTAAAATTTTCCCAGAAGTACTCAATCGATTTCGATAGTATGGGATCACCTCTGAAGTATCCTCTCTCATATGAAACACAAATATTCAACATTGATTAATTATTATCCAAAAAAAATCATATAACAAAGACACAAAAAAAAACATACACACGAATTGAGAACCTTTTCTTTTTGGCAGTCAGTCGGTTACAAAGTACTAGGCTTAACTTACCTCTCCATATTGAAGTAACCAAACAACATCTTGCCATCTGGATGTAATTCACAAACCAAGACTTTGTCATATGAAATAGAAATCTGAATTTTGGTTGAAAGAATGAAGGTCAATCACGACCTGTCAACTGATTGATGTGATTGATAGCTGGAAGACGGCGTCTTAGTTTCAAATATATCACAAAAAGAAGTAGATTTTTTACTGATTTTTAAGTAATCAAAACCTTTCTAAGACGGTCTGTGGAAAAAAAGAAAATAATTTTTAAATATTTACGAGAAATATTGTTTTTGAATGCAGCCAATCTAATGTTTTAAGTCTTACAGAAAGCAACCTAATGAAGGGCAGAAACTAAAAAGATTATTAGAGTAAAGATCATATAGAAATAAAAATAATATTACGTCAGTAAAAACATACTTATAATGATTGTTATAAAATATTGAAGCTGAACGTAGCCATAAGATATGAAATACGGGTTTTGTCACTCACTTCATATACATCAATCAGACCTCACTCAACGTCAGATGTGATTGATATGTATTTTCTTGCAGTCCTTCGTGTGCTCTTGCGAAAAGCTCTTCCAAAAAGATTCTTACTCTTTACATAAATATAGAAATCTGTTAAAACCATTTCTAATTGTAGCATGTGATGGATATATAGTTGACTGCTTAGGTCCATACAAGGCTACCACATCTGATGCCGAAATAATGGTTTCATTATTTAGTGAAGAAAACTCCCCTCTCAGACAGTATTTTCAAGATAATGACATTTTCATACTAGACAGAGGATTCAGGGACAGCATCGGTTTACTAGAAAGCTGTAATTACAAGGCATATATGCCAGAATCACTTTTGGAAGGTGAACACCAACTAACAACTTCACAGGCTTATAGGAGTCGTTGTGTAACTATATGTAGATGGGTTGTTGAAGTGGTAAATGGATATTTTAAACGCGATTACAGATTTCTTCGGTTCGATCACTTTAATAGAACATTGCCTAATATGATGGCATATTTCCAAATTGCGGCTAGTTTAATAAATAAGTTTGGTGTTCGCCTTCGTGATAGAGATGATTCTGTCCAAATAATTAATATACTACGGGAAAGGATGCCTTTACAAAATAATTTATCAAGAGTTGTTAATGAGTTAAACTTGAATAGGAGGGCATCCTTTTTCAGAAGTATTACTGCAAACGATAACAATATTATATTTCCTCGTCTAGAATATGATGAATTAATATTATTCGCCTTGGGAACGTACCAGTTACAGCAAGCAAAATCATATTATGGTGAGCATGTACGTTTCCATGGTGGATATAGAATAGAAGTATGTACGCAGAATATTAATGCTGTTGAACTTGGTTTGAGAGGTAGTGGAGATTATTTATTAATAAAAGGTAAAATTAAATCAAGGCACATCACGCGACGGCAATATTATGTTTATATTCTAATTGAAAATAATTTAAATGGAAGAGAAGGAATAAAAGAGTATTGTTGTAATTGTATTGTTGGCCGTCGCACAGTAGAGTGTTGTGCTCATGTTATGACAATGGTGTGGTACCTTGGCTGGGCTAGATTTCAAAGCAATATTGCTGCACCAGCAGAATTTTTAGATCATATTGTAGTTAGAGAGGATGATGAATAAATAAAATGAATATTAGAAATGTTGTTTCAATAACACCCTTAAAAGATATCATCTTCTGAGGCTGATTTCAAATGATGTAAGTAATGATATAAAATAGACCGTTTGCTTGTTGTTAATATGTTGGCCAACTGTAAAGGGATTTATATAGGTGTATAATATGACCAAATCTCTGCAGATCTCTTGTTTTGAACTATGCAGGCAAGATCTCTTATATTTCATGTCATGACATTAAAGGAGGTCTCAAAATTACTCGAAGAAATCAATTACATTGGCACGTAATTCCCTCTCGCAACAAATGATGAAATAACTAGGTTATTATGATATCATTTACAACAATATATAACAAGGCGCTTTGTGTTATGTTAAAAGGGTGTTTTCAGCTTGATTTGCCTTGTTTATATGTTAATTCTTTTTACATTGCAGAAGTCATTTATTATTTCGCAAGGGTTAAGCTAATATCCTGATATTTGAGACTATTTGGCTGAGCTGAGCATCTAACACAAATTGTTATATTTCTAAAAGTCCGAGTCTGAATTGACGTCTGACATTGACAGCTAGTTTATGTATTTATTTTATGAAATAATTTTATTTCTGCGTCGATTTTTTAAATATTGATAATAGATATAGATATTTAATACAATAAACAACTGTTTAGAGCAACAACGTATTCAAGACGGGGTCGATAAAAGAATTTAAGTGACAGGTTTTTGAGTGTATGGACCTTGACCAGCGTTCTTTGGTTGGTACTCTTTGTAGTAATGACATTCGAAGTTCAAGGATTTAGTATTAAAATCGACTGTACACCAACCATAAGATATTGAAATTTCTTTAAAGCCACAAAAAAAAATACAAAATCAATATCAACTTTCGTAATTTTCGAATATTTGCTGTAAAATTATTGCTTACCACGATCATCCCCTTCAAAAAAAACATCAAACAGACAACACCCCCGAAATAAATAATCCCGAATATTCCCGTTTATTTATATAGAATATAAGTAATAAATATATACATGAACAGCGTCGGTGGGTTAACAAATCTAATAATAGGATGTAGCAAGACGTAGGGGTGCATTCGATTTTAAAAAATGTACCACTGTAGGGTGGTCCGAGATTAAAGTAGGTGGGTACTGTCGATGATAGAAGTGCAAACCAAAATGAATGAAAATTAAAAAAAAAACCAGGATTTTGTGTTGACTCATAACCAAACTAATACTGCAAAACAGCAACTGTTGAGTTAAAATCAATCCTTTTATATTATACGCTGACGAGTCTATTTTTATTTTATTTGTTGGAATGTGCTGAGGTCAGAAACTGCCAGTCCTATTTGAAAAATCTTTTTGTTGATATTTTATTTATTTTTTATAGCCTATCTCTTGTTAAAGATTATAGGCGAATATACCTATGTGACAAATCCCAGTGCTTGTTGCTTTGACATTCGGAAATTGTAATTTTTATTGGTGACATTTTCAAAATCATTAAATTTAAAGTCAAATAGTATATTTTGATATGTACCGAAAAATGCTAGGGACTAAACTTTATTCTTGCTCAACTTTGCTACCGTTATGTTGTAACCTGTTACACTATACATATAGCGACACTAAAAACTGTTAGATTAGCAAATAGGGTATTTTTATAAATTATTTTTACGTAGAAGAAGTAGCCATACTCTACTTCTAGGTAAGAAGTAAACATTTAAACAGAACATACTTCAACAAATTGTCCTTACATTTGCCATTAAATTCTAAATACCATGTTTACACAGGGTCATAAAGTAGCAAAGGCGCATATAAATGAGTAACATTTATTATATATCAATGTAATTTATTGATCTGAATATAATACTATCATAAATACAGGCAACACTTACTGCTGGTATGCGTTAATTAAATGTTGTGGAATATAATGAATAGCCATGTCTATAAAGTTTACTGCGTTTTCTTATAAAATAGCGTTTTCTTGTGGAAAATTATGGCATTCTACAGTATTACGTTACTTTGTTTATTTACGTAAATTTTAATTTAATCGTTCAGTTCCATTAAGAAGCTTTTATAAACAAGTACAACGGTGGTTAAATTGGCGATTAAAATAATTTATCATAGCGCCATTTGTAGGTAAAACTTGAAGGAAAAATTGAAAAATTGATTGAGATTTAAAAAAAAACAATAAATTCCAACACATTCAATCGCGCCTGTACCCAAATCGCACCCCCATCTTGTACGAAATTCATTTTCTTTTAACGAACGATTCGTTTGAAATTCGAAACACTCCCCACTCCTACACCGTCTGAAGGGGACCAATCTCGTTAGCACTTTTATATATTGCGCGAAAAAGACTTTTCTCCCTACATGTACAGGTGGTACTTTACATAAGAATTCTTCCAGTTTTAGGATTATTTTCTTTAGTCGGTAAGAAGAAAACTGTTTGTTCTTTTCAGTTTCAACTAATATTAACCTTGAAAGCATCAAAAAAAAATCTTTTCATGATATTTTATATTGATAGAGAATAAAAATTACTGAATGTTCTCGCCAACTATTTAGCCGTTCTTATAATCCTTGATAAATGTATCACAATCAAAAAATTGTTTTTTTATTAAACTGCCCGGTAGAGAATCCAACCAAGGACCTCCAGACCTCAGGCGAGTGTTCAAGCTGCTACACTGATGACTGATTTTAATAATCATCATCATTTCTTTGCACTTTATTGAATTCGGTGTAAGAAATATCCTATGTCCTATGTGCTTTCTGATTTATAGCTTTCAAGAATGCAAAATCCATTAAGCAATGTTTGTACGATTAAATTATAAGCCCGGTCAATTTAGACATTTGAGGTTACATTAATTCCCACCAAGCTGGAAATCGGTAAGATTGAATTTGAAAGTTCTCCCCTGTACGAAATTATTTTCATTCGACTTATACAAGAGTTTTTTGCTATTTTCAGCAAAACGGTAAGTTTTATCATAAAAATACCGCAAACACAATTATAGATCATAAAATTATCTACAAAAAATGTGTCATTACTTTTTTTCCTCCGTGCCACCGTTTTTGAGATATAAGGAATCAAAAAGTTGTAATCGACATAATATGCATGAGTACGCCACGTATCTCTCTAGTTATAATAATATTCAGAGTCTGTCGTAATGGATGGATAACCCGTTTACTGGAGTTAGTCTAGATGTATGACTGTAAAAAAAATACTATCTTCCAACTACATGGCCTCAAAGTAAGCGAAGCTTGTGTTATGTATGAGGTACCATGTAGAAGACCAGGGGGAAGCTTGGATATAAAAACATAATAAATAGATAAACTTCCATGCTGGACTGGAAGCGACGAAAAAAAATATAGAATGGGACAGCTCCTTCTCTACCCGAGCATACTGTAAAAGTCAGTTAAGGGACAGAGGTTTTATTGGAGGTTTTGTGGGCGATAAGCTAACCCCCTGTCACTGCAATAGTCTCTCTCCATCATTATCATACCTCTAAATTTCAGAAGCAATTGTATATTCTAGACGTGGTTGATTAATATGAAATCCGATTTTGAGACTTAATACATATTTGTACTTATATCTATATACTTAATCAATTATTTAAACAAATATAAGTATTATATAATAAGCCAGACAAGATATTAATAAGCAAAGTTAACGCAAAAGAAAGCAAAAAATGAAATCTAATAATATCGTTGGCTTAACTCTGTATAAGTATATAATTCAGTATTGTTCGTATCAAGATGTAATAGTATGGATATTCCAGTTAATCTACTTCGTTAGATTGTAGGTTGTTATCTTGCTGCATTGAATATTCATATTTGCATTTAAGTAACATCTTGAAGTTTATTATATGAATTATTTAAAGGGTCTAGACGACGTTGCATTAATTGTGTAACTACTGGGCTTGGTTTCAATGGCTTTTTCACAATACAACATAGATGTGTTCATGATCTTTGAATCAATTGAAATAGTACTGATATCCTATCACTATAAGAAATCTGAACTCTTATCAGTGAATGCATGTTGTCATTTGAACAAGACAGTAGTAAAAAATAGGAAACATACGAGTATAATAGATAAGTAACATCTATAAAAACTATGCAGTTAAATCATCTTCGTTTCACTGCCTAATTAATAAATCTTAACATCGACCGGTTGCATCGGTGCCCATTTATGGAGAAAACATTTAAATTAGATTTGTATAGTACCGATAACTTAGATAAATATAATAGCCAATATAATATAATTCAATCCGCCAACATCTAGTAATAAATTAAATACTCATCATCTTCAAAAAGTTTTCAGTAAATGGCCATTCATTTTATATTATTAATGTTATATTGTTAAATATATAACATTAATCTGCACAAATACTTATAAACTAAATACCAGTAATATACCTTTCATATAACAGTTGTAACAGTCATGAACTATACTATCATAATTATTCGTAATAATAAACATGTGAATTTAAAATGTGTATTTTATTTTAGTTGTGATCATAAAAAACCATATCATTCACCAACACAACATGGCTTTCATTTTTTTTCTCGACAAATTTGAATTGAATTTGTTCGCTGAGATTAAAGATGTTATGTTCTATAGTTTAATAATGAGATACATAAAATAAAATTCCTATATTAAAAACAAACACAATCACTGATCAAAATAACAAATTTAACTTAATAGTCTGATAGTACATATAAAATTATCTTAATTTTTTTCCTATTTTTGAAGGACTGGGCGCATGAGAATACACCTGTGTCCAGTGCCTCACGCTAGGACATACAGGTTTTCAGTAATATGCTATTGGCGCTCTTACGCACTCTGTTCAGCGACGCTAAGCGTTTAAGAATGGTAATTTAACTTAGATTATTTGCATCTGGTTCTTTCATACGAAAGGAAATAATTTGCTTATATGTACATATATTTCATAGACTTGTAATTTTTAACACTACAGATAAAAGAGGGAAAAATTATGATTATTGTTAATTTCTTATCCACACTATTACAACGCTCATAATAATAATCCTATTTTGCAAACCGTTGCTAACAAAGCTGAAAATGAGAACTCTCTAATGAGAAATAAAATTTAAAACGACGAACACGAAAACAAACCCCGACCTCTCCCTCACTCATAGGGAAACAGAAAAAAACGACAGCATTTCGTTAATTAAATATTGTTCGATTAGTAGAGTCGTATTTGTTTTAATGTGAGTCATGACATTTTTAGTTTTTGAAGTAGTTCTGAATTGTAAATTGTAAATGAAACGCATCTTTCGATATGTATTTTATTTCTTTTAAAAATACGTAACGTTTTAACTGGATAATAATTGTTTTAAACTATCGCGGTTATTTTCAGTACGATTGAATGTATGATTTAATGTAATGTATCGTGGTAAGAATCCCGTAAATACATTAAATCATAGTTTTAACTGGATGTTTTGGTGTCGTAACGAAATGAAAACATGAAGTTCTTAGTATTAAAAAGGGAAGTTATTTGGAACAGTATTCCTTAGTTGTATTTTCGGTGAACTATACAAATATATATAAGCAGATGGCATTTTTAACTTAACATGGATTTTCCTAGTATCCCTCTCTGTGTACAAGTTTATCAAAGCATGCTCTATGGCTATAAAAAAAGTTTGAAAAAAAAAGATATAACCTCTTTAATAAGGTTGTTTCTGTAACCAAGCAAAAGGTTCAAGGTCATAACTTATAGTTTGCAAAGCGTTCCACTAGGCTGAGTCTAGTGGGCATTTTTGCTCACCAACTTAAAGCCTTAACTTTAAGCTATAGTAAGCTGTACTTTTTATAATCATATCGTTGAAAAAAGGTGTTGTCAAACTATTACGGAATCGTACAAGTAAATTAACATCGAAAAAAGTGAGAAGGGATAGACACAACTTATATTTATCTTGGTTCAAGGATATAATAAATAGATCAGAAAGTACTCTGGAACAACAATCTTTAACTCGAGTGAAGCTTGCAAAAAGAGAAATATCAGCAAAGGCTGGCACTCAAACCCATGACTTATTATACCCAGGCTACCACGTGACCAATGCTCCACTGAATCCGCTGAAATAGTATTAATTGATAATTCAAATTTAAATTCTAAGCCATCTCTCAGAACATTGGAATATCGTAAATAATATTTCCTCAAGCTATGATACTTGATTGCAAACTAACTCGAAGCAATATAAAAATTCTATAGCATTATTGATTTTCTCCAAATTTTCACCCACCATGTTTGATAAGCTCGCAAAAATTGGGGGTGGGTTGCACCCTCTTATTTTAATAATGGGGGAAGCCCCGACGTGCTCCTAACTATGTAACGCTTGTCAATGGAGTATTGATGCATACATATTTGGTTAACATTACTTTTTTAACGTCTAAGTAACTAAGTTTTTTAGAAGAAATGAAAATGTCTTACAAATCTTGTTGAATTAAAAATATTCGTAGCATAATGGTTGTAGCAAGAAGAGCAATCATATCTTAATAATATACTTACTTCAGTAGCAAAATGCTGTTTCTAAAAAGCAAAGTATTAATTTCGATTTCTTAAATCAGCTTTTAATTTTTTTACTATTTTAACTACATCAAAATAAATACCTACCTGCGTCTGTCACCCTTAGCACAATCAATTTCGCGCCACAATCAGAGTTTTTTTTTTAAAGAGGGATTCAGGCCGAACATGACACCTTCCGAATTCAAATTTGACAAACGAGTTTCTCACAAAATGCCGCCTTATTAGCGGGAGCCGAAGTATTTTTTCAAGTCAGTTTCGTTCAGAAACTGCTCCCTTCCCTTCATAATACTTTATCTGGAGTGTCAGGGACAAGGGATTTGAACCCAGAACTTTGAGAGTTATTGTTTGTGATTGTTTTTAATGGCCTCCTTTGAATTGGGATTTTGGATCGATTTGTCTTTTTGGATTTTCGAGGTTTCTCTTCCTATATAGGCTGGTTTCTTCGTGTTTTAAAATTAAATGAGTAAGGAAAAATTAACAGTACTTTATTTCGTTCAATTTGGAGTAAGTATTTGAAGTGATGAAGTGATCTTTTCACGATTTTTTATTTTTTTATTTTAATATTTTTCTGACTGTCGCTGACGAGAAAAGAAATGTTGAGATGCAATTTAAGTTACCGGGTTATATATTTTGTAAGTCTTTTGTTTATGTTTTTGTGGTGTCACAAATTAATTTTGAACATGAGAATGAGAATGCAAATGAGCTCTGAGTCCATGTGATGGCGTAAATGGCGCATGGACACCATAAACTATAACACTTTAATGATGTGTTGCGACAAACAATTAATGAATATAGTAGTTAAGTTTGAAATGAACGAAATAATAGAGGTCACGCGATATGTGTCGACGATACTTTCATCCCATAGACATATTTTGATTATATGCAATTTTGTATCTACCTATATCTTTTTGTAACCTTTCCCAAGAACAAGGCTATCAAAAGCAAACATATTTTTGCAAATACGATTAGTTATTTATTTTGAAAATCTCCTACTTATGATGACTATAAGAAGCACATCAGGCTTTTGTATATCCACTCAGGTCAGGATATTAATAGGTAAAATAGCTACTATATTATTCTGTTTCATGCGTATATTTCATACACTTAGTAGCAAAAAATATATATAGTTTACAGCTATAACCACAGACCAATAATTTAATTTTTTCAAGGTTACGGTATTGAGTTATTAACTACGTGGTATAAATAATTCAATTGGCCGAGGTATACCTAGTGATTAATTTAAATTTTTAAGTATTGTATCTTAACTTTTTGTAACTTATAAATCAGTGTTTAATATTATTATTATTTTTAATGTTTTTTATTTGATTAGAATTTATTAGACTTTTGTAGACCTATATAGACTGTAATTTAAATTTATTAACTGTATATTATCTATTAGGACTTTTTGATATGAAATTAATGTTGTACTAACCTAGTTTTTAAGATTGTAATACTAACAATTGGGCCAAGATGCCCAAAATAAATAAATGTTATTATTATTATTATTTGTTTTTTGAAAGATATTTGTAAAGCAGTACATTCTCGCTTGTTTTCTATGACTTTATGCACTCGCATAGAAAAAATAATGAATTTGAAGACTGCATGTTGACCACCTCTGAAACTAAGAATCAGATTTAAGATCTTCTAGGATTTGGGAGCCTCGATCTGGAGAAAATTAAAACTGAATTGAAAATTACTTATATAGGTATTTAATTTAAATATAAATAAACAAACCTTATAAACTTAGTAGGTACTTCGAAAATTCTATCTACATAAATTTAAAAAAGGAATCAATTTTACGATCCAATCAGAGCTTATTCCTTTCCAAATATAATTATTCAAATATATTGGGGAGGCGGTATATAAAAATGGGGAAGAAAAAGCGAGTGACGCCGCGGGGGTTGTCTAGCGAGGCATGCATCGAGGAGGACCAAAGACGTAGGGTGTTATTTGCATTGAAAATGGAGCTTTCAGCAAATTTAGAAATTAATTATAATGGCGTGTGCCGTTCGGTAAATATTATTAAAAGAGAATAGAGGTTTTTAAATATTGTCTATTATTAACTTTGTATCATCAGAGTTTAAATAACAATATAGCCAATTATCGCTCTGGCAAGTTAACTTGAGAAATGGGCGAAACTCTTTTTTTTTCTCACAACATCCACCAACCAGCACTGGGCCAGCTTGGTGGATTATGCTCTAAATCTCCTCGACACCCAGGGGAGGGACTCATAGCCCTGCAGTGGGAAATGAACAAGGGTTGTGTTGGTGATGATGATTTTTTTAATACGGGTTTGGGTCACCTGGAAGAAACCTCTCAGTAATAAGTTCAACCAACTTACTTACCAATAAAAAAATGTATGTTTTGTTTAATGGTATTCTACATATGCATTTTTATACTGCTATGTACAACTGAAGCTCCTATTAACCAAACGTCTCCATGACATTAATACCAATTTTATCCCAATCTCATTTATTTATTTCAAAAAATCCGAAAGGCGGCCATCTGTGATATTTAAAAGAGCAAATTATCTTGAAGACATGTTATCAAAAAAGCGGCCCAACAATTTCAATTTGCAAATATCTTGTTTAAGGGGCCGCTGACTTAGCTGACGGTCTTCAACAATAACTCAGTAAGAGCGTTATATATTTTATTAACAATTACTAAATAAAACCAGTTTTGATTCGGTTTTGTCTTGTCACAGATAAAATTCAAAAATTCAAAAAAGTTTAGACTCAAGTATTAGAACACTTGAAAAAAATAAAATAAAGTACCTATATCGCAGCTTCCATTTTTTTACAAAACCAAATAGAATACCTACTTCAAAATATTAAATAAAATCAATGTTAACTAGAGTAAGTAAGTAAAAAGGAATCTGTCTCTATAGGTACTTATCGCTTTTAAAAGTGAAAGTTAACCATTTCCTCTAAGAAGTTACCGCTTATATTTTAATAATCCCTCATAAGAAAAAGCTCGAGTTTTCTTCGTTTCAAACTTCAAGTTATTTTAATGCGGTTCAAAGACACTTTTTTAACCGACTTCCAGAAGTAGGAGGTTCTTAATTCGTGTGTGCATATGTTTGATTTTTTAGACACTTATGGATCGATTTTAAATATTCTTATTTCATATGATACAGGATATTTTAGAGTCCCATAAGAATTTCATCGAAATCAATTGAGTAATTTTAGAAAAATTTGTAAAAATTGTTGTCAAAATATGTATCTGTACGGAGAATATTTATCTAGACGACCTTATACATACTTCAGCCTTTATTCAATATTTTTTCAGTTAAACGAATAATTTAATCAAACATCTCATTTGTGATTCATGATTAACCATTGATCGGATTACTCTTCGACCACTGATCTTTGACCTGTATTTAATAGATTATGACTGATATAAGACTGGAACTAAGTATAACATGCCACCTGAGGGAGCATGACGTTCTTGCTGTTGTCTTGACAAGAAAGTAAGTGAGTGGGACAGTCTCCAGTATGTCACATGTCATACTGCACAGCCAAGCCGTAAACAAAATTATTAAGTAATTAGAAACTTTTAGAAATATCCTGTTGTGCTTAATCCCATGCCTTTTTATCATCTAAGTAATCTTTAGCTTTATAATAAGCTTTTCGAGATAGAGTGTTTTTAATGATTGATTTAAATTTATTGAATGGCAGGGATTGAATTGACTTCGAAATTTTGTTATATATACGTATTGACATTTCAATAAATGATTTCCTGCTTTTAGCCAGCCTTAATTTGGGAAACGCTAACTTGTGGTCATTCCTAGTATTTAAAGAGTAATTTTTATCATGATTATCTTTCCTAGTTTTAAATTTATTACCATTCTTATAAATATACATAATGTTATCATAAATATATTGTGATGCAAGGGTCAAGATACCAATCTCTTTAAACTTTGCTCTAAGAGATTTTCTATTTCCAAGTTTATACATTCCACGAATAGCCCTTTTCTGCATTGTAAATATCGTGTCAATATCTGCGGCATTGCCCCAAATTAGGATGCCGTAGGACATTATACTAAGAAAATAACTAAAATATACCAGCTTCGCTGTATTAACTTCAGTCAATGAGCGAATTTTCTTTACCGCGAACGCTGCACAACTAAGTCTACTCGCTAGTTGTGAGATATGGGCGCCCTATTGCAATTTAGAATCTAAGGTAATTCCAAGATGAACAGAGTTATCTACTAGATTCAACTTGTTCCCATTAAGACGCAGATCAGACTCAACTTGTTTTACATTTGGTGCAGAGAATTTCATACATTTAGTTTTTTTATCCTTGAAAACTAGATTATTTATATTGAACCACGGAACAACATTTGCGAGAGCATTGTTTACATCGTTGTAGTTGATTTTCTGTGTAATCATTTTAAAAATTAATTATATGACGTCAGCAAACAATACAATCTCGCGATTATTGCCTACCATATAGCGTAGATCATTTATATAGACTAGAAACAAAAATGGGCCCAGACCTGATCCTTGAAGCACTCCCATTCTCACAACCGAACCAGCCGACCTTTTCCGGTGAACCTCAACCTTCTGAATTCTATCACTTAGATATGAATTCAAAAGTTTGAGGTCAGTGCCTTTGATGCCGTAGTGGTAGAGTTTCCTGATGAGAGTGTCATGCTGAACACAGTTTAATGCCTTAAATAGGTCACAAAATACACCTAGAGCATCCTGTGACCTCTCCCAGGCACCAGTGATTATTTCAAATAGGTCAACACCAGCCTTTGTAAATCCAAATTGTTTATTATGAAATAAATTGTTATTGCCGAAATAGGCAAAGAGTTGATTGATAATAATTTTTTCATAAATTTTACTACATGTAGGTAGAATTGAAATTGGTCTAAAATTAGTAGGGTCTGTAGTGCTACCCGACTTAAATAAAGGAATAACCTTATTATTATCATTACTATGCTTCATTAAATCAGGAAACTCCCCACTAATAATGCAGTTGTTAAATATTTCAACAAGGCAAGTTGCTATTGCATCTGTAATAGAATTTAATATTTCAACAGATATGGCCCACAGATCAGTTGTCTTTTTAATATCAATTGTCTTAAATGTTTTAACAATATCCCCGGTGTCTATGGGTTGGAACTTGAAAGACACCTTGCACTCACTCACATGAGTAAGTTCTGACATAGTTGCAAAAAGTGTCATTTTTGTTATATGATTTCTCATGATAAAGATCATATAGGTGCTTTCTACTGATATGTATACCTGTGTTAGCCCAATCACTGAATGATTTACACTGGTATAGAGAGATTTTTTCGGAAAAAAATACATTGTCATGTTGTTTATTTATCAAACTACTTAAATTACTATATTGTAAAATTACATTATTGGAGTTGGCTATAGCAGGTAACCATTATACTCTTAGTAACCTGTTTTTGTGATAAGGTAGGTATTCTATCTATTTATCAGTAGAGAAATGTCTGAAATCAACAGTCAAGCAGCAAATTATTTATTAACATGGGCTCTATGTTAGATCGTTTTTTTTATCTGAAAATTAACAAATCTTAAGGAAAAAAAACCATTCCGAGAAATTTATACAACAAGATATAGTTTTCTCTCCTTCTCACTTACAACGTTATTCGTCAAGGGTGTAGTATTTCCTCTTGCGTACATATCGCACCCCGAATGTTCTTCAAACTTCAAAAGAGGGAGAAACCTCCCTCTCCCTGCTAACAAAGTTCTACCTATCTGCATTTTTATTTAAGTTTCGGCAAAAATTCGCATTTGTTGAAATGAGGCAGTTCTGTTTTAGGCTCAGAGTTAATAAGACAAATTCCGTAATGAATCACGATAAAAAGTAAATGAAAATAAGTAGAATAAAAGTAAACCTAATGTTATCTGTAATAAATAATCGCACTGATCTGTATCTTGGTTTTTGACTGCAGCATGCTGCTAAATGTTCTCTACATTTAGCAGCATTCTGCAGTGGCTAACCAGGCCGGTCATAAAAGGGTGTTACATATATTAGTCATCTTATAATAAAAAAAGACGTATGGCATTCGGAGACTGCCGCGGCAAAGCTATTGCATAGCATTTTTTATCAACTTATGCAATTATAATTATTTATTTATTTTATTAATGCAGTAATGTTTGATCTAATATGAAGTTCCACAAGTTCCTAGTAGATGGCGCTGATTGTTTATTAAAGCCCGCATGTAAAGTTATGAAATCAAAGTATCACCACTGTGCCGGTCGGAGTGGGGGGGTGTTTGGTATTTTTCGTTACGGAATTTCTGGATTCGGTCCCCACGCTCAAGGCCCGCGATAGAAGCTATGCAATAGCTTAAAATGATTTTACATTCTTAAAAGATTGGCAGGGCTGAAACATTTTTATAACAAAACTACTTAGAGTAAGGACAATGCATTTTACGTTTGGGCCATTCATCATGAATTTGTTTGTTTTTCAAAAGATCTGTCGTGTTAGATTAAAGTACACATTTTAGCTCGTCATGCAATCACCATGTAGAATAAACTGCTAATTTTAGAAGTGTTCTTAGGAACTTCCTTCTTAATTTTTAAAGTTTTTTTTTTTTGTAAAGTTAGGATGGGACGTTTGTCTTCCATGACACCTGATGTTAAGTGAACATGAAGTACTATGTACTATTGTGGTACACGTCCATCCATGAGAAACCTATTCTCTTGACGCTTAAAATTATGAAGGCCTGTACTGGGCAGGAGTATAGAGTAGTTATTATTATTAGTTGTGAAGAGGAGGGGAGCGGAGGGCGGAGAGAGGAACAGCCCTAGAGGGTTACTTACCAGATTCCCACCTCGGCTCAGGATTGATTTTTTTTGCAGGAATTAATTAGGAACACGCTTATGATGTCTTCCTTAATTTGCGAGGGATTATTTTATAGCTATAAATATGAAGGAAAATGAAGTTATTTCTTTGAAAAATGTTGGTAATTAATACTTCAAAGAATGTTTTTATAATGATTGGGGATGGTAACGATTTGCATTTTATGGTACGTTTGAAGTGTTTTTTATGTCACAGTTAATAAACCTTAGTGATTGTATTTAAATTAAATATCTAACCTAAAGAAGCTGGTAATTTTCTAATTGCAAACATTTATAGCCTTTTATTTAATTGGCAATAATAAATTTTATAAATAACCCTGTATATAAGCAACTTTTGATTTGATCCCGTTTAAATTTCAGGATAAAATATAGCCTACAACCTTCCTCAAGAATTATGGAAAAATAATTTCACAGAGAGCAGCGCGTACAAAAAATCTTCAGCTTTATTATATTAGTGCTTGTAGATTCCATCTTTCCCTTACATGCATGTCCTGCGACTGCTACGATCTCTATATGTTCAATTAAGTCTTCCTAGTCCTCTAGCTTCATACATCAATTCAGTAGCAATTATATACTTTTTAGTCTATCCATTATAAGGTTCTCAAGTAATGCAACTGTACCGTTATCACTTAAAAAGAATTTCATAAGAATTTTCATAAAAACAGACCGAAGCGAACTTACGTGTTCATGCACACATATGACTAAATTTTTCGACAGTTTCAGCCGCGATTGCTAATATTATTTTCCACAGCAACACGATGGTAGTCTTATACATATAACTTTAAAAAAACATAAAGAAACTAAAACATTTAATAAAACAGAGAAATATTACACATATTTTATTTTCTTCAAAATTCATAAAAACGCTTCTTATTATAATACATTTATGCACGCTAAGACTCACTCACACGTTTTTGCAAAATTACCTAAAAAAACACAAAATAAAAAACACCCCGATCACAAACATTAAATTCAAAATACATCTACCGTACCGAGTTAAGTGGCTTGGTTTATAAAAATAACTCGAAAAAACATGACCCCTAAATATGAGCATCAAAAAAATTGTCCCACAATTTAAATTCAGTTCACACATCGGATAAACTTCAAGTTAACAAAAGTTTAAAAAGATTGCATGACAAAAAAAGTTTGCGCAAAAAAAGGTTAGCTACCTGTTTTTTTTTTTACAAAGGAAGGATTGGCAGAATTGATTTATTGAATCACTTTCTTTGTGAGATCGATTGTTCGATATTTAAAAAAAAAGGTTTAAGACGTTCGCGTGTTTGGCGCGTGCTGTTTTTTTCGTCGTTTTAGAATGATTGATTAATTTGTTTATTGAATTTTGACAGGGATCTGACTGAATAAAATGCGACTTTAAATTCGTACAGTATATTGTATAAGTATATTGCTTTGTGATTTTGACATATAAGTGTTATCAGTAGTTTATGATAAAAGAGTGGCGTTTCTTAAACAAAATGTGTTAAAAATAAGATATAACTTTTGGAGAGATTGTTTGCGTTTTGTCATAAGACTTTTATACAATTATATTTTATTGAAATTTATTGTGTAGATTAAAAGTTACGTCAAATAAGCAATACATGCCTGTATTGTTTTCAAGACTCTACTAACTAATCATATCCCATTCGCCTCGCTAATTAACTCCGTAGGTGCGGACAATAGTTCTTCAATTCTCATAATTTCTCAACAAACAGTTAACTAGGCACTAAAACTACAAGAGTATTAAAGCGAAACCCTCAAAAGAGTTTTTCACTTGAAACAATGCACGCCCCACCTTACGCCGACCGGCCAATAGGAAACTTAGATTACTTAAGTATTTATGCCCAACTCCCACTTAGTTTTTTACGCCTTTATAATTTATACCTGGGTGAGCAATGTTTTACTGCAATAAACTGTTATGGATAGAATCAGTCACGGAACTGGACTGATGTATTGCTGTGTATGGTAATTTTTGTATTTTATTTCTAAGTACGTACGGATAAAAGCCACCTCCTATATTGTGTTTAAAAAAATTACTTTTTGAAAATGGAACTTCAATAATAAGTCGCTGTGAGAGTCTAATAGTTCCTACTTCCTAGTAGAGTTATATTTAAGTTAGGAATAGTCTCTTAGTGCCATTATTTATTCTACTGTTCAAAACGTAGGTGCGTATATCCGTTGTCTTCTACGGATAACACAAGCTTTGTGTGTGTGATAACTTCATAACTATTATATCTACACTCGACTAAAAATAGGTAAGTTATTTGGGGGCAACTGATGTAAGTGGCATGGACTTGTTAAGATCCAAAAACATTTATACCTAAGTAAAAATTGCATTTACGAAAACATTGTACATTTTTTTATTCATAATAAGCTTATTTAATCACTGATGTGATGATTGCTGTTGATTTTCTTGCCACTTCTTCTCAACCGATCGACTTTCCAAAGAGGTGGAAGATTCAGTTCAATATGTAAATAATTTGACCAATTTTAAGTGTATTTATGTAGGAAATAAAGATTTTTTGAGTTTAACTGTTGTGTTTAACTGCTAACTACCATAGTTAGCAGTTAAACACAAAAAAAACGTCACCACAGCACAAAATCCCGCTCTTTTCCATCAACAGTTTTCCTTTTTTTCGAACCTTCCTTACACGTTCTTAAATTTAAAAAAAAAAGCAGTTACGTAACAAGCGAACAGTTGGCAAAGTACCCGTTCTATAGAACCGGTTGAACTCCATTCATGGCACATGTATGCTAAAGCGAGTGCAGCGCGGAACTCGGCCGACAAGGAAACCGCCAAGGTTATGCTTACAAAGTCAGGGCGAAACAGCTTTACCGTGTGATTGTACTAAACCTGCTATGACTTTTGCAGTTGATAGTACTAATAGAAATTTTAAAAAGTTAATTTCAGATACTTGACTTGTAGTTATAGATAGTTCGGCTTTTGGGTGATTTTCCCAAGCACAAAAAAAAGTGTCCGCGGTGAAAATGTGGATGGAAAATGTGGGTTCAATTTAAATTTAAATATTTTTTGTAAATAAGAGTCAATAATTGCCAATCTGGGGCAAAGAATAAATTTTGATTTCTAGCTTATTTTATCACATTAAAATAATATTCCGCTTTTTCATTTTGGTGGATTGTCCAACGACCAATTTCGTAGTCATTATGTCTAGTATCTGAAAAACTAAGTGTAGGATGATAGCCTAAACATTTTACCTATTTACAAATTCATTAGTTGTGCATATTTCAAATGGACTGTGAAGTTTTGGAAGAATTGAAACATAACTGTCCCGTGAAAGTTTGTCATCATGGCGGATCATATTATATAGGTGCCAATAGTTTTGCACAGACAAGTTTTTATTCGCTTCCGACAAGCGCACGCGTTTAGTTGCGCCGAGTATTTTTAGGGAATGAAAGCGCATCCCCTTGCTCCAGGTTCCCGCAAAAAAAGTAAATATATATCATTTTGGTGACCAGAGGTCAATTTTTTTTACAAATTAATGCTTTGATTAACTTGGCTCAAATTCTATTGTATTTTTTTTTGTCTTATGCATGTGGGTATTGTGGTATTGTCTTCAGATTACTTGATGCCAATATTTTAGGTCCCACACCTTTCTATATTTATTTATAGAGTATATTTGTCTGGAACTTCATCTCGGTATTCTCATTTTGGTGAATTTGGTGGTAAAAGTTTGGTCATTCTGGTGGATTTTTCACCATAATGATGAGAAATGTCATCATGGTGGTTGGAATTTCATTTTGGTGTACATTTTTATCATCATGGTGATGATTTTTTTTTCTTTTTGGTTGAATTGAACTGATGTTATCTGATATTTTACTTACTATCACTTAATAATTTAAGTAACTGAAGTTCTTATCACTTTAAACCTTGATGATGGTGTTAAAGAGAACTACTAAGCCTGGTTGAAGAACTGTGTGCGCTACTCTTGATATCAAATCAACTGTGCCGCTAAAGTTATAATCCTTCATCATCATCATCATTCAGCCAGGAGACGTCCACTGCTACACAAAGGCGATTATAATACTCGGCCTCCTTCTCCAGCAGTCGGCTGCAGGGTGAGGTGAAAATTACCCAGTTTTCTGGTGCGGCTCGGCGAAAAGGTTTTATACTTATTTTTTCACTTTCATTCTTATAATTCGAACAAGTTTACTAATTTTAATTATCAATGGCAGCCGTTTTTTGTTTCAGGTTGATTAAATATACGTTTCAATAATACTTATTTAATATGCTTGTTTGGTATATAAACATTTTTAAATAAGCATGCTTATGCTACATGCATGTAGAGGCTCTTTTAATGATTGGAGAAAAAGCAAACTCAACTAAATTTATTGACGAGGGTTGGAAGTCTAAACGTCTACTCATTAGGGACATTTTCGTTTTGTCGAGAACCGTTTATAACTAAATAATGATAATTCATTGCCAACAAAAACAAATACATGAAAATTCAGCGACACAAATTTTAAATGGCAATACTCTGTAGAACAAAATCACATACAATCACTTTTTTCTCATTATTCCTCCCTTTTTATGTACGGAGCAATAGAGCGTCACAAATATATATCCCAATTCAAATACCTAAAGATTTATATATAACTATGAGAAAATTCTACCCCCAAAAATTAGGGTAACCATAAATAAGCACATAACGAGACAAATAATTGTGATTAGACGTCCCTTGCCTGTTAGAAAAAAGTAATAAAAAAATTGACCCCGGGGTCGCTCCACCCTCGCTGATTTTTTATGCGGGTTCACCCCACGCTTTGATTTTCCGTTTGTTCTATTATTTATGTTATGGATATTGATTTTAGAACATTGGCTTTAGAAATGCTTTTAGTACATTATGTGTTGTTTTGCGTTGATGCAGGAGAGTTTTTCGTAAAAATGTGAGAATGACGACTTTACTTACAATGATTCAATAATCATTAAGTGCATAATACAGGATTTTTATTTTTGATGTTTATGTACACTTAAAGATCAGTTTTTTTAATTATAAGACTCTTTTACTTTTTAGTCAGTCATATCAATTGTTACCTATATTCGTAAACAAGAGAAGATGTTTTTTGTGTCACTATTTTAATTTTTATATTCAACAGTAGGTACTGTAAAGTACATCTTGTTATTTTTCTGAAATATTACCAACAAACATACCTTATTTAAATTATTTCAATATATTTAAGTCTAAATACAATACGTATTCCAAAGACACTGAAGTAAGTTCATTCCTTTGCTAGTTACGTCTAAAATCCCACACAAAAAACCGAAGTCATCCATCATGTAACCAAAGATGGCGGGTGTCGTAATTCTGTCAAAACTAACCGCCATTTTTAATCCGTCGACATGTTCCACCCACGCCGCCCGCACCCTACACTCGTCAAGATCTGCAGTCGCCCTACAAGTCACCCTACTATCAGGACACTGTTAGTTTCGGGTCAATTTGCGACGCAATTAATAATCGCATTTTTAAGAACGAGGTCCTCATGCGTCTTTTTCATTTAAAAATGATGGGACTTTCAAGTCACCTGGAGGAAAAATTGGTTGTATTACGAAACTAAAATTATAGAGCTTAAAAGTAAGTATATTGTCTGTTTTTTAATTACGTAAAATTTATTTGGTTACCACTATGCACTATGCACTGGAAGTTATTTCAAGTACCTACCTAATTTACTGAAATTTTGCAAGTGTATGTCAGAAATTGATATTTAATCAAAAATATCATGTGATATTTAAGAAAATTATCAATGTAATGTGTCCATTTTTTTCAGATTTAGATAAAAGGTAATTAGGTTTAAAGCAATGTAGTGATTTAAAACTCTACAGAGTTTACCCTTGATTTAGGTATGTCAAGACAATGCCACGAACTTAAGTTTCAGAAAAAAAAACACAAATTCCAAATTCAAATACTAAGCAATTTGAACGCATCGGTCAAATTGCAAGTCAATTTTGAAAAAGGAACGTTCGTCGTCCCGGAGTTGGTACAAGTACGTATAATGCACGTGCAGGGGTTGTTTGCCCCCACTCGCGGGGCGGCCGCCGAGAGGGAAGGACACACCCCTCGCCGGTGTAGTCACGGAGCTGCGAGCTAAATTGTTGATACACAGTGAGTTTGTTAGTACGTCTGTTCGTTTTTTTTTTTGTTTTTAGTATTTTTATACATACTTATTGCTTAAAATGGTTTAATAAACTGAAACACAAAATTATGTAAAAACACAAAAATTATTGAAATTACATACCTAAATAAAATAATTTTCAACAAATAAACATAAATGTTTGAAATGTTACTAAAAAAATTCATACAACGGATTTTGATCTCACGTATAGAGGTTGTTGTTTTGAAGGCGGTTTTAAATATTTCGGTTTCCAAGGTGAACGTGCCAAGCAACTCAACCTAAGGATGAAATTTTCTACTCTTTATAAATAAGGTCAAAATTTGGGGGATGCCTGTGTCCAGCAGTGGACGTCTACAGGCTGATGATGATGATTGTAATGAAACATTCACTCTACCCACTCCATGTCACTAAGATGTTTGTTTTGAAGGCCGAATGAGTCAAAGATATAGAGCACGTAAATTCAGAAAGGAAATGGTTCCTCATAGTACTTCGCCGAATGATATTTGGTGGCCAAACTTAATGAGAAACTAAACTAAATGATAAAATTTCTACGAGTGCCACTAAGTTTGAAAAGGCGCTGAGACTTCTAGAAAAAAACCTACACATAATAAACCCTGATAAATCGTGTTGAAAATTAAGGACTATGATATTTTTTTACTAATTTCTGAAGCCGGTAATATCAGAACCGATAATGACAAAGAGAAATTGGTTAAAACGTTATAAATACTTTAAATGTTTAAGAAATTGCAATGGAATAATGAGCACAGTATTTTAAATTTCATTAGTTTCAATGACAATTTTGAGATGAATAGTTATTCCCACGAATATATTAGATAGCTGATATTAAATATTCTGAGTATTATTATTATTTTTAGCTTTTGATTGTAACTATGAAACTTTATAAACCTACTATCTCCGATGACCAAACTTGAAGTATCCTTTTAAAATCTAACTTAAAATCAATGAAAACAAAATTGCTAATATATTCAATCAGCTAAAAGCAAACCCGCGAACTACCCTTGCATGCACAACTTAGCGCCCCCGCTTGCTTGGCGGGGGCGCGCGACCCCTCGGCGTTTCTTTCTCTTATTTCGCGCGTTTTTTCCGTCGCCATTTTTATGACGCAAGCGCGCTGGCGGCCAAGCCGAGCCTCTTGCATTGAGGGACATCGATTATTAAAAAATGAAGGAGGGTGTGCACAAAGATGGGTAAAGATGGTAGGTATGGGTTGAGTACTTACCTACTTATGTGTTCTACATTTTTTGTGATTAATTCGAAGTAGTTTTCTTTATTTATCGTATGAATTCGATTTATACTTTTATAAACGTGATATTTTATGATGGTGACTTGATAAGTGACTTCTTACACCAGAATGACTCGGCTTATCACGCTAAAATTTCGCTCAATGGTTGGGCATAACCTGATACTGATATGCCCAAAAAATCAGGCTTTATGCAAGCCGTCAAATTGAATCAAAGTAAAAAATGTGTTCAGAAACCGATAACAAATTAAGCTTTGTTACATGATTCACTTACTTTGGTCATAGGTCAAGATAATGTTATTTCACATCACAGCTAGACAGCCCAGAGTAGGTCAGAAGAATAAAATAGACTCAGTTACTATACCCAGAAGCTACTGCGCCAAAACCCCGTTATAAAGAAAGACTAATAAAAAAATAATTCTACCGCAATTTTTAAACAGCACACATTGGCGAACAATGAAAACACCTACAAGTTCCATCTCTTCCAACTTCCGGTTACTAAAGGGTCAAACAACTTAAAACAGGAAACACTGATAACGGATGCTCAAGTTATTGCATTACCTCGTTAACCCTTCAGGACTCGAACCTGGGACTATTAAGTTACGGGCAGTCTTTTGAAGTTATTTAATATTATTTGTTTGGCGCAGAATACTGGAATTTCAAAGTGAATTTCTTAATAACTTAATTTAAATGAAATTTACAGTGAAGGTAATTTAAAAAGAAAATTGTTTCAGTGAATTTTAATATTATTAGATATATTACTTATATTAAAAAATGTAATTACATGTTGGACAATAAAACAAATGTTTCTTAAATAAAGAATTTGAGAGTATTATAGCTTAGACGATATTAAATATTGCTGGAGATTATGTGTTCCGATAATATCCACTATATTTTTTTCAGGAGATAACTAGCTCTTTATGTGTCTAGCGATTTATTCTGTAGTCGGACGGAACATATCACCGGAGCGATGATGTTTAGCAGTTCTTCATATGAAGTATGCTTCTGAGCTAGGAGTATACCTAACGTGACCATACGACAGTTCCGCTTACACAAAGTTTGTCCCGGTTTCCCCCGCAAGTATAGTCCCGTTTTCGACACGGACTAAACTTAGTCAAAATTGTAATTTTCATGCTGCAGCAGCAAAAACAACAAATATGAAAATTAGACTTAGAAATTACACCACCACTGGAGCTTTGTTAGTTGTGACTATATAACTATTCTGTGTTTAGTGCTTGGATTATTTAGTGCTATTTATTCTTCTGTAACAAAAACTAACAAACACAAAAAAGGCAGATGTCCCGCTCTGGCACAACAAAATGAAGTGTAATTGATCAATATTCGAAGCAAAACAAAGAAAATTCTCCCCTTCTCCCCATAACCTAAACCCTTATTATGAACACCCAAATAAACAACTAAAACCTACATCCTCACAACTTAAAAACCTTCACTTTGAACATTCTTAAAAGCAATATAATTTCCACTTCAGCAGAGGTCTTTTGGGGCTCTTAAATTCAGTCCTTGACCAAACCTGCCAAGCCCTAAGGGTTGAATGAACAGTCGCTAAAAGGTTTAGCTATATGAAGCATGAAAGAAAGGCTTTCTGCGCCCTTGTGGAAAGTAGAGTTGAAAGAAAAATTGTTCAACCAGATTAAGTCGGTTACTTAGAGTTTAGGAGATTAATGTTTTTTGTTAAGGGCTAACTGAAATGGTGCTGAGAATTTTGAACATTTTTTCAGCTTGAATACTGACGGTAAATTGAATACGAATTAAAAATGCAAGACCTCAAACAAAGAAACTCACAAGTGCACTAAAAATGGAAATTTAAAAAGATTCAAGTGCCAACTGCAATTGGTTGTATCCGGTGAAGATAGAAACAAAAAATAATGTGTTTAAAATTATCTTAATCGTAAAACATAACTTATATTAAATACTGCAGTAAAATTTGATCATTGAAGAGGAATCATCTATTAAGATATTGCTAAAGAGTTATTCAATAAGAATGAGACAATTATTTATACACATCAGTTTCTACCTGCTTCTGTAAAACAAAAAAAAATCAACTACAATTTTTTGATTTTTTTTTATAGTTCCCTACTTATTGTATGACCAAAATGCATGCACAAGGAAGGTTCTTTGACTAAACTATCGATGACAGTATTCTGATACGTGATCAAGTATTCAGCTAGCAAGATATTCCTGTCTCCAACAAGTTAATCCATGCTTAAGTGAGCTTAAGTCTGAACGCACCCATTGACAGGCTCTATAAGGAGCATCCTTTGCCTTTTACAGCGTTTTACCCTTTTTTTCTTTTTTTCCTTTTAGAATATGTTAACTAGCGCGGCTAGCAACTAGGTACTTTGATAAAGAGTTTGCGTGGAAAAAAGTATACAGGGTGATAACGCGATGATTCTGAGTTTTAAAAGTAACCGATTATACGGTATTAATAAAAAAAACTACTTTATTAAAGGTGTTTGTTTCAATTTCGAAGATTAAGAAGAATGTTATTTTATTTTATGTTATTTCCTTCATAGTTTGTATATTAATTTTAAATTAAAATTAAAATGATCATATGAAAATATTCGGAACTGGACGGCAGACCTAGTTGAAATAAATAAAATGAAGTAAAATAAATTTAGATCTGCGACTTGTTTTCCGGGAAATGATCAACTTCTTATAATGAATGGCTTTGTGGCAACTTCATGTCTAAAAATGCCGACAAAAATCTCATCTCACAGATACTTTATTCTTGCTGCACGTTAACGACATGCAAGCTGGCAAATAAAGTTTATGAATAACTGCTATATTATATGCTACAGCATCTAGTTTTAGTATAAATTTTCTTCAATAGATGTCGTTACCGATTATACATTGATAGCATTTTGCGATATCTATTCTATTAAAGGAAATATCCCGTGCACCCTGTATCTTTGAGATAATGCAATATAAAATGTTGGTTGGCTAGGTTTTGAAGTGAAACTATACCTTACGTTAATAAAATAACTTAGTCATCAAATATAGAAACTATTTTTCTGTAAAATCGTTAAGAACCTATGACAAATAAAACTTTTGAAAAAAAAAAACTTTTCTGCCTCTCTTGTCTTTTTCTGCCTATGAGTGACCATAGAAAAAAATTGCAAATGACCTAGGTATACAATACCAACCTGTATTGGGGGCTTTTAAAATTGTGAAAAGTAATCTAAATCCATGTACAAATATTATTTTACATAGGTATGGCCAAGAACCACAACAACAAAATGTCGTCGAACTAAGAGACAAGAAACTCAACAGCAATCTCTTGAAAACACCCAGGGAATTTAGTCTTTCATGTATTTATGTATTCTTTATAATAATGGTAGAAAAAGAGAATAAAATTAATGGAACTATATACCAAAATAAATGCTAAAGTGAAAAATTTTATTAGGTTCATACCTGCGTAGGTATGTGGAACGAAAAATGTTGATAAGTTTACATAGGTACCTTAATAAATAACAAACGACGGGATACCTCAAATTAATGAAAAAAAGCTTATTACTGATGCCTGTTTTCACTGGCCCAGTAAGTAACAAGCAACTTTCTTTTTTCTATCATCTGAGTCCTTCTTTATGAACCTCCTGCGTCGCGCCCCCGTCGTCGTGCGTCGTCGCGTTCGATACGGACGTTTGGAATGCGCCAAGCGCCGCGTATGACACACGCGTAGGTACGGTACGGAAAATGTCATGAAAGTTTTTATTTATTTATTGACAGGTATTTCTACAGCGATATATTTGATACATAGAAAAATTATAATTATTATTCATACGGCCAAAAACAGAAATACACAAACTATAAATTTATGCGTGAATCTCTCTTAGTAGGTTTTACATAAATCTACGGGTAGGTGTGCCTATTTGAAGAAACGGACGTACGGTACGCGCGTTCGAACGCTTAACGCAGCGTTGGCACTTAAGAGTGAAGCCGGCGATGTAAAATCCGCGCCGGCTATATGGGCGCCTTATTGCGATTTAAAATCTAAGGTAATTCCAAGAAAAAGAGAGTTATCTACTAGATTCAACCTGTTCCCATTAAGACGCAGATCAGGCTCAATATGTTTTATATTTGGTGCTGAGAATTTTAGACATTTAGTTTTTTTATCATTGAAAGCTAGATTATTTATATTGAACCACTGAACAACATTTGCGATAGCATTGTTTACATCGTCGTAGTTGATTTTCTGTCTAATGTATGTTTAAAGTTTAAACATACTTACTTCAGTGTTTGTACTGGGTGATGGTAAACCAACAACCTGGCCCAGAGCTACTCGGTTTATCTTCCAGTTGTCGCGTACCTAAACACCTGATATTCGGGGGTTACCAGACCAATAGATCGATCGTCGATCGAGGTCATCGATCGACGTCCATCGAAGTCGAACGACTAGCCTGGTAGCTTTAATTGATCGATGGATACCGTTCGATCAACCATTCTACTATGGGTTGACACTCGGTCTGGTAGAAATTACCGATCGATTGGTCTAGTGACACTTGAAATTTTGCTCAGTACAAGGCGCGAACTTTTCCCAACGAAAATGAATGATATTTTTTTTCTGCCTACTTTGTATTTGATTTCTAAGTATTAGGTCGAAATTGATCTTGTCGAAAGCCTTTTGGTACACTATTTCCTCAACGCCTTATGTGTAATTAGGTACCAAAACGTTTCTTTTTAGTTATTGGTACAGTACATAGATACTCGTACATAACTTCACGCCTGTATCTCTTATTGGGTAGGAGGCAGAACACCAGAGGTCACAAAAACATCTGATGTAAAGTTGGACAAATTTGAGGGCATTATAATGATGGAGAGAGATTATTGCAGACTGTCGCCCACAAAAAAACCTCCATAACACCTCTGTCCCTTAACTTTAAAAGACACAATATGCCCGGGAAGAGAAGCAGCTGGTACATTCTATGTTTTTCTTTTGCTTCCAGTTCAGCATGGAAGATGGTACAGCTAGGTTACTTTAATACAGCTAAACTTAATACAGCTTATTTTTCATAAACCTTTATCAATTCTGCTTTACCAACAACATATCTAGTTTTTTTAAAGATTTAATGGCTTGCTTACTAGACCTTTAAGCCAAGCTCTGTAATTATGTACGTAAGTAGTGTTGCCATTTAAAATAATCTTTTTAAACCTCGTAGTAACCCAAAAATATTTAACGAATGTGCTATTTATGTCTTACTTTCCAAACTGCAAGTACGTCATGTACACTAAGCAACTAGTTAAGATTACTACAATATTTAAACACAGATTATCAATGTAAAATATTCGCAGCAAAGAGAATATTCGCAGTTTTTAAACATTCACGATTTAAACACATATTGTCAAGTTTGATCGCGTTATATGAGGTAATCCCAGAGGAATTAGGTTAGAATGAGCAAAGAAATAAATAATTGTAGTCTTTTGCTTTGCACATACTTCTTAGTATCCATCCATAGCCTCATTTGTATGTTAGTTAATATTTTTACGGACGTGTTTTTCTGAGAAAAATCTTATATGAGCTGGTTATAAGATATTATAAACCCAAACCCAAGATAAGATGAACAATACCAACTGCACCTATAACCGTTTTAATATTTAAGGTTATAAAACAAAAAGTTTTATTTATTTTAAACAGACAATTGAATCTGTATCAATTTGAACTGCAAACTTATAAGTACGTACATGTAATATATTGAAAAGGAACAATAAAAGATATAGGTGCTCACGAGTGTACGCTCAATTAGAAAATTCTTAAGTCGGTTTATTTTGATGCAATAAAAAGTAAATGCTCGCCTTTAATTAAGTATTAACTTTTTATTTACTTTAATTACTTATAAAAATGCCGCGCTAAAATGAGGGCAGATTAGACAAGTTTTATTGGATGTAAATAATAAGTGCAGTATAATGTTAACAGATTTCGATATTACCATCATAGGTATATTATCATATATTTTATTTTACTGACAACTATCATCATCACAACCCTCTGTGTAGGGCTACGAGTCTATCCCCTTGATGACGAGGAGGTTTGGGCGGTAACCCACCACAATGGCCTAGTGCTGGTTCGTACTAGCAATAAATTCTCACTTTAACTTAGGAAGTGTGATAGCCCTTTTGAATCTGCCTATAAATAAAAAAAATAACACAGCTGCCTTTTTTTATTGAAAAAACATAGATTTTGTGAAATACTAAAGTTTAGTAGACTAACTTTAAAAGTAACATGTACTACGTAGATAACACTAAAAGTTTTGAGTAACTTAATAAAACAACATGTTATATCCAAAACATTATATTTATTGCTTTTCAAAATACTCATTTTTTTAAACAGGAGGACAAGGCAAGTTTTCTACGTGCTGCTTGAACGTTAGCACTGACTATTCAGAGTTGGCAAAAGTTAAAACTATCATCAAATCTTTGATTTTGGGGAAAATACAGAAATCACAGGGTTGTAGGTCGGGGCTATGTGCAGGATGGGTGACGAGTTGTACTTCTTCGGAAGCTAAAAATGTCTTTGTTGTGTTGGTCGTGTGTGAAGAAACGTTGTCATGATGTAGGAGAACGCGGCATCGAATTTTTGGCCGTCTTTCGTGAACTTTTTCTAAAACCCAGGGTAAACAAATGGTAGAATACCACTCGGCATTAACTCTCTGTTGATCTTTAAGTGGAATTGCACCCGTACCTAAGAAAAAAAGGGATCTCGCTCCCTCTCGCCGCCTCACTTTCGTTGGCCTGTTCTCATTTTCAAACGCACATTCACAAAGTTGCTGTTTTTTTCCGCAGTCAAAACATTAAATCCACCTTTCGTCTTCTGTGACGAAACAGCATTAGAATGTCCATAGTCGTTCAGTAGCATCTGTGAGCACGATTCCACGCAAGCCCGTTTCTGTTCGCTTTCAGTTCATGAGGGTTACAAAGACAACAAAGGTTTTCAATTTATCTCATAGGTAATCCGCGGGTTTTCTCCAATTAGCTGCTTAACAATAGCCACATTATTTTCGTCAACGACAGTTGACGGCCGCCCTTCACAAATTTCGTCATGTAAAGAAACCCGAACTCTCTCAAATTCAGCAAACCATCGCCTCACGGTACTCAAACAAGGTGTGTCTCTCCCAAAAGCATTTTGAAGACGAGCAGCACAGTCTTGTGGTGATAGAGAACTGTTAAAATCATAAAAAATCACCGCTCTAAAATCTTTTCGATTTAATTCCATTTCGTTGCGTACGTAGAACTTTGATGTGTGATAAAAAACCAATTAACCAATGATTTCCCGCCGATTTTTTTAATAGATACTATGAAGGTTGTGAGCTGTTTCAAAAAAATATAGGGAGCATTCGAAGTTCAAATAGTTCCGATTTGAACTTCGAATTCTACACTTTCAGTGTGGCCTAACTATGTACCTAATAGAATTAGATAATTTTTGACCTGTCTATGATGATTATTTGTTATTTTATTTTCCAATTCAATTCTCAATAGATATTTTAATTTTAGGTGTTTGCTATTCTTTATACAGGGTGTTTGGTACACAGTTGGCATACATAGTTGGTACATACTTGATTTGAGTACCACTAGCCTATCTCTTTTAATTTAGTAAATATGATTGTTTTTGAAAAACGCAAATATTCATATTTTAATCTAAATAGGTATTTGATGCAAAAATTTGAGAAAAAAAAATGTTATGTGGTAACAAAGTCTCGAGGGCGAGGCAAAATTATATCAGATATTTTTTTTAAATAGCAATAAAAAAATAAAAAGAAATGATGAGAATTTGAAAATACTTTTAACAACTTCTTTAGTTTATTCCCCTTTTATGCTACACATTCTGACAAATCTTCAAAAATCACGACTTTTTTTTTAATTACTCCGAAAAATCCGAATTCTTTATAATGCATCATCGGTGTTTTATTTTTCTAGGTAAAATTTCCATGCAGTACATTTTATATTTGCCTAAGTTTTTTTTTATAAAGTAAGTCCGCGTTTGACCTCAACCTCACCTGATGGTAAGTAAAGATGAGGTCGACGTTGACACATGACACATGTCTAGGAACGAATTAATATAATTTAATCAAATATTTACACAGTTTTTTTTTTTACTTTTTTACGTTATTTTTAGCCAAGCTCTACAAAGTACTAAACTTAGGTACTTTGATACTTAACCCGAGTAATAAACTATTCTGTTAACAAATTTGCAATTATAATTCAAAATTAAATCCATCCAGGTGTATGTTAAATAAAACTATTGCAAACTTTGTAAAAAACCTCTTTACATTAGTCTATTGCTGGCTGAATAGAAACTGAACTGACCCCCGTTTTGAGAAAAAAGTTAATTTAAATACGGAATGGGCTTTGGTCTACATCGGGCTTTGTGGTCCTGACCCTTATTTAACGTGAGTAATGGTGTACTACATACATTGCTAGGGTTCTGTACTTGTGTTCAATGTCTTAAATTATTTCTTAGGTCGTCAGTATTAAAAAAAATATTACGTCCTAAAAATACAGTCTTCTATTTAAATAAACTGCAGTTTGTAGTAATGATGATGTTTTAGCCGCAATTTTTATGGCTACATTTTTCATGATGGACGCAGTTTTACTAAAAGAAGGTAAGATCAAAAGCTCAGCTTTGTCATTTCTATTTAAATTATGTTGCCAATAAAAAAATCAAAGGTTTACTCCCAGAGCGGAAGATAGTCATTTACAAAAAAATACACACAAAAAAATTTGCATTATGTTATGACAACTTTCTTGGTAACAAGAACTATTTGTTATTATGTAAGGAGAAGATGCGATGTTTAAGTATGTATAGGTAGGTACGAACCTAATCATTTCTATTCCGTTTTTTATTAGCCACACGGGACCCTCAATCCTTAAAAAATAAATAATTCGAACAATGGCCGGTCAGGTAAACAGCTGCCGATATTAAACAATTCTATTGTAATTTGTTATTTAGCCGCGGGAACTAATTGTTTGACCTTTGGAAGGGCCTCATTAGACCTCGAATGCAACTAGAAAAAAATAATCCTTTACTGTGTAGAGCTTGACGCGATTTAATGCTTTTATTACTTCATGATATTACTTTGAAGACTAGAAGATGTTAAGATTAGAATTAATTTATTAACACCGGTCGATCACATTATAATATTTGAAGGATCATTAGCTACATACTAGACTGATTTGAGTAATCTACTAAAAAAATAAAATGAAACTCCCAGACAATCACACAAACTACATGATCTCAAAGTAAGCGAAGCTTGTGTTATGTATGGGATACCACGTACCGTCAACTGTGGCAACTATACCTTCAGCGAGCAACTTTACCTGTTTGCACCCCAAGTTACTTATCACTAAATTATTTTAAATCTATTGCACGTAGCACATTTTTGCATTTATAAGTAGAATCAGATTTGAATACTTCCTGTTTCGGGCTAGAAGGTTTCAGTTCGAATCAAAATTCTTATTTCGGGCTGGATTCTATGCAAGTTTTGGATCGAAATTAAAATAAATGAAGTATGTATTATTGTACGCTTGTTTCGGTTCGAATTTTATTGCTGTTTCGGGACGGATAGTAATTCATGTACTTTATCACACTTTTTGCACAGACAAAATAAAAATCAGAATAAATACAATTATTTGACCTAACATAATTCTAAACAGTTGTGTTAATAAGTCGTATACAACAAAAACCTTCTTAAACATTAGTTATCTTTCTAATTATATTTTAAAACGTTTAAGTGTGTCATCGCGATTTAGGTAGGTAAGCAGGTAAAAGTCATAAAACTGAAACAAAAGAATAGCTCCTGCGAGTCGCAACCCTTTTAGATCGAGCACAGCAAACTAACCAATACCACTCTAGGATCGTTTTCGTGACGAGCAATTTCCAATTTAAGATAGTAGTACTTTAGTGGTTGTGGAAGTAAAATGTTAAGTTTTATAAAATTAATTTGATTTATTTAGAAAAAAATCTTTGTGTTTTCATTGAGTTTATCAGAGTTGCAATTTGCTATTATGAGTACTAATTGTAAGTGAACGGAAAATTCATAAAATTGCGTATCAGATGGCGTAGAGCCATCAGATATTGCAATGAGAATTAAATATTGGAAATTGTTGACTGATGCAATGATCGTATGTACAGTCACGTCAAATAAAATGTATTGACTTCGGATGTTATAAGATTGAAAGTTCAATGAAAATGTATACATTTTATTAGACGTTACTGTACTGACTTATGAATCAAATTGTAATATAAGTCAATTAATACAAACACATTTTATTTCAGTTCTTTTTTTTATTATATTGTTGAATCATAACGTATTCGCACTAAATCCCTGCAGTCAAAATTCTTATGACAAGTCTTAAAATTTTCTGTCAAATCGGTAATTACTTTTGAAAATCGTTCTGACTAGAATATTATTATTAACTTTCAGGTTAGCACCCTGGAATTTACCATGGAAGACTCAAATAGTTGCTTACCATCTTGTAGTTGTTGATGCGTGAATGTAGATTCAAATTAAATTATTATTAAGCAGGTACGACTGTTAATCAGATTGTTATAGTTTACTTTTTTCCTGTCTCTACTAAATCAACTTTTTTTAATTTCGACCCGAAACAAGAATAAAAAACAAACCGGGCCGAAATGGAAATTGTAAAGAATTCGAGCCGAAAATTTGACCTGAAACAGGAAGAAATCGTAGATAGATTATTTAGATGATTAGATTACGATTGTAGATTTCTTATAAAATGCTTGCAACCCAAAAAAAAATATTTTAGCAACTTTAACAAATTTCAAAATACGACGCTCCGTGTTCAATTGTGGTCATTCGCGCTTTTGAATTTACTGGATTAAACTTTAGTTTAAACGAAAGGAGCATAGTGCACTCAAGACTCTTTTTGAGTGAATGTCAAGTACCTACTACATTCTCAATGCTTTAACTCAATAACCAATTAAATACAACTGCGATTTTTTGAGTTATGGATGAAGGCAGGTTAGGTAAAGTAAACAAACTTCATTTATTGGCATCCTTACCTGTTGCTAGGGTTGTCACGTCATTCAAGTATCATTTTTTTAGAGTTACTTAATATTTATATGATAAAATATGCTTATATTTTTATTTTATTTTTGAAGATAAATTTTTATTTTTATTTTATTTTGACGACCGGCTGGTGTAGTGGCAATATACATTGCCTTCTATGCCAGAGGTCCTGGATTCGAATCCCAGCGGCGGCGGATATTTTTGTGATGAACACAGATATTAGTCGTACAGTCATGGATGTTTATATATTTATTTAAGTTTAAATTCTAATAAAAGTATGAACTTATTCAATTTGTATGTTTAGGTTTATATTTCTTAAGTATATCAGTTATCAAGTATCCATAACACAAGTTCTTTAAGAAACTTAATTTGGGCTAGGTAATGTTGTGTGAGTGTCAGAAATATTTATAAAAAAAATATGTAAAGGAAAGAAAGAAAGAAAGAAATGATTTATTCGACAATAAAACACTTTACAAACACAAATAATTAATAATAAAAAATTGTCGAAAACGGCAACAGCTCAGCAAATGCTACAGCCGAAGGCTGCAGCGCTGAATTTCACCTGTGCCGGTTTGGAGGCAGGGGTAGTTTTTACAAATAAGTATAGCATTATTAAAACATAGAATTGGTGCATACATCAACGACTTATCTAAAAATAATAATTTATAAAATAGAGTAACAAATAAAAATTCACGATATACCGTCAAATACGCCAACATTGCCCGTTTTTTTCAAAAAACTACGAATATTTTAAAAAAATTCTATGGGTACCTGTGTTTAATTTACTATCTACATCAGATTTAGAATGAAGTGAATGCATATTTTTAGTTATTTTTGTAATAATTTAATATTTAATCCCACTTTTGGTTGATTCTGATGGCGGGCAAAGTAATGTGGATTTCTAGCCAACATTGCCCACATTGATTTTTGACGCAAAAATCTAATTTATCTGCATTATAATAAAACCCACTTCAAGGATTTGAGTAATGATGGCGTTTGCTGCAGAAATCTAACCATTTTCTTGAAATCTCACATAGCAAACCGAATGGGCAATGTTACCAAAGGATTTTTTCACTTTTCCATACAAACCTAAATTCACGATTTCTGAATGCTAGGGTTGTCACATTTGAATAAAATACCTAAAATGTTTTGTTTTTATACGTGTTATGAAAAAAAGAACTCATTTTAAAAAAACAAGTAAAACAAGTTTAGTAACTGTTGTAGTTCTATAGATCAGACAGCTGGGCATTCCGCTCTTGAATATATGACTTCGAGAATTTTTCTTCAAGTATTCATGAATCAACTTTAGGTCTATCTTAGTAAGCGGGGAGAAAAAATCACCAGATACTTTAAACTTTAAATTTTTTATTTCTTCTGCGGGTGTTAAAGCGGTAGGACGTCCAACAGGGTTCTGATGTTTATTTTTAATTTTATTAATTATTGTGCGTCTTGTGATAACGAATGGTCTTTCAGCATCTCTTGAAGAAATTTGATGTGTTTCAAATACCTCGCATGCATGTCTCAACATGACCTCGGAGTAATTTTTATATATTCTAGACCCTAATTGTACGTCTAAGTTTCCTCTGTCAAATTCTGGATTTAATTTTCTTTTTCTGAAATATAAACAAAATAGATACAATAAAAATTATGGGCCAGCTAGCTACGTAACAAAAAAACGAACAGTCAGGAGAAAATCTGTTTCTTTATTTATCAATTTTTTTTTTGTTAAACTAATCAATTATTTGTTTCACCTCAATTATTTTTATTTATTTATTTACTAAGAAAGACATGCAAAAAGCATTTAATATTGGCTCCACGCCCGGGACTTGGTTCACTTGGAATATGAAGCTCAGGTACCTTTTACATAAGTAGTTCCAGGAAATACTTCCTTCAACCATACTCGCATTCATGCCTTCCCTTTTTACAATAAGTTACCAACTCTTAGTAATCTAATTGACCGAATGTAAGTAGTAAGTTTATTAATTATCTATACTAATATTACAAATCTGAAGAGTTTGTTTGTTTGTTTGAACGCGTCAATCTTAGAAACTACGAGTCCAAATTGAAAAAATCTTTTTTGTGTTGAATAGTCCGTTTATCGAGGGAAGGCTGCGAGCTATAAAACATTATGATGTCACCAGAAGGAGCGAAGAAACCATTTTAAAAGTTTCCGATGCGTACGCTACATAAACAGTAAATGATAGGCCAATATAATTTAACGAAAGCAAAGCCGCGGGCAGAGCTAGTATATTATACAGTGTGTAAATTGTGACAGCCCTAGGCTTTTTTAGTCAGCGGGCAATGTTGGCTTTCAAAGGTTGGAACATTTCAGGGTAACATTGCCCACCATCATATATTTTAATTAAAACAATATTCAGTGTTGAAACCATTACCAAATCACTTAGCACATTGTCTTTTATAACGTACAATAAAAGAAACTTACCTGAGTCTTCCTCACCATACACAATTCACTTTTATAATTCCACAATTTTTTGCCCGCAAAAACACTGTCCTCGTTCGACACGCTCCAACAAATTACTGAGTGAACTTTGCGAAAAACATCTTACACGGTGATGCTATAATTATAGTGTATTTTCTAATATCGTAATAAATTTTACCTTATTACTGATACATTTTCACACCTTAACGGAATAGTTTAAAAATTGCGTTTCGGGCAAAGATACCCTAGGAGGCAAAGTTGGCATATTTCACGGTACTCAAATAAAAATAGTATAGAAATGTCTGCTAGATTCCTTGTCGAAATACTGGATAGTGCTGGATCGATGTTCAAAAGTGTATTATTAATTTTTTGCTTCCATGCTGGACTAGGTAGACGAAAGAGCTAGAGAAAAACATACAATGTGCCAGTTGCTTTGCTTCCCGGGCATAATACAGTAAAAGTCAGTTAAGGGTCAAAGGTATTATTGGCCTTTTTGTGGCATCAGATGGTTTTATAGCCTCTAGTGTTCAGCCTAACGCATAATGGAGCGTACACATTGCTTGTAATGGAACCTGTAATGTAATCTACAAAAAAAGTTCCCATGATTTGTACGCCTCTCGAGCGCGAACTGAGCCGCAGTAGAGCGCGCTCGTGGCCTGCTCTAAGCTATCCGTACATTTTCTGTTTTTTGAATAACATCAAAAAATGCTCGATGCTCAATGTGGACGGGCGTTCGCGCGCCCGTTCACATTGCGCGAGCACCGGTCGCGAACAGGAATTGCGCCTGTGTGCGTGAGACTTGCTCCTGTGTAGTGACGCTCGAAGCGCGCTCTACGCTATCCGTGAATTGTCGGTTTTTTGGACAACATCAAAGGGACGCGGATTGCAATTCATATTGAATTATTTTTTATTGTTTTGCATTTCATAAATATTGGATAATTACGAGAGCAACTTCAAAGTGTGATATTTTGTTTGTTACGTTATCTTAATGATTATGATGTCAAATGAAAGCTCTAGGCATAAAACCAATTTATCCATTTGAATGATGTTAATCAGTTTAATCGTTTAGGAGATAAATTAGAATTAATTTTTATGGTAAAGATGTACCTAAACAAACCTTGTAAAGTTTTTGTTTTATCAACTGTAAGCAATTCTCTGCCTTTTCTCCTTTTATAAAATGTGGTGCGCCGCAACCAACGTCTAGATCTTCAGCACGTTTTTTATGAATTGATGATTTATCATTATATATTGATGTATTTAAAAAACCGACTTCAATAACATTTTTAAATCCTCGTATAAACTTTAGCTGTGGTGAAACTTCATATATGTAGATAACTTTCCAAATGCGAGGACGTGATAGTTCAATATCATACTTACACAACAGTACAGATATCTACAGTAATTCAACTCGGCCGCATCATTGAAATAAATGCCTACAGCAGCGCCGCGGTCCGTTCACATGTGACAGGGCTGCCCGCCTTCAGCGTTTAAATTACATTTGCCTACTTTGTGTTTACTTCCATTTAATTTTATGACTGCAAATATACTTTTTGTAGGTATATAAACAAATAAAAAACTTTGTAAATTGAATAGGAAGTGTTCAACAAAAATACGTTTTGTGTCAAAAAATCATGTTTACGTTTGAATAACAAATTGGTCTTATAAATTAGTGAGACGCACGAAAAGATGTATTGTTATATTTTAAAGTATAAAAAATCCGCATATTAATGTAAAGCTCAATCAACAATTGTTTCGGAAATTTGAGATACCTAGTAGAAATTTCGAGAAGCCAATGTTGTATGAACCTATATTTTTAGTTATAATGTGGTAGCTGTAAAGCTGTAAACTGAGTTCTTTTTAATATTGTTTGATATATCTAGAATATTCTTGTTAAATCTTATGGCCGACGCCGTAAAATCTTATTACCTACGTTGTTCTTGGAACAATTACCGATGTAGATAGATGGTTATATGTCTTATTTTGATTGAAGGTATGTAGGTACCTACTTGATATTGTTTTATCGTGTCGAGTTGTTATGCAGGTTATTACGATAGAAAGGTATTGTGATTATTTCATATTTATAATATTCCAATAGTGTATCTCTAAATAAATGTGAGAGTTAACCTTTATACCTACCTATTGAGAGAAAATGAATAAGTAGGTATCTTGTTTTACGTTTGGATTTAAATCGATTGAATTGTTTCATTTGACAAGAATTATGATTTGTTATAAATCTGTATTTCGAATAGGTTTGTTATTAAGTAATAGAAATTCATCTATTAGCGCAAACTTTAGGTGTTAAGTATTTAGAAGTTTATGTTCTTTGTGTTTTTTTTTTTTAGAAATTTGCGTATATTTGGACTAGGTACTTACTACAACTTATGAAAGGTTTTTTGTAAGTAAAACAACCGCGCGAAACTCCCCGCAACAACTTCAGAGGGCAATGTTTGGCGCGATCTCTACCTACTAACTGGTCTTCGCAATCCATGTCTCGTGTGATCTATTAATTTTCTGAAGTCTGGCGGACAGAAAAAAACGCGTGTCGACGGACCGTGCTCGCGACGAAATATGGAAACATTTTGTCTCAGGATGCTCGCAGTGTATGTTCAGTTCGTGCGAAATACACGTACAAATACACCGAGCGCAGCATCGAGCGCTGGTTATTACATTACAGGTTCGATTACAAGCAATCTGTACGCACCATAAGGGATACAGGCGTGAACTTATGTAAGTATATATGTATTTTTTTCGTATTGACTATACGTATAATAAACTAATAAAAAAATATTTTTAACATCGTTTTAAGTTCCGTTTTACGCATGGTTACACTGAGCGGATGCACTCATTCCACCATCCGCTCAGTAGTGTCGGAAGCGCAGTAGTGTCGGGAGCACTATTGTGTGCATGTAGACTTAGGCGGTGCGTCGGGAAAATTGTAGTAACGTTTCTTTATTTATTTTTAGGGAATGCTGGTGAAAAATAAGTACCTAAGTACTTTTATTGCATAATTATGATCAGAATCCAGTATAGAGTGCTCTTCTTCGATATCTAAAATTTGTCACCAGTCGCCCTGTATTATTTTATGATTCTGAAAATATTGGCATATTATTACGACTGAGGTTAGAAGCAAAATTGAAATAAATCTCTATATCACAAACTTTCTGTGTCACAGCGCCAATAAATTATGAATTCAGTGGATGAAATTGGAACTAATGTCGAAATTTGATATTGGATTATTTTCTGTACATTTTTAATTTTTCCACTTTTTGTTTTAGTGTGAACAAACATAGTTTTATAAACTTTTTAGAAAATACGAAATAATTTAAATAGTATGTGAAATAAACAAATAGGCATAGGGACCTCTAAGAAAGTACCTAATGGGTATCTACAGATAGTCCAAAAGTATATTATTGTATTGTATTTTTGTTTTGTGTTACAAATGCAAATAATATTAAAAACGTGAAGTTTCTGGGGATTATTTGATAATTTCGTTTTACCCACGGTAGTGTAGTTTACCTACACCATTGGAAATAGTTTAGCTACGCCATCTTTTATAGAAATGATGTACTAACATGTGTTTTGAGTATTTGTGTGCTGTTGCACACTCATCGGTTCCAGTATTAAAATGTAGATGGCGTTGCTTAGGAATAAATTTTAATTTTCAGTACCATTTCTCTACGTGTTAATGTTTATCCATCCTAGTGTAAGAAAGGCAAACGCTCTGTTAGAAAAATAAAGTGAGAAATTTTCCAAGTACCCTGAACATTACAAACACAAATTAGAAGGATAGTTACACTGAACAAACCTATATTTATAAGTTAAATTATCCAACTATAGTAAATCTAAACTGCTGTAGGATAAATAAAACAAAATGTCCATGTATGTGACGTATGATTTAAAGTACCTAGTTTGTTTGTCCTTGTACCTAAGTATTCGAGTTTGTTAGTACCTACCTACTTACAAGTTCAGCAACATATCAAACATGTTGATTGTTGACTCTAATTACAAAGAGTATTAATGATGGCTGTGGCTTCACCTGCATCGCGAGCAGCCTTCATCACCGCATGATGATGGGTTCTGGCATTGGCGGCATCAGGTTAGGTGAGACTGTCATCCTTAAAAGTATTGTGAAAACCTTTCACATCCGGTGTTTTTCGTTAGTAGCAATGAATTGTTTTTTTTTCGATAAAATCTATTTTTCTCAATAACTTAAAAACTAAAGCAAATCGGATTATGGTTCCCATAAAATAAAACAAGAGTCTGGATTTTCTCTATCTACCTGCAAAGTATCTACACACATACTCATAACATCGTATTTATCGTTAACCAAAATTAGTTAGAGTTAGATCGTAACGTACCTGGGTCAAATATGGCCAGTCGGAAAATATGGCCACATACCATTATTCCAAACACGAATATTTTTAATAACCTGAACGCATCCATAAATTGTCGCTAGTGTCGCGTGTATCCGAACGGCGTGCCTATCACCCCTCCCGCGCGCCCTATATTCGCACAGCTCTATCATAGTGAAACGTGCTGTTGAGGTTATAAAAACATTAGGTAAGTTTTATCCTGTATTATGTTGTTTTCCAAATAAGAATCTATGCTATTCACATTATGATGTTGTGTGGCGATTGTAATTTGATATTTCTTTGTTTAATTATCAAAGTAATAGTCTGTTTTTTATTCGTGAATATGAAAGTAAAAAAAAAGCATGACTGCAAATATGGCCACTGATTGGCCATATTTACGGTTATTTATTATTACTGATACTTTTTTTTTATTTTAGACCATGGCACGCTATAAATCGAAAGGTCTTCGAGGTAATTGGTCTGAAGAATCAATGAAATTAGCTTTAACTGCAGTCAAAAGCGGTAAGATGAAAGTATATACAGCTGCAAAGCATTATAATGTGCCAAGACGCACTCTAAGGCGTTATTTACAAGAGAAAAAAGAGACTAAATCTACTTTGGGCCGGAAACCACTTCTTAACCCTGAACAAGAGAAAATTTTGGCATCCCGTGTCATTCGCCTGTGCAATGTGGGATACCCATTGACGCAGCGAGTACTTCGTAGATGCGTTAAGACATTTTGTGATCCAAAGAATATATTTTAAATAAATACTCTATTAAAGCTATTATCCTTTTTATTTCAGTTTATTAATTTGTATTTTATTAAACAAGTAAATTCATAGGTACCGCAAATATGGCCACATATATGGGCATATTAACCTACCTCCTCGGAAATATGGCCAATTTCTATATTTTTTTAAACTGTTGTGAGTACTATTTATTGTTGAATATTTTTGTATTTTATTGCCTTTTTTATAAAGATTAATAGCTTCTCTTTATGGACAAATGCTAAAACTTGTGAGGTTTAGCTTATTTATTATAAAAAAAAGGTAGCAAACCTTAAGGTGCCCATATTCGACCCAGGTACCTTATTTAGCGATCTAACTCTAACTAATTTTGGAAAAAGAGGCAACATAAAAATTAAATCGGTAAATTTTCGTCCCTCCGATTTTCAAATAATTTTAAACCAGTATGAATTCGTACAAATCTAAAAATAAAATCAGAAGGAAAACAATTGTAGGCACTGTGAACTTTGAACTTTATTTTAACAAAATTCTTTAAAGAATTGTTTTGCTTGAATAAAATTTCTGTGGAATTCATAATTTAAGTATAACGCCATTTATTGTTCACTAAAAAATTACATCTTACATACTACTGTTTTGTAAGAGTTTTCTATAAACTACTATTTTTTCCGAAATAATGACATTTTCCTACAAAATGGCGATCTAGATTTGAGTTAGCATGGAAACGCTCATAGGTGCATTGTAGTGTCGTCAATCTAAGATTGAAGATTCAGCTTTGATTTAAGTAAAAAAAAAGTATAGGAAAATGGAAGGTGTTTAAATTTAAAAAGTTTTTTTAAATTTAAACACGAACTAGAATCATACATTTATTTAAGATCTAATCACATTTAAGATTTAATCCTAGCCGCGTTTGAAGTCAAACCCGGAACTATTCAGGTAAGTGATCAATTTAGATTGTTATGCACTACGCCACCAGAGCTGTCAATACTGATGACAGTCGCTCTTGAATGGAAATATTCCAGTTTTACATAAATTACAGCGGCCGTTCTGCACAGCGAACACATATTAAATACATTTTTTATTTAACTAATTCATCCTTGCTAAATAACTATAAATTACATATGTTTAAGTCATGACGTGAAACTGCGACATGTTTTGAATCTCAGCACGGTTCGATTCGTATTCGTATTATATTATGAGATAGATTTTGGGACTACAATCTGTTTTTTTATTGGGTCTAAGCCCGTGTATGACCTAAGTCTCACTCGAAGGTCAGTGAAAATTAGGTCGGAGATGACACACGGGCTTAAGAAGAGCTTCATATATTATTGCCGGAACACGACAATAATTTATGAAGTGGTGATATTTCGCTGCAGATTTTATATGAGGGGTGGTCGCTAGACGGACCCCACTACCAGGGGGGGATTAGTCGGCTTTGACGACCTGGTTAACTATTCTATTCTATTCTAATCTGGCTCGGCCACGGCCAAATAGGTACCTACCGATCTTAGGATAACGTTTACATCCTTTGACGGGTTCGTCCCTGACTTGGCCTTACCTGCAAGCCCTGATTGTACACCCAGCATTGGCTGATCGCCCTCCCAACGATGGAGCTTTCTTTCTCGTTGGGATCAATCTTTATCTTCATGACATCGCTCGAGGAAGCGAATGGGTTATATGTTACTCTCATCAAAATCGTTAACTTTTCCTCTAATTTCTTGGGAATCTTATCTTACTTATATTATAAATGTGAAAGTTTGGATGTATGGATGTTTGTTCCTCAATCATGGGAGAGTGGCTCAACGGATTTAGATGAAATTTGCCATAGAGATAGTATACAGTCTGGAATAGCACATAGCCCACTTTCTATTCCGAAATTCTTGCGGAATTCGAAAATGCGCGGGTAAAACCGCGCGCAACAGCTAGTTACTCCATAAAATATGACCTATGTTACTTCTTTACCAAATCATTTTCAAGAAAGGGCCAGTGGTTTTTGAGTTTATTCATTACCTTCAAACAAACAAACATACAAACCTATCTTATCTTTTTAAAATATTAGTTGAGACAAACTAAAGTAAACTTATAAACATAAAATTAAGTGCAAAATAGTTCATAACACAAATATCCGTCTCTACCAGGAACCGAATTCTGGAACAGAATGGTCATGATTTACTAAGGTGATTATGATTTTGCTTGGTGGTAGGATCCCTTTTGGGTCCGCCTGGCTAGCGACCACCCTTTATATAAAGTCTGCCGCCAAATGTTACCGCTCCGGCGGTAATGTGTTCCTGCAATATTGTATAAAGAGCCAGTTCCTTCCTAAACCCGTGTGCTTTCATCTTCGACCTCATCGTCACTTACCATCAGGTGAGATTGAGGTCAAACGCGGGTTTAGTCACATATAAAAAAAAAAAGATTTGACCACCAGGGTCGCCTAAAATGCTTCGCTGTTAACGTATCGCCGCTGACTAAATGTTCTCATCTTAACAACCCTCACTAATGAACACTCTGCAGCCGCGTAGGTTCGGATTAGAACAGCCATACCGCACCTGGAAACCTACCCCTTGCTCGGTGACCTAGCGACCAAATGTTATCATTCAGGCGGTGATGTGTTCCGGCAATAGACCGACCGGTGTAGCGGTAACATACATTGCCTTCTATGCCAAAGGTCCTGGGTTCGAATCCCGGCGGCGGCGGATATTTGTGTGATGAACACAGATATTAGTCGTCAAGTCGTGGATGTTTATATGTTTATTTAAGTATATTCTAATAAAAAATATGTATTTATTCAATGATATATTTCTTAAGTATATCAGTTATGTACATAGTATCCATAACACAAGTTCTTTAGAAAACTTAATGTAGGCTAGATAATGTTGTGTGAGTATCAGAAATATTTATATTATTAATATTTCACGATGAGCAAGTTCCTTTCTACATGCAGTCACTTTTCGACCTCATTTTCACTTAAAATCAGGTGAAATTGAGGTCAAACGCGTCATCGATAAAATCATGAGGTTGACGTGTAATCCTGGATGATGTGGAGGTTTTAGAGCATTAACAAACCAGCTGTCCCTGGTTGGGTGATGTCAAACTCTAACAACTACTGTAAACAGCACCTGGGGCCGCCTGCATGATGAAGCACGGAAATGGAGTCGTTGTCATGAGTTTTCGCGATTCATAATTTAATGAGATATTAACAGTCAGAGAATAATGCTTACCTATATCAAACGAGAACTATATTCTGAGATGCTATAGCATTCAAAAACATGGACCGACTGCATAACATACTTACCCTCTGCAACACGCTGGAGTTCGCATAAACCGGAGATATCTAGTTCTCCTAAGTTCCAATGAAAATGATTTGTTTTCGTTGACTAAGTCCGCGTTAACCTAATCCCGCCTGATGGTAAGTAAAGGTGAGGTCGAAGATGACAGCGCACAGGCTTTTCATAAAATATTGTCGGCTTTTAGGTCACGATACTCCAATAGCGGTAGGGCTGTTGTAAGCTGAACATATATAAGCAGTACAATATATTAGATCGGTACAAGGGACTTTGTACTTATAAACACTCCCAAACAAAATATTTTTTCATATCGTAAAATATTTTTCTGTTTTACAACAACCGTCCAAACGAAGGTCAACCTTAACTGCGTAGTTATTATACTTATGAGTAGAAAACAAACCACTAAATTAGTGTAAGTGACAAAAAAAACATATTTTAATTTTCCGCCAGGTACATACATGTTTTAGACACATCGAATAGAGAGATCTTGTTTGTGTCTCATTTTAAATCCGAAAAAAGACCTCTAGATCCATCCGATCATCCATCCAGCATTTTGGCTCATGGACAACAGTGATAAAATATTTGCTAAGAATAATAGTGCGTTGTTGACTCAAGGTAACATCGTTACATTACTTTTATTTTAAAAGTCCATTGCAGGTCTATGTTTTTCTCCGATGGCGACGAAAAACCAAACCCTACGTACGTTGCTTACTTATCATACAAATGAGCAAAGTCCGGACGGATCAACTGAATTCGCAGTCGTTCCCGATGCCATGGACTTATATTTATTGGTCTAAACAGTTTTCCAGGCACCACAACGACACCTAAAAAATGCTATATCCACCAACTAGCATAAGGTCAGCTATCACATTTGTATAAAACGCTCAAGATCAACGACTCCCCTTGAACTACGGAAGCTATTGTATTGAGAGCCCAGGGTTCGAGGCCCAGCCGCACCAGCTAGGAAAATTAACTTTTCAAACTATTCACAGCTGTACAGGTTACTCTTGTGGTCTCCATATCAGCCTATTAAAGCTTAATTTGGAGTCACATATTGAGTTTTTCAATTTAGGTGATTTAATATTAATAATTTTTCCTTGTTTAGTCGCATGAAATGATAACAAGTTTGTCACCGTAGAATCCTATCGTCAAGCGAATTTCGACCTACTTGCATTTAGACGGTTTGCCAAAATCAGCTTATGTTGGGTCATGATTGTATTGGTTTGATAGTACTTACCGATCGTGTCGAAGTTTCCAGGGATATATGCGGGATAGGCTCCAAGATTTCCTATCAACACATCAAAACACAACGTTTTCTAACGTAATAACATTGTAAAGCAAACTGCAAATAATGGAATGAACATGATCCCAGGTAAAGTCCAAACTAATGAAGAATAAATGTTATGTTTAAATCTTGAAAAAAGGAGTTATGACAACACATTGTGAAATACTATTAAGTACTACCTATTATAAGTATTAATACTATTTAAGACGAATTTTCACAGAAACCCATTAAGGTGTTTTTATCAATAATATATTTTGAAGTTAACAATATGGATTAATTCTGATAATAAGCAAAATTTTGGACCATGAAGTTGGCAATACCATAAAAACAAAATATTTTACAACAAATCGTTTTATCAAAGCTTGCCATATTTACTAATTAAGCCTATTTGAGATCAAATTTACAGCATACATCACATCATTTTGGGACAAAACATTTTATTAGGTATAACTTTCTTATGCACTTATGCACATGATGCCAAAGTATTGGTAGAGTGATCAAATGCCAGTTAAGTGAGAATTAACTTGCGTACCGAGACTCCGTAGTATTTAGATGTATAGGTCTTTTGTTCTGCAAGACTAATTTGATTAAATGATTAATTTCTTTGGATATTTTTTTTATTTTATATCCTATATGATAAAGCTGAAGTGTTTCTTTAACAATCCTAGTCTCGTACATTAAGGAATAGTAATATTTTGGGGGGAAAGTTGGTCTCTATTATGAAACTTTATTTTTATAACGTATTTCCTCTTCGATGAAAGTGTACGTGAACTGTTATTGCATGTACCTAAATAATAAATATAAAACAAAAATATAAAATCCCCAGACCATCACACCAACTACATGGCCCCAAAGTAAGCATAGCTTGTGTTATGGGATACCATATAGCGAACTAGGGGGGAACCTAGAATATAAATACATAAATAGATAAACACCCAGACACAGAACTTTTTTTTTCTGGTTCCGTGCGGGGATCGAACCCGCGACCACTGGCGTCTGAGGCAGGATAGGTTAACCCCAATGCCAAAGTGGTCGTCAAACCTAAACTTTAAATTTCAAATTTCAAGCTTCTCATGCGATTTCAATGTAGGTGCGCAGAGCGTATGTACAAGCAGAGCGATTCAATAAAGGTTTCCTTTAATTATTGAACCCCAAAAAAATTATAAAACAAAATTTCTTACTAAATTGAAAGACATCTTTATCTTTATTTTTTTATATCCAAGAATTTTCCTAAGATCCTCCTTTGTTTTCATAATTCATGTGCATGTTATTCAACGCTATTTTTTTTTTGTTGAAACGCGCGTGTGACCTCCGTCTCACCGGAGGGTAGTGAACATGATGTCGAAGGTTTAAGGTTTTTTTTTTTATAAAAATATGGATGGGACGTTTGTCTTCCATGACACCTGAAGTTAAGTGAACATGAAGACTAAGGTGGTACACGTCCAAGGTTTAAGAAAAGCTTCTGATTGTATGCTTCGTTTCGGCATTTGCTATTATTTAAGGCTCTTACAAAAAATATACAACAACCTTATAATATATAAACGAATAGTTACACGAAATTACGTACTTTCCTCGATAGAATAAATTCGGGAGAAAATGTGCAAAAAATATAATATTTTTTAACAAAATTTTTCATGAAGAGATTGTCTTTGTATTCTTCAGGATTCTGTTCTTTTATCTTTTTCAAACTTATCCGTAATCTAAAACTTTTCCCAGCTATTCGCAGACCAGCCGCGCCGCCCTCGTCCGCTAAGTCGCCGTCAGGCTTTTGCCAACGATGGGTCTATGTCAAGTTTTCTCCGCCCGTTTTCGTACACAAAACGCAAAAATATAAGTTTTGATAACTTAAAAAAGGCAAAGATTCCCTTTCCTTGAAAAACAGTGTAAATTGGCACCTTTACTTAAATCCGAGAAAGTAAATAAACAGAAATGAAATGTCAAAAAAGTTTTTGTAAACACAGATCGAATATATCATCAGTATGACCGAAATCCAAGAATTTTCAATATTTTTATTTAATTTTACATATTGTTACTATTGGACAAATGCCAATATTACTCTAAAAAGGTAGTCTAGTATAGACCCGAGACCTTTAATTATAAATGAGCAGCTTTGCACTGTTCTAACAGTGATTGATACTTTTGATTTTACGAGAATTTAATATCGCAGGAGCCACTTAGTGGAGTTTTGAAAAGATTTTTCAAATCTGATTGATTTGAGATCTTAACACTTTCAAAAATATGTAGATGCTATAACATGTAAACTCACATTTCATTGTATCATGAATTTCTTTTTAATAGAAATCAAGTACATATGACGAGGGAGTCAATAATCATTAACATTGAAATAAAATTGAATATTTCGTTCTGTATTGAATACGAATAACGGAGATGCAATAAACACATTTTTGGGAAAGCATACAAAGTAAGTACCTATCTATTTCATCGGTACTCCCAAGCGCAGCTATAGTTGTGAGTGTTAAGTGTCTGGAATTCAAACCATTTGACGTGAGACACGCAGGATCGAGTTCGGCATGGCCATCGTTTTTTTTTTTATTTTGTTGGTTACATACTATAAATAATTTGTAAATATAAAAATTGACCAAAAATATAGGGACTTTCTTGTTATTTTTATTTTTTTTTATAGTTTTTTTCACCATACGTGAAATTAATTTTGACTATAACAGCTAAAAGATAAGAAATTTTAGATTTTATGATTATTTTTAAACCACCATTATTTAAATTTATTTATAATAATAATTTAACACTTACCCAGAGAAATTAAATATAGAAATGAAATTGTGTCTGTAAAAAATATGTTCACTTGTTATAAAACGAATCTTGGATGATATTCTAAAAAAACGCTTTTATTCTCGACGTATCGTAGTTTAATGAAATGAAATGTCAAGTTGTTGAATTACAAAGTCATCAAAAAATGACAAGTGGTTAAAACTAGTCTGAATCAGTAATCACACCCGAAGAAGGACTCCATCAGAATTTGCAACTAGTCGCCTTCGACAATAACGTGTTTGAAAAAGCCGCATACTAAACAATAGTTGATATGACTCACAAAATACTGTTAAATGTAATCTCTACTGGTTTTTATAAAATTATAAAAAATACAAATCCAGAGAAAAATTTATTTTGCGAAATAACAAGATAATTATACTGCTAACCACGCTTAAATTTAAAACAAAAATAAAATCTACATATGACAGTGAGTGTGAAATTAGCCTTCAGTTTTTCTCCAAGATGAACTCCCACAGTGAAGTATGTCTGTAGCGAGTTATAAAACATCACATTCAGACTTTTGTCGCTTTGCACCGCGGTTTCACCTGGGGTTTGTGCAAAAGACATACAGAAAACTGAACTGCAGTAAAAATAAACATAGAAATAGGAATTCTAAAGAAACCCTCTTGTTACAAGTACTCGGGGCTTATAAAATGTGGATTTGCAGTAATAAACTATGTAGTTATTTATTCATAACCACATATGTATACGCCCCCGGTACTTTTGAACAGTTTGCCTTTCGTAAGTAAGTATTCCTGTTTTATTTTTACTACAGTTCTTTTTTGTAGGTCTTTTCCACAAAACCCATGTGAACCTGCGGAGCACAACTATGTATTAACAGTTTTTGAAAAACTCTGTCTATCTATCAGTACTTAACGCTTTATTTTTAGAAAAAATAGAAAATTTAAGCTTAAATTTAGTAAAGAGTAAACTTGAACTTCAAGGAGGACAGTTATCTTATTTGTCCAACTGTAATAACCAATGTTCAAGAGGACGAAGTCGCGGCCAACAGATTGTAAATAAATATAAAACATAGAAATTAAAATATGTAATAAAGGATAATATAATTTATGTATTATAGTAATATGTATTATTGTTTTAAATCATCTTGTTAGAATTGTGAATAAGTTAATAATAATGTTTGATATTTTTAATTCATTTAAAATATTTAAAAGAAGTCATATTTTAAAATGTCTTCAAAATGTAAAATTTCCGATTTTTTGGTTGCCATCAAAGTAAAATCGTAACTGGTGACCACTTAAATGTAAAATATAATTTATACGCAATTAATCCGGTTGAAAAGTTGTTTTATTTAAATTATGAATCGTGGAAACTTTAATTAAATCAATATTATCTACTACAAAATATACGTTATTTGAATTCTCTTTTTTGTTACTTTTTATTGCATTTTTTACGATTTTATTCTAATGACAATAAAGTGTATTTTGATTGCATTGTTTTGTATTATTTCCTCTCATACAAAATTCGCCGCAAACATCGCTGAAAGTCAAACCGCGCCTCAAACGTTATCTCTACAAATACGGAACTAAGCAAACCTCTGCAGGACGAAAATTAAAATATATACAGCCCACTTTTAGTACCACATTACCACTCATACTTAGTCATTGTCACACTGCACACGTACACACAAATACTAAGTGAAGTTAAGTCTAAGACGTTGATTGGAAGAAAAACTGCCAAAGATGTATAGATTAAATTGTTTAAGTTTGTTTTTAGTATTATCGGTAATAAGTTTTGCGATTGGGATGAAAAGTTCAAAGGATATGGAAGGATATCCAGAAGGATATTTGGAGTCTTGTAAGTAACTTGAATTTTCCTTTTCTTATATTTTCAAAAAAGGAGATGCTTCTTAACTCATCATTTATATTCCAACTGCTATATGTATATTATTTACTTGATTATTTGATCTACTTCTAGATACTTTTTATATATTATGCCCTGTTTTAGTTCATTTTAGATTTTGGTTAGGAACCATCGTTTCAATCAACGAATTCGTTATCAATATATTTGTATTTGACTGAAATATTTTTCTCTTTATTAATAAATTCTTGATTTAATACGGATTAATCATGATCTGATGATTTTATGCCGAGATGATAACTGAAACTACTTCGAATATGTGAGTTATTTCAAGTGTATCCTACAAAATCCCTATTTCTCCACTAATGTTATAATGCGAAAGTAACTGAGTCTTAAGCTGTTATTATGAAATTAGTACCACAAAATATAGTTCAAATTTTATCTTTTATCGTGAAAGAAAGGCCTACAAAAAGTTCGTGTGAAAGTTAGTCATTGTCAAAGATAAAACAATATAACAACGCAGGTATTAGGCCTTAAATAAACTTTTAACTTGATATCCCGATGGAATCAGAATTTACGTGGTTGAAGCTGCGGGAAACAGCCAGGTACCTATTACCTACACAACATATTTCTTCACTCTTTAAAATCGCTAGTAAGTAAATCATAAATTAATGAAATTATCTATTTTATTTTATAAGGAAAACATACAGTGAAAAACTAAACAAAAATATCAACAAAAACTATGCACCAGTCACAAATTTTCGCATAAAAAATCTAAATAAATTAAGGTTGAAGGACTTATTATCTGAAACGAATAAAAAAACATGATAATGAAAACAAACTTCTTAAATAAAGATCGGAATCAAAGTCAACAAAATATTAAAATGAGGAAGAGATGCACAAAATTACGCAAAAAGTTTTACTTTTCTAGAAGATAAAAAGAAATAAATAAATTAAAATTATTAAATAAATAAAAAACAATAAATGAAATAATGAGGGGCGCATTTACCCAACGCGCAACAAATGCATTTTTATGGCGAATGAAGACGAGGTAAATAATCAAATTCAGGATAGTCAACCATATCGTTAGTAAACTTTGCAAATCTAATAAAGAACGAGTTTTGTCTATAATCAGGTATCTTCAAATATGTTAGTTCCTTTTGAAGATACCTAGAAGTTTCTGTTCCTCCGAATATAGTTTATGTTTTGACATACGTGAAATTGGCTAACTGTGCCGACTCATCCACTTTGCCTTGACCGCTGGGTCGCTCGAGCAAGATCGTGCACTCATACTATTAACTTTAAATGTAGTTTTTTTGCAGTGTTTTATACTGACCTATATTGTAAGGATAGGACGATTGTCTTCAATGCCACCTGATGGAAAGTGCGCATGAAGACTATGGTGGTACACGTCCATCTACGAGAAACCTATTCACTCGACACTTAAAAGTTCCAGGAATATAGTGGTCAGGAAAAACAGACGCAGGCGGACCTTGGCAATCTGTACCAAAAAGGAACTATCGAAGCGTTTTGTTCGACTTCTTGGTAAATCCACTATATGTATAGGGATGGAAATTCTGTCTGCGTCTGGTAGTCCGGTATATTTTATTACCCTTTGTTGTTCTGACGAAATTTCGGGTTGAAAGTCAAACATTTTCTTACATTTCGTGAATAACATGAAATAAGTCACATTATTTCCAAATTTTGTCGAATATACCATCACTTTACAAAATCGATTTGTTGAGAAAAAGTGGCCAGAAAATAAACAGCAATCAGCCTTTAAAATTAATTAGGACTTTTATCAATTAGATTTTTTATCGTCCACGTATTCAAATATTTTGTAATATACGGGGTGTTTGTTCTATCGCCGGCCAAATTAGTACGGCATGTGGAATAGGCCATCTGCTATGCCCTAGTGGCCATTAAAAATTCAAAAGCCATTTGGTTTTATTTAAATAACATTTTTAAACTTCTTTGTTCATTACACCGAAATCATTATAAAAATGGTAAAAATAAAAAAAAAATCAGTGTAGGCAGCTAATTTTGATCTCGTTTAAATGTGTACTGTTTGAAGCTTCTTTTGAAATTCAAAACAGTATCCTTAGTTAAATTGGAAGACCTTGGTATTTTTTTTTACTATACGCATTTGAAGGTAAAGACTATGTTTATATTTTTCGATTCCAAAACTTTGTGGGAAAATAAAATTAAAACTGGTTAACTAATGAAACTGTTTTTGATGTCAAAAAAGCCTAAAAGTACACATTAAAACGAGATCAAAATTAGCAGCTATAGAATAAGTTTTTTTATTTTTACATTTTTATGATGATTTCGGGGTGATAAACAAAAAAGTTTAAAAGTGCTATTAAAATAAAAGCTCATGGATTTTTAATTTTTAATGGCTACTAGTGCATAGCAAATAACCTATTCTACAGGCCGTATAAATTTGGCTAGCGATGGCCCAAACACCCTGTATATCCATTTTTATAAGTCTTTTAATTTTATTCATTAAATTAAATTAGGCTCATTCTATATACAGGGTGACTCGTTAAGTCGACCTAGTTCCGGTAAGGGCGTATAGTACCCGTCTTTTCTAACTTATTTTACTATGAAACACCCTACCCCAAATCTAACCGTTTCGAGATAATCGACTTTTAAATTTTTAAAAGATTTTTTGTCATTCTATGTCATATTTTAAAATTGGTGCACTTTCATATTATTACTATTTGTTTCTCACATGCAAATTAAGATGCTCTATGATCTTAGTAACCAAAATCCTACGTAAAATTACTAAATTCATAGTTCTGAGCGATTGAAACTTGAAAAATAAAAAATGAAACTGTGAATTGTAATGTGCAACGATAGTAAATTTTATTTTGTACAATCTTACCTTTTGTTATATATATATTTACTATCCAGGGCTAAAAAATGAATTTAGGTCAATCAGCCTGTAAAAAAAGAAGAAAAGTAAACTGTAAAAAAAAATTTGGTAATTTCAACCTTCAATCGCTCAGAACTATGAATGTAGTAATCTTACGTAGGATTTTGGTTACTAACCAATGTTTAGCTTTTTGGAGCTTCCTAACTAGCTAACTTTTGTTAGGACCGGAAAGTCATCAACGAAATTGTCCAAGCTGACGTCTACGGCGGTTGTAATACTACAGTTGTTACCGGGAAGTTCTTAAAGCAACTAGCGTTATAAATGTTGATAGCGCGATATAGAATTATAACGTAGCTGTCGTGTTTTGCCGTAGCAAGTCAGTTGCTTCCCAATCAATTTGCTCCATAGTCAAACTCTCACACCAGTTTGAGGTCAAACACGGATTTAGTCACCAATGTGTTGAGAATGCTTCTAGAAGATACAATAGAGAGGCGACAAAAATATGTTTACATGTAATGTCAATCACACGTAAAAGGAAAAATAACAATAACAATACAAAAATAAGGAAAGAAAATCAGAAAATAGACCTGAAAATATGGAAATAGCAAAACAAAAGTTCAAAGGGTCGATTAAATACTAGTTTCATTGACATTGACGAGATGAGCAGATACGGTGTCCCTGAGAACATCGAAAACAATATGACGGAACTGATAATTACAAAGGTGTCTACATAGATACCTACATTGTTGATCGTCACTATGTTCGGACTAGATACGTACATGGTTTGTCAAAGTGGCATTATAATTGTGGAGAGAGACTGGAGGGACCGGCGACTGATGACTAACACGCAGCCCCCCGCAGACCGCTAGTCCACTCTGCGGAACCAACCTCTTAAGCACAAACTATGCTCGCGCTCTGGCTTGGTTTATATAAGTTCAACTATGTACTTTCTTTCTTTGTATAATTTAATAAGTTACAAGCCACTTTCCTGAGTGTTATTGAAAACCCAACAGAGACTATAGCAGTGACAGAGGGACAGCTTATCGCCTACAAAAAAATAGCCCCAATAAAACCTCTGTCCCTTTACTAACTTACACATTCTATGTTTTTCCTTTGATCCCAGTCCGGAATCGGCAATTAAACCTGTTCTTCTATTCTTTCGCCGATAGCATCGTAGCTAAATGTGTCTACGTTATAAATAATAATCTTTACAGCTTTTAAAAGGAAACGTTTTCCTATCTATATCTTTGTGCTTGTATTTGGAAATACTAAACAGTTTTCAAATATTTTTCCGAAACGAGAATTAGAATACATATATATTCATAAGTATTTAATTAGTTTATACGATATTATCGATTAATACACACTATTATTGCTTCTAAACCAAACTCTCCAGTCTTGGGTCTGCTTGAATAAATTTCATAAGAGATAAGCAGTACCTTTGTACTTATTATTGTTCAATGTGTTTCTTTATTGTATCTAAACTTGTGTGTACATAAATTGTTAAATAAGTAAAATAAATCAGTAATACCATTATAATGGTCCGAAGTGGCTACCTTTCTATCAAAACTGGCTGCATCAAGAAGCCACAACGCGGAACACGGCGAATATAAACCTTGGCTCCGGCGACTATGGACAATGACACCGACAAAAACTTTAAATTACTTTTATTTACGTAATTGTAGCAAAACTTTATTTACACGAGCGAATATAGTACCTACGGGTGGTTAGATACTACTTTTGACGTCATTCTTCACTGAACAGAATTCATTGCTAACGTTTATTCATTGAAGTAGCAATTTATGTTTATCTACACATCAGTAATACAAAAAATACTTAGAATAATTTACAAAAGCACCTGCGTCATATACCTTTTAAAATTTAAAAATCTAATCTAAAATACGTACTTAGTTTACATCAGAAACACTTATCATGTAAGTACGATTGTTGTTTGCGCGGTGACTAACCCTCGTTTGTCCTCAACCTTGCCTTATGGTAGGTGAAGATAAGATCGAAGAAGACAGATCCCGCCGCACATCACACCAACGCTGGCCAGGCAAACCCTGAAGCGGTCTTATAACCGGGGACTACCGGGAGGCGACTAATCGCCTTTTACCAAACGCTTATCCAGGAACTATTTTTACTCTTACCCTAGTTAGTAGTGGTCTTTGGATCCACCATTAGCCTTTTAATATGTTTGTGTAAAAGATATGTACACCACACAATTTAGAGAGTCGGTATATAGCTGAGACAATAATTAAGCAAGTGGTTACGTATACTATGTATATTGTGTAAATTGCATTTAATGTTATGATTATTTATATGAGAAAAACAAAAAAGTTATTATTTTAAGGAAGTTCATAAGTTTTTATTATTGAGGAAAATTAACTCTTAATTCTTTGGCGCGAATTTAATTGCAAATTTTATCAACGAAAATAACAAGGAAGTGTCCGCCTGCTTTTACACTTTGAATTAAGTTTAAGCCGACCGATGCGACTATAGAAACAGTAGTGGAAGCGCATCGCGAAGGCAAAAGTACGCTTTTTTTCTGCAAATCGGTCGACCGTGACACTATGTATACAACGTGTAACAAAATGGAGAGATAAAACTTTAGGGTTAGCTTCTATACCATACGTAGAATGTACAGTAAAAGAATTAGCATGATCAGTGCTGGTATAGACTTTCATACAATTTTTTTAAATTATTTTACAATAAAATATCTTGACAGCCCTAGTCAACCTAACAAGCTAAAAATACACTTGCGCCGCAATCAGTGACCTTATGACCTTTCCCGGCTGAATAGCGAGCGATACGCGCCGCCGCCGCGGCCACTGCGAGTAGCGCGGATATCAGCACAGCTGATTGTTACTTACCGGGATTGCTTTCCAATCTCGCGGCATTAAATACGAAATTTTGACTAAAGGGGGGCGTGCCGGGGACTACAGGGACCCCCCCGAATTCATCGCTCACCTTAGGAAATGAATATTTTCCAAATTCATATTTTTAAAATTTGAGGTTATGTTGCTTAATGTTACTACTAAAATTAAAACATATTTGTAAACACACTGAATTACATACGAACTAAAGATTGATCATTGAATGAATGAATCATTCAATTTTTTTTATTAGTTTTTTCTGACCTGGAATGTAAGCTTTTAGTCCAGACCAGAAAAGAAATCATTTCAAAAAGTTAATGATTCAGTAAGGAATATAAATAAGTTCATTAGAATAGGATTTGAAACAAGTAAAACAAATACAATTTCAAATGTTTTTATTAAATTTTATAAACTTCTTGTATGGTTTTCACAAGTTCCATAAATGGATCCAATTTTTGTTTTTGATTTCTCCGATGCCATAGGAACTCCACTATGACATCGGCGAAATTTTCGGGGTGGTTATAATTTCCCTTATAAAAAAATCTTTTTACCACACGCCATTGTGACTCAATACGTTGAGTGTGGACCCCGTCTTCTGCCACAAATGGATTGTCTGGATCACTATGGTTCACCTTTTTATGGATGTAACCATACTGATCCAGACAATCGTAGGCCCTCCAGCAATCAGTGTGGATGGTAGTCCCCACCTCCACATGCTTTTGGATGAGAGGGACCAATGCTTCGGCAGATCTAATATTTTCGGGGCACACCTCCAATCTTAGGTCCTCCCTCCCATCCTCGATCATGCCAAGGACCCAATGTCCCTCCACTCTTCGTCCCTTATTAAATTTTCTTTTACCAAACTTGCTCTCATCTATTTGCACTATCTTCCCCGGCCCACCAATCTTTCCTTTCTCCTGCTCTCGATCCAACTGGCACGCCACAACAGCTTCCCTACAATATGAGTACCAGTCGGATATGGTACGCCGGGAAAGACACTGCTTCTTTTCGTGTTTCAAGGGGTCCTCTTGTATGACCATGTCATGACTCCAGCGATAGGCAAAACAGTACATCAAATAAAATATGTGAATGAAAGGCAACTTAACGTTTTCAAACCAAGTGCCACTCGTTCTTGACTTTCTTGATTTGCCCCGACACGTCTTTTTGTTACAACAAAATTGTCCAACAGTATTATTAGCGCTGTAGTCAATTGACATTGGCGTACGATGTATTCCACACAACTTACTGGCAGCTATCAGCCGGTGCTCAACAGCAAATGCGAGACCTTGCTCCCGTGTCCACAACTCTTTAAAAATTCTTGATAAATTCCACATTGGCACCACCTCTTCAACATACAGCCTCCTTTTAGTGGGCGGCTCATCACCACCATCTACAACAAATAAAAAATAAATGAGCTTAATTTTCCTTAGTTTACTTAACTGTTTTAATAAAATTTCCAAGGAATTTAAGATCATTATTCTTCATGGTAACTATTAAGAAATAAAACGTCTCCGGCGCTGCGGGATGTGCAGCCCCAACGCCCTTGCGTAACTAAGCGCAAACAGTCGCGCTCACCTCCACAGCCTCGGCTTTTTGGTCGCCTGCGGCGACCAGCCTCGGCCGCTCCGGCTCGCCCGATGTTTGCGCTTAGTTACGGCGGGCGGGGGCTGCCCTCCCTCCGCGCCTCCGGCTTTATAAAAAACACTCTAGGGTCGATCCAATAAGACTACGTGGTTAAGGGGTCAACAATTAAGGTTTTGACTAAATTTAATTATATAAAAACTCTTACCTTGATTCGCAGTCGAGAAATCCCGACTACAAGAAGGCTGATTATTGTCCATTTTGTAAAAGCCAGTCAAATTTGCACCAAAAAATCCAAAAATCACGCCCAGGTCAAAATGAAAATGCAAAAACAGAAGTCCAGAGAACGTAGCCAATCGTAATATGGTAAAGCGGAGATCAGAATCCAAGAAGTATGCCAAAGGTAGGAAGTTTAAGCGGAAATCGGAATCCAAGGAGAAAGCCGAAGTTGTCGAAAACTCAGAAAAACGCATAAAAAAACACTGAAAGCACATTCACGTAGCTGCAAGAGAAACGGAATGATTTGATAGATTTTGTTTTATGGAGGGAATCCCATCTTTAATCAATCATTCAGTCGTCAATATTTTATTCATATATTCGGTCATTCAATTCATTCATTCATTCATTCATATCAATCATAAATCTTTAGATTGTTTATATTATATATTTGCTAATTTTGTTATAATTTATTGTTGATGACTTTATTTTAGTAATGAGTAAATAATGCTGGCCTTAAATATAATGGAAAATGTTCAGCTCCTAAGATAAGGAATATTTCAAAAAAGAACCCAATGTGAATTTCAAGCACTGTCTGGAATTTCAAGCGTTGTCTGATATAACCTCAAACCTCAAATTTTGATAATATGAATTTGGAAAATATTCATTTCCTAAGGTGAGCGATGAATTTGGGGGGGTCCCTGTAGACCCCGGCACGCCCCCCTTTAGTCAAAATTTCGTATTTAATGCCGCGAGATTGGGAAGCCAACCCGACATCCAAAAGAGCGCCGACTCGTCGAGTGCTGCTCCTCGGATACTCCTCGAAATGATCCAAGACTTGCTCTTCTAAGTTCTCGGAACGCGAAGGTGGCCGCGCTGGGTCTCGCGTGAAAAGAACCGGCGCGCTGAGCCGCAGACTCATGCTTCGAAACACGCCATAGCCGGGTAAGTGGCGCTGTTCAGCTGCCGGCCTGCACTCCACAAACCGCTGCCTGTAAAGCCTTCGAGCTTCGTAGATGCTGTGGTTACTAGCGGCTCCAACATACAGAATCATATCGTAACATTTGTTGTTTGAATACACATGTCGTTGTGCATTACCTCCAATACTTTCAAGTCGAGAAATTTTAAGAAAACTTCGAATAAAATAGCGATAGCAACTGACGTGCACACTTCACAACGGACATGAAAGCACTGAAATTAATTTCTACTAATTTTACTAATAACCGAACCAAACAGTTCTCTACTACCTAATTTTTTTAGGGTTCTTCCGTATAGCGATATGATAAACAAAATCTTAGTACCCAATTTATTTCATAATACAGTGAAATGACTTCATTATATTATGTTTTTGTATTGTTAAGTTATTCTGTTACAAATAAATAGTTTTCAATAGTGAAATCACTTAAATAGTTTTTAAGTTGTTTGTTCAATATCAAAATATTAAAAACTGTTATTTGTTAGTTTACGTAACTTATTTTTACGCTTCACACATTTTAAATAAAGAAATGAATCCATTTTGTTTCTCAAGAAAGAGAATAATAATAAAAGATAAAGATTCCTCATAAAAAAATAAAGTTTTAGAACAGGTATACTTAGGATATTTTTCCCTATAGCGTTTGAAATTAATTTCAGCTGCCTGAAACAAACGCAACTAAAAACAATAATAAGTTAGTCATCAGTAATTTAACTTTTTTAAATAAAAAATTTTGTTGAGTTGAGAATTTGTTCATAATAAATATTGAACGGAACAACCTTTAGTTTGGCTTGGAAGCGGCGCGGCGCGGCGGCGGTAAATCTCAAAGGGTATAATTCCGAAAGGCGCAAGTTCGCGACGAGACGCCGAAAGAAGTTCCGCGATTTGAGCGATAATACACCTTGTGTGTTTGTTATAAGAGCTATGCACGGGTTATCTTTTATGAAAACGACTTTACTTAGTTGCTAATTTTATTAATTTAATGCTTTGTTGTCGTATGTTTTGATAGTTATAAGTATGTTAGAATACAAGAAGTACAAGAAGCTGTAAGTATTGTATCATAGTTTGAGGTTTACAAAATCATAGGTATTTACCGAAAATGTTTCCTATTATAATTCTTAGAAAGTTTGAATGTAAGAGAGAGAGGATATTTCTTCGTTTTTTATTAGAATTATGGGTAAGTTTGAGTGTCTATTTGAGTCTCTCTTCATTAGGTATAAGTTGCGATTTGACGCCGTGCGAAAGAATTTCCACGTAATACCTACCGATAGATTTGTAATAATTTCACATTAGTTTCTTGCAATAGCGTATTTCTAAAGAAATGTGATAGTTTTTTGTATGACAAGTTTGATATCATAGTTTATTGAGAGTACCTAAATTAATGTTTTGTTTTACGTTTCTCTTAAATTGATGATTACTTATGCTTAATTTGATAACATTTTTGATTTTAGTCGTAAATGTATTTCGATCATGTATGTTGTTAAGTATTAGAAATAGAAGGCTACCGTGCCTCTGCATCCGTTCATAACCACAAACAGTGCGACTAAGAAAAAGTATTAAACGTTTTTAAAATACGTAACACTTAAGTAGCGAGCGAGCGATCCGCGGCAGACAAAGGGCATCGAACTTGCTATTTCATAGACTATAAAATTATGCAGAATGCTGGATTACTTAAAATTTATTTCAAGCTTTATTGTATGGTGGTGATGATAGTTGTAAGTGTGTGAGAATAAATAAGCATTTCAATATCCTTGTCAGTGATGCATCATAGTTTAAGTTTAAGAAAATATATTCTCACGGATAGTTAAAATTAACGTGTTGTCGGTTCGAATGTGCAAATCTATTATTTCAGTAGAGTTTTAAATTGGTAAACCGCGTGATAAACGCACATATTGGTGAAAAGGTAGTTTTAAAAATATTCTGCACTTAGATACTACCGAAAAAAACATTCCCGAGACGTTGTTGTCGTCTAATTTAGTAGGCACAAAATTACACTTTGTAGTATCTCTCTTGGTTACTTATCGCTTTATTTTAACGCCATCTGTTATCGAATAGATTCTATCAAAAGGTAACAGCTGTTTTTAGGGTTGACACTTAGATATTTTGATCTAAACTTTGAACTTGTTTTCCGAACCAACCGTAAGGATTACAAGTTTATGTTACTGTTACTTATAAACTACACCACCATACATACAATCCCCTTAAGTATTATCTCTTCATTATGTTACACGTTGTATAAGATTTTTTAAAATAATAGACTAAGCCAACATTTGACCTTAATCTCACCTAATGGTAAATGTAGATGAGGTTGAAGATGAAAGCACGCGGGCTTAGGTAAGAACTGACTCTCCATAAAACGTATCCAAAACTCATCGCCACCGGAGCGGTCATATATGGCGGCAGATTTTATATGAAGTCCCTGCTCTAGTCAGAACCTGACCGAATTCACCTGGACACGGTTATCGACAGCGCCATTCTGTCGAACCTACAAGGAAAAAATCGTTCGTGTAAGTGGTTAAATCTGTTGATGTTGAAAATAAATGTTATTCACTCATCATCGTGCTGTTCTAAATTCTAATATTGCGTTTGCCACGTGGGCGCGTGGGCAGTAGGTTCCGCCTGTCTAGCGATCAACCTACAAATAGGAGCTGAATATAATAATAATATGGGGATGATGTATCCTAGCAACGATCAATGAAGAGCAAGTTCTTACATACAGCTGAGATTGAGCTCGAATGTCCCCAATAAAAATTATAAAATTATATAGATCCTGTCTTTTTCTTTAATATCGTGAAAATTTATAAAAACATGATTTTTCTCGGTCAACATACAAGGATAACTTCTCGATAATTGACTCTCGTCAAAATCAAGTGAACTTTGTAATAGGGTAACTCTCGGCCACCCCTGACATTGGCATTAAGAGTATCCAACCTGAATGGTCTGACTTAGATTCGATAATCAGACGGCGTCGCTTAACTGTTTTGTGCTCCAATTTCTTAAGCTTATCTTAATAACCTAAAATTTTCTCTTCACTACTTCTATTAAGTACAATCAAAATTATTTTATTTTATAATATATTGCTTCCACGCTGGACTGGGGGCAAAGGAAAAACATAGAATGTGCCAGCTGCTTCTCTTCCCGGGCATGCTGTAAAAGTGAGTTAAGGGACAGAGGTTTTATTGGAGGTTTTTTTTGTGGGCGATAGGCTGACGCCCTGTCACTGCAATAGTCTCTATCCACCATTATAATGCCTTCCAATTTGTCAAACGTGACATCACATGGATTCATGACCTACTGGTGTTCTGCCTACCCCGTAAGGGATACAGGCGTGAAGTTATGTATGTATGATTTTTCGCCTTGTTTGTAAAGCTTTTAACTCGACTCAGTGCCATAGTTTGTTTATTTACACATCCTTGAGACGGTTATCTGAGAGCAAACTTTTCCATAAGTACGTACTCAAAATATTAGCTTTTGAAGGAACTTCCTTCCGACTGTGACGTCAATTCGTTTTTTGATAACTATTCGATTTTTTTTTAGAATATGGAAATACAATACCATGTAGGTAAGTCGTGGTCCCAATCCCTAGAAAAAGGATGGTCGCCCGCGCCTCTTCTTATACCAAACAATGAGTTGGAGGTGAAATTTGAAATTGAGTGTTCTATGCACAGACATACATCTAGGTACATAGACAACGCAAATACATATATTTCGCGTGTCCGAGCCCCGATCATGGTTAATCGCCGCTAGATTCAGTCGGGCGTATTTGTGTCTGTTAAAAAATCGATATCGCAGTATAAATATCGTTCTTAATACTCGATTTGATTGGCGTCACAGTAGGTGTTAAAAAGTCGGCACGTTTGGTTTCAATCACGGGTTTCAATACAAATCCTGACACTTGCGTCATCTATGTAGAATTGTAGATGTATCTCTGTGGTTCTATGTAACCACAGTACAGATATCTACAGTAATTCAAATCGGCCGCATCTTGAAATAAATACCTACAGCAGCGCCACGGTCGGCTCACATGTGATAGGGCTGCCCGCCTTCAACATTTAAATTACATTTACTTACTTTGTGTTTACTCGCGACTGGCCGCATGCCGAGCGCATGCCGAGATCGAGCTCGCGTTTCATCAGTTTGTATGAAGTTGGATGTAGATATCTTTACTGTGTTCGGACTGAACGACCTGGAAATGCAAACGAAAGATCCAATAAACTATTCTATTTCTCAGTCCGTGCTTTTGTATTGACCTTTTATAAAGGTTTATATGGAGGATTCAATATTGCTGTTGTTGTTTTTTACATGCTACATATTTTAAGATAGAAAATATCGTGCGTCTGCTGCGTTAAGCGGAAAGCTGGGTAAAAGCAAAAATTTTTTTTAATAATTCCCTGTAGAAATGGGTGCTCTTCAATAAGTGGACTGTATATTCTTGAGTAGGTACAGGAATTTATTGTTGCAACAACTAGTTCAATGACGCGTACAGTATATATAAGATAAGATAATACGTAGTTTGTAGATTGTAGGTATTTGTGCGCGAGCGTAGTACGTCGTTCGCGTAGCTTTATAATAGCGAGACTGCTTGTTCGTTGCTCGGCGGAACTCGGCTGCCCAAGCGGCGGCGGCGGGCGCCAGCGACGGCGGGGCGCGGGCTGGCGGCTCGGTAAGGCGACCGGTTTTATATCCCGTTACGTGGGTTGCGCCGGCGTCGACGGATCGTTGCTTGAACATACTCCCCCCGTTGAAGAGCCATGGTCTTCAATAGTGACGGGAAGCGGAACAATGGTGTTGAAGGCTCGTCGTACTACTCCCTTTCGTGTGTAGATGTCGGCGACACGTCCAACGCCATCTCTACCTGTAATGACATGTGTAATACGGCCTAGTGGCCAAAGTAGAGGTGGAGTGTTTCGGTCTTTAATAAGCACTAGTGCTCCTTCATTAAGCGTGCCCTTTGAGTGTCGCCATTTAGTCTTTTCTTGAAGCCACAGCACATATTCTTTGGAGAATCGATGCCAAAAGTGCTGTTTTAAGTAATCGATGCGACGAAAGCGTTGAAGACTCGATATGTTGACATCGACCATTAATTCACTCGGTGTTGTGACTAACGACCGTCCAATTAGGAAATGGGCAGGAGTTAGAGGTACAAGGTCTTGTGGATCATTAGATAGGGGAACCAGTGGACGGGAATTTAAAATTGCCTCTATCTGAACTAGACAAGTAGTCATCTCTTCAAAATTTAAATGCGTTAAGCCCAATGCGCGTCGAAGATGATATTTGACAGATTTTACTGCAGACTCCCATAGGCCACCAAAATGGGGCGTATACGCAGGTATAAATGAAAATTTGATTGATGCATCGATATTACTTAATTCTGAATTTTCTGATAATAGTTTAGACAACTCATTAAAGGCTCCGACAAAGGTGGTTCCGTTATCGGAAAATACGTTGCGTGGTTTTCCCCGACGAGCAATAAAACGGTTAAATGCGGCAAGAAAAGCTTCCTTTGTCATGTCTGACACCAGCTCTAAATGGACAGCTCTGGTAGCCAAACACACGAATACACATATAAAACATTTAATCAATCGACAACCTCTACCTTTTCGATCAGCTATCAAAATCGGTCCTGCATAGTCAACCCCAGAGTCAATAAAAGGAAATTCGAGATGTAAGCGTTGCTCTGGAAGGTTTCCCATAACTGGCTGGATAGTATTAGCCTTAACTCTACAACATTTTATACATTTATGACTTATTTTCTTGGCTAAATTCCTACCACCAATGGGCCAGTATTTTTGACGAATCGTAGATAATAATAATTGAGGTCCCGCGTGTAGTAAATTACAGTGAAACATTCGAAATAATATAATGGTAATATGATGTTTACCGGAAATTATTATAGGATGCTTAACATCGTACTCGTAGAATGAATTGTTCAGCCTGCCACCAACTCTCATTACATCATGATCGTCTATGAAAGGTGATAGTGATAATAATTTATTTTTATTTGGTAACGCCTTGCCTGTTTTTAACAGATTGTACTCTTCAGGAAAAGATTCCTGTTGAGCAATTTTCATTAATAAAAATAACGAATTCGAAAGCTCTTCGCTTGTTAGTAAACCTGTGTGTTTTTCACCTTTGAGATTTTTTATAAAACGCAAAACATAAGCCATGACACGCTGTAGCCTCTTAAAGTTTGAATATTTTAGAATTATATTATTAATGTAATTTTGTTCGGTACAAGATTGTTCATTTAAATATAATGATTGAATAATTTCGGGTGAGCTATTTGAATTTGACATATTTTTATTAAGCTCTGGCCAGTAACATTCATCCTTTAGTAAGAATTCTGGCCCCGACCACCATAACTTTGATTGAGATAGCTTAGCTGCTGAAAGTCCTCGCGAAACGATGTCTGCAGGATTTTTATTTAGGCGAGATTCTAGAGAAATAAAACGTTGTTTAGCTCTATTAAAAGAGTCACCTAGATTACTGGGATCATCTTTGTAAGGAATAGTTACTACAAAACGACCCTCAGAATTACGAAAGGTAGTACTTGTGAAAATTTCTTCACAGGCCCTTTCTTCAGCACTAAACTGATGCTTAGACGACACCGAGTCTAGCTCCCAAAACCTCCGAAGGTCTATAGGTGACTCAGTACACTCAGAAGCAAACATACCATGGCACATAGACGAGGTGGGTTGTGTTTGTTCTAAAGCACCTGATATAATCCACCCTAGTTTAGATTCATAGAGTGTTGGCTTGTTTTTACCTAGATGTAAGCGATTCGCGCCGAGAATTCCCCAAAACACCTCCGCGCCGACTAATATGTCGATAGACGACGGACAGTTAAACGACGGGTCGGCTAGACGTATGCCTACAGGTAAAGATAAGTTTTTTATATCGACATGTGTATAAGGTAGTGACGACGTTATTTTTGGTAAAACATAACAGTCGATCGTAAATTCGTAGTCATCATTGATTGACTTTATTGAAATTGAACATGATTTTGAAATATTGCTTGATTGATTATTTAAGCCCGCTACTTTGGATTGAATATTGGATAGATTTAAAGAGAGCTTACGAGTAAAATCTTGAGATACGAAGCTCGCGGTGCTTCCATTATCCAGCAGTATTCTCGCTCGATGCAACTTGCCTTCCGCGCCCACAACATTCACGATAGCTGTGGAAAGTAACACGACACGCGAATTAACAGACTGGTTGACCGTGAAAGCGACATTTGGAATCGAGATAGGCTCTTTATCGACATGTAATAGAGTGTTGTGCTTAAGCTGACAATATTTACAATGACTAAATTTGCACTTTAATTGATCATGTCCCAATCTAAGGCAATTACAACAAACTCTAAGATCATTTGCTTTTTTAATACGTGACTCCACGGAAAGCTCTTTGAAATCTTTACACGAATATAAATAATGAGGCCCGTTGCACATAGGGCATTGAAAATTAGATTTTTGAGAAATATTATTAGTTAAAAAAGTTTTAGGTTTAGAGTTATTAAAATCACTATTATTATGCTTCTTACCTCTAACAAAATTTGATTCTTCGAGTGTTTCCAGCAGGTCTGCTCTATTGCTTAAAAAGTTCACAAAAATGTTAAGTGTCGGCGGATCAACAAGGTTATTCCTATGTTGCTCCCACTCTCTGTTCGTAATATTATCTAATTTAGTTGCCATCATGTGAATTATGAGCGTGTCCCAATGTTGGACCGGCTGATCTAAAGTAGCAAGTGCACGTAGATTTTTGTTACAAGTGTCGATAATGTAACGTAAACCGCGACTAGACTCCTTTTGTAAAGACTCAACGTTAAAAAGGGCTTGTACGTGGTTGTTAACAAGTAATCTCTTATTATTAAAACGGTCACAGAGGAGATTCCACGCCGCATCGTAATTATCCGATTTAAAATCCAAGTTATCGATAACCAATAATGCACTGCCTCGTAATGACGCTCGTAAATAGTGCAATTTATTTATTTTATCTATGTTGTCATTTCTATGAATTATTGAAATAAAGGTATCTCTAAATTCCAACCAATTTTGATAGCTGCCCGAAAATTTTGGTAAGTCAATTTTTGGTAAACGTATAGAATTATGACTATGCGTTTGGCTACCGGAACTAACCTCGGAATGTTTATCTTCCGTCTGCTCCTTTCGCGCGGTGCTGGTTAGCTGACGAGCGGCAGCTATCTGGCTGTAGTACAGCTTTTCAAAATCCTCGCGCTCCGCATATTGCTCGTCCGGGTCGTCCGCCAACGCCTCCAGCTCAGTCTGTAACGCATCGTATTTGTCGTAAAAGCTTTCAAATGTATGAAGTCGGTACTCTATTTCTGTAACCTGTAAATCACTTAATTTCTCACATGACTTCGAAAGATTAAGATAGGAAGAAAACTGAGTAAGCTTAGCTTTTATTGAAGCCCGCTTTTTTATTAAATTTTTATATTCAGCCATTATTATTTAAAGTTCACAAAAGGGAAAGCTAAACTGTATTTAAGTGTCTTATAATAGTGTAAAAGATAGAAAATTAGGCTGTAGATATAATTTTAATTGAAAGAAACATTCAAAATCAAAGTTATACTATGCAAAATCAATAAAATATCACACACTAAAATAAGAAGCAAGGCAATCAAACATTAACTTTGCTCTGTTTTAAGCGCAGGGGCAAGCTTGTAGCGAACGTGCAAATATTAATTCAATAAATGTTATTCTATTTATCGAAAATAGCAAACTATTTTAAAAACAAACTATAATACTTATAAATGCACATTTATGAAGTTATTTAATGGTATGAAAATGAAATATGAGATGAGAATATGACTAAGCACTAATCAGGTTTTTTTTTTGTTAGATGGTAATTTTAAATGATGAAAAGGATTAAAGAATGGATATGACAGATGATTAAGGATAATTGAACGATCTTACTTCGTATTTGGTTCCAATTTGGTTTTAGAAGTCACCAGAAAAAAGATTTCGTAGCGTAGCACGTAGTTTTGATTTCACGTAGTCTGCACGTAGATAAAATCTTCTTTGTCGTCCCGCAGACGCGAAGTTATATTTCGTAATAACCCCGTAGACGTCTTCTAGAAGTCCGACGAAGATTCTTCATGCAGACATGCGTCAGGAAATAGCCGTTGCTTGATCCAAACTTCCTTTGTTCTCACGGGTTCAAAGTTCGAGGGAGAAGGACCATGTAGAAATGGGTGCTCTTCAATAAGTGGACTGTATATTCTTGAGTAGGTACAGGAATTTATTGTTGCAACAACTAGTTCAATGACGCGTACAGTATATATTAGATAAGATAATACGTAGTTTGTAGATTGTAGGTATTTGTGCGCGAGCGTAGTACGTCGTTCGCGTAGCTTTAGAATACGGAGACTGCTTGTTCGTTGCTCGGCGGAACTCGGCTGCCCAAGCGGCGGCGGCGGGCGCCAGCGACGGCGGGGCGCGGGCGGGCGGCTCGGTAAGGCGACCGGTTTGAAATCCCGTTACGTGGGTTGCGCCGGCGTCGACGGATCGTTGCTTGAACATTCCCTGAGGCCGCTATTTTTATTATTTATTATTTATAGTTATTTTTTGTTTCTGTTTCTGTTAAGCATTTAATAGATATTTAGCATGTACCTACTATCGCATTAGGCTAAATCATGTAATTGTAATATGTTTACGACGAATTTCGCTTAATTGCCAATTTATCCATATAATATAACTGAAAACGGCTTAATTTCATATTATTTTTTTTTCCATGTATTTTGGCATCAAACAGTCATTGCAATAAATAAGCACACATTACAAAATTACTTAAATACAGACCAAGCAGTGCCCAATTTTCGCTAAAATAACTCTTTACCTATTGCAAAGTCGACTGTTGTCTCACCGACAAACAAAATAGAATCTCACCCATTTGGTGCCGTTACTTCCAGGTCCAGGGTCCACCAAGAAGGCCGTCATCACGAAGAAGAGCCTGCACCGCATGGGGCTGGTGGTGCAGGGGAGAGGCAACCCCATGAGCGCGCGCCGCGTCATCTACAACTACTTCCAGATGAAGCAGCTTGCGAAAGACCCTGATATAGGTAATGTAGACAGCCAGTAGTAAGAAAAAATAGTAAAGTTACTATTTGCCGAATTTTTGAATTCATTTCACTAATCAAAATATTCGTAATATATATAATATATCAAAATAAGTCGTCGTGGCGCCGTGGTTACTGTGCATATCAAACATTATCGCAGGTTAAGCGCGCTCGGCGCGGCCGGTATTAGGATGGGTGACCTCCACAGAACAGTTTTAACTGTTCTTTGGTGACCGCCGACCATTCATTTCTCACGACGCCTTCCGTGCTTCGGAGGGCACGTTAAGCAGTCGGTCCCGGGTGCTGTATACTATCATTGACGGCATTGACGGTATTGCACCTTATTTAGCCAGTATATTTAACAATTGTGTTGATAATGGTGTGTTTCCTTAATGAACTTTATAAACTTAATGAAACTTAGTAAAATTATTCCCGTATTTAAAGCAGGAAGCATGACTGACCCCAGTAACTTTAGACCGATCTCTATATTACCAACACTCAGTAAAATTTTTGAAAAACTTATTTTGAACCAACTAGTGGTACATTTCTATAGCAATAATATTATGAATCCGAATCAATTTGGTTTCACACGGGGTCGCTCAACAACTGATGCCGGTGTTGAGGTTATCAAACATATATTTGATGCCTGGGAGGAGTCACATGATGCCTTTGGTGTCTTCTGTGATCTGTCCAAAGCTTTTGACTGTGTTCACTACGATACACTCCTCATGAAGCTTCACCACTATGGAATCAATGATAGGGCACTTGATTTTATGAAATCCTATCTATGCAATAGAATGCAAAGAGTTGATATTAATGGAAAGAGATCATCGGGATCAGCAGCACATATGGGAGTGCCTCAGGGATCGATTCTTGGGCCTTTCTTATTCTTAGTTTATATAAATGATTTGCCGTTTGTGGTAAAAGACAAGTGTGAGGTCATATTGTTTGCTGATGATACCTCTTTTCTTTTTAAAGTGAGTAGGCAATTGAAGCATTGCTTTGAAGTAAACAATTGTATTGAAATTGTGGAAAATTGGTTTTCAGCCAATAACCTGCTCCTCAATGAAAATAAAACTAAATTTTTAAAATTCTCATTGCCTAATGTCCGGCATGTAAATACTAATTTAATTGTAAAAGGACAAGAATTGAGCCCTGTAAATTCAGCAATGTTCCTTGGCATAACCCTAGACGCTCAACTACAGTGGGGACCACACATAGAAAGGTTGGCGAAGAGACTTAGTTCTGCAGCATATGCCGTCAAAAAGATGCGAAATATTTCTAATGAAGCTACTGCGCGATTGGTTTATTTTGGTTATTTTCATAGCTTAATGACATACGGCATTCTCCTGTCAATGGGGAAATGCAGCCGATATTAAAACTATCTTTGTGCTGCAGAAACGGGCTATTCGCGCAATCTACAAACTTAATTCCAGAGCGACGCTTAGAAATAAGTTTAAGGAAATAAATATTCTTACGTTTGCGTCACAATATATCTTTGAAAATCTGATGTTTGTAAAAAAGAACTTAAACATGTTCCGTAGAAAATGTGACTTACATAATGTTAATACTAGAAATAAGTATAAGCTAGCCGGCTATGATAGTAGACTTCATAAAGTCACTAAATCATTTATGGGTCAATGCATACGTTTTTATAATAAGGTTCCCACAAATGTTCAAGACTTACCACTTGATAAATTTAAAGTAACTATAAACAAAAATTGTGTAATAAAGGCTTTTATACAATATCTGAATATATGGACGATAAAAGTCCTTGGTTGTAATTGTTTTTCTAAAGTGCTCAATCTCCAACTCCACCTTCAACTCCATCTCCAACTCCATCTCCAACTCCATCTCCAACTCCATCTCCAACTCCATCTCCAACTCCATCTCCAACTCCATCTCCAACTCCATCTCCAACTCCATCTCCTTCTTATCCAACGCCATCTACATCTCCTTCCATACAACAGCAAGAACGTCATGCTCCCTCAGGCGGCATGGCTAGCGGTAGCGTCGGGTGTCGGGTCACCCTCTTCCCTAAAATATGGTTGAGGAGGGTGATGGCTGGTGCTTGCGTTATACTCGTGAACGGGTGCTGCTAGCGGTGCCAGGTCGTTTTGCTGATGACTTTATGACTTTTTTTGAACTTGACTCTGACTTCCCCATTTCCGTGTCCACGTCCTGTCTATGTCCACGACTATCCTCATCTCCATCCACATTATCTGTTTTCTCTCTCACCTCTATCGCTACGTCTATCTCTGCTTCTATCTTTGCCTCTATATCTATGTCTACGTTTCTCTCTAGTACTTGATTGCCTATTGTATAAATATAATAAGTAGTAGACTCCAGAAGATCAACTCGTTCATGGGTCAATGTGTACGCTTCATTTTATAATAAAATCCTAAAATATTTAAGATTAACCTATTAACCCTTCGATAGATTTAAGGTTAAGTGTTATGTGAAAAGTTTTACTTTAAGATATCCGGATGCAAGAAGTTGGGATTCCCTGGCTGTAAATTGTTACTATGTATTATTTTTCTCTTATTTTTAAAAGATGATTGCTGTTGAGTTTTGTTGCCACTTCTTCTCAACAGATCGACTTTCCGAAGTGGTGGTAGATTCAGTTCAATTTGTAAATTGTTTGACTTATTTCAAATGTATTTAAATACTTACGAAATAAAGAATATTTGAATTTGAATTTGAATTTGTATACAGTAGTCGTTAGAGTTTGTTAGAAGCCATTTCGGCACCCTGAAATATCTGACATCCACCAACCACCACCGGGCCAGCTTGGTGGATTACGGCCTAAACGTCCTCGTTACCCAGAGAAGAGACTCATAGCCCTGCAGTGGGCTCATTACATGGAGTTGTGATGATGATGATGAATCAAACATGAGGTTCAAATAAAATAATATTTTAATTGTGCCGCGTCCAAAATTTACTCAAGTCTGTGTTTTATTAGTAGAGGCGAATTACCTAGACTGCAGCTACTGTAGTGGGATTTGTTCATATCAATAATCATGCGTTATTACTATAGGTAGACTTTTTAATTTTAAGAAATGCAAAAAACATAAAATAGCCAATGTCTTGGTAAATAACCCGCAAAATAAGTTGGTTTGTCTGAGATTTTGCATTGACAAAACAGTGTAGGTTAGGTTAGTTTTTTAACTCGGCGAGGAGTCCTTTTCCCTCTATCTCCCTTGACTGTAAAAACACCGAAACGTCGAGTTTAAAAGTTATACATATAGCCTGAAACATAGGACCGAAACATAGGACCATAGCACCGTAACGCGGGACCGATAGGCGGCTATTCTATGAAATATAAAGATTTTAAATATCAGAAAGACTTTTATTATTTACTGTTTTTGGTTGATACTACCCAGCAGTGGACTGTATGGAAATGTGGAGGTTGGGCAGTACCAATGGGATCTTGAAAATAAAACCTCGTGGTGACTTGATAATAATAACTTGGCTTCGTTGCGGTATTTTTCAGGCAGGCAGTATGAAGAGCACGATAAAAAGTAAATCTTGAGTTTGTTAATTGAAGTCAATATCAATCTCTCAGACTGCCGTTAAGACTCCAAAACTGAGCAATACCGTAAAGAGAGCCGCAGTTTAAATTTTATTTTAATTCGTTTTTCTCTTACATTCTTAGTTATTTCTACGATTGTCGTTATGTTTATAACTTATATTAAGGGTTATGTATATTAAAGATGGACAATTTTATTTGCTACAAAATGCAAGAAAGCCTAAATAAAGAATATTAACAATTTAAATTTAAAGATCTTAAATATAGTCAAGTTTACAATTTTCCCCTAATCAAGTTTACATATTTTGTTATTTATTTTATATTTAGTCTTATATACATAGGATTTTATTACTAGAGTATATAGGCAATCCTATGTGCTACATAATTATATAAAAATTCTTATCAATACAAAAAGGTAACATGGTGTAAAAGCCATAAACATGTGAAAGAGAAGTTAAAATAAGACAAAACTACGGGTAATAATAAGTTAGTACCTATGGTACATTAATAATTTTTAGAAAGATATAAAAATAGAAATAGTTATTAAGTGACAAACAATCAATTTACAATTAATCTTACATACCTATTAAATAACTTTGGATAGCTTGCCTAAAGTTAAGTTAAGAATAACTATAAATAACTATATAACTATAAATGGCAGATAGTTTTGAACGCATCCTTATTTTTTAATGATAGGGTAGATTCAAGCTACATACTAAAGATTAAAATATAACTACCCACTAACATCCTATTCCAAAGGCTATCCTCACCCCCCCCCCTTACCTTCACTTCAAGCCGACACTTATCGTGCGCCATTGGAACCTACGGTCGACTACTTCGAACGCGAGTCCCGTACCGGAAAATTCCATCATCAGCGGAATCGATCTATCGGATCTTCCCAAAATAACTTAAACGAAATCAATCCAAAACAAATTAAACCAAATACATCGCGATCGCGCGCTTTAAACCTGAAGGGGCACCTAAAGACAGCCAGGAGACAGCAAGCTAACCAGCGAACGTGAAGGTAATCCTTTTTCTTGTTTCCTCTGTTTTTCCCCAACATTCCTTGGTCCTTCGAACTGGATCCCTAAATATCCTACATATTAACATATTTTGTATAAATTCGTAATTTCATTTAACCTTTTTTCTGATACCCTCATTCTCATTTTAATTCGTGGCTGAATCTTTCTCCCGCCATCTCTTATTTTTGTGTTGGTATTACATCATTTATTTTGTGTTGTATTGTGTTGGCAGTAATTGAATCATTCACTCTTTCGGTGATTGATCAAAATAGTCTGTGGTTCATCTGTCATTCAATTGATCAATGCGGCATATTTAGTCTGTGTTTCAATCAACCGCCATTATTGTTTGTTTATTTACATTCCTATTTGAGAAACTTTATTGATTTATCGAACAACATTATTAAACTTCAATATGAGTAAAATCGGCCAACTTGTCGTTAAATTTAACAATGTTCATAAGCAGCTTCGAAAGCTTTATGATTTAGGAACTGCGTGTAGCGTAGACGACAATAAGTCTGAGCTCGAAGTAAAGAAGTTTTTAGTTCGCTATAAGGACATCGAGAAATATCGCGAGCAGATGGACGATACTTATTTTATATTAATGTCTGATACGTCTACCTTTGACGATAAAAAGCGTCTAGAACTAGAAGGTGCTTATGATGAATTCCAGGAGCTGTTCTATTCTATTCAAGTCATGCATTCTTCTATGAATATAGATTCGAATCATACGCCCAATTCTCAATCTACACACAAAACGCATAGTGAATTTCATTTACCTAAAATCGCTCTCACTAGGTTTTCAGGCATTCATATTGAGTGGCCAAACTTCATTGCAATTTTCAATAGTTTGATACACAACAATTGCCAACTTAGCGCAGTGGAAAAAATGCACTATTTATTGAGTGTGCTGGACAAGGAACCTCTCTCTTTAGTGAAACATTTAATCATATCATCGGAAAACTATTCAATAGCATATGCATTGCTTACTGATAGGTATGCAAATCAAAGAGTCATAGCAGATAGGCATATTGAGGCAATTTTAAGCTTACCTGTCATAACACAAGTCAACATAAAAAATTTAAATAAATTCATATCCACAGTCAAGGAAAATACACAGGCGCTTAAGGCCTTACAATTTGATGTGGATGCATGGTGTTTTTTGTTGCTTCACATAATCTTAAAGAAGTTGCCAACAGAATTGCGCAACAAGTTTGAGTCAACTTTAGATACCAGTAAAATTCCAACATTTATTCAGTTGCTTGGATTCCTAGAAAATCAGCTGCGAATCCTTGAGAATATGTCAAGTTCCACAATTAAGTCAAATTCAAGTAACTCTTTCAACATTATTGAAAATAAAACTAGCTTGGTTAATTCTTTTACTTGCCCTTGCTGCAAGGAAGGTCATTCTATTTATAAATGCTCCAAATTTGAGTCCATGGTTCCAACTGAACGTAAATCATTTATTTCACAACAAAAACTTTGCTTTAACTGCCTTCGCACTCATCATGTTTCTAGGTGTACATCCCGCAGTGTTTGCCAAGTATGTCGTGGCCGTCACCATACTAAGTTGCATATAAGCAATGTGGCACCTAGCACTGCTCCAACGCAGGGTGATACTATCAACAATCACAACCAAGCCTTGCACAGTATTGATGGTTTATCTACCATGATGCTTGGCACTGCCGTTGTTCATGTGCAGGATGTTGAAGGCCAATTTCATTTAGCTCGAGCCTTAATTGATAGCGGATCTCAAGTGTCAATCATGTGTGAGGACTTAGCTCAGCGACTTAAGTTACCTCGCCTTCACTCCAATGCTGTATACGGGTTAGGTGCTTCAGCTGGTCTGGCTACCAAGGGTAGATTATCTTGCAATATCAAACCTGTTCATCAACCAAATGAAATCTTACTTGAAGATTTCATTGTGATGAAACATATAACTGGCAATCTTCCCTCGGCACATGTCAACAAGGCAGTTATTAATAAATGCAAGCACTTAAAACTAGCGGATGAAACCTTTGACACTCCGGGTCAGATTGAATTGCTCTTAGGTGTTGGTCTCTATAGTAAAATTTTTGATGGTTTGCAGTTAAGCTTAGGAAAGAATATGCCTACAGCTTACTCATCCATGTTTGGATGGATCATCATGGGCAAAGCCCCAGCAGCATCGAGTCATGTCTTCAACATTGTCTCGATGGCCTGCACCGAGGATCTTCATATGGCTATGAGCCGTTTCTGGGAGTGTGAAGAAATTCCCAAGCGGACTTTGGAGGATCCTGAGGATGTACAATGTGAAAAGCACTTCGCTGAAACTCACACTCGAGATAATACGGGTCGTTTTATTTTACGGCTGCCTTTCAAGGTCAACCACAAACCACTGGGTGAAACGCACTGTTCTGCCTTGAAGCGATTTCACAATCTGGAGCGTCGGCTTCTCAAGGATGTAAGGATGCGCGAGCTTTACGTGGCATTTATGCGGGACTATCTGGACGCTGGACACATGCGCGAAGTCCATTCCCCTGTATCCAGTGCGCGATATTATATTCCTCACCATGGAGTTCTTAAAGAACATAGCAGTACCACTAAGCTGCGCGTTGTTTTTGACGCTTCGTCACCTAGTTCTTCTGGTGTATCTTTAAACCAAATACTCATGCCTGGCCCCAAATTACAGAAGAACATTGAGGACATCATTCTTCGCTTCAGGGCGCATGAAATAGTGTTTACCGGTGACATCCGTCAAATGTACCGCCAGGTCCGGTTGGCTGACGAGGACTGCAAGCAGCAGACTATCTTTTGGCGCGAATCTCCTGAGCACAAATTGAGGCAGTATGAGCTGACAACTGTCACCTATGGCGTTTGCAGCTCAGCCTACCAGGCGATTCGCGTTATTCACGAGCTTGCTCGTCTAAACTCGGATGTCCATCCCGAAGCGTCCCGGGTGCTCCTAGAAGACACCTTTGTCGATGATGTGGTAACAGGTGCCTCTTCTCTTGACTCTGCTAGACAACTACAACAAGATATTGTCGAGATTCTCGCCCAGGGCGGTTTCACACTTCGTAAGTGGTCCAGTAATTCACAGGGACTTCTAGCGATGCTTCCTACTGACCATTGTGAATCTCCTTTTCGGTTCGAGGATGGAGACAACATTTATAAAATCCTGGGGATGGAGTGGAATTCTAGAGCTGACTGTTTTATCTACCATGTCTCAGAGATGAGCAAAACCATGACCAAACGTGGCGTCCTCTCCAACATTGCCCGACTGTACGACCCATGTGGCTTCTTAACGCCAGTCATTCTGCGCGCTAAACTTTTCATGCAGACACTTTGGTCTCTCGAGTGTGGATGGGACGACCCTCTTCCCTCAGATTTCCTCGAATTATGGAAAACCTTCCTGGCCGACTTTCATCACTTGAATCAAGTTTCGATTCCGCGACGCATTCTGCCTGATCAACCAATGTCAATTCAGATCCACGGTTTCAGCGATGCGTCTGAGCGAGGTTATGCGGCTTGCCTTTACCTTCGTTCTGAGACCTCTGATGGTAACATCATGGTGCGTCTCCTCGATGCCAAGTCCCGCGTTGCACCAATCAAACAGAAACTTACGATTCCCAAGTTGGAACTTAATGGCGCACTGTTGCTCGCTCAACTAATCGAACACGTCCTCAACAACTTCCGCAGTAAATTCAGCGTACAATCAATTTACGCCTGGACTGACTCTAGCATAGTCTTATCTTGGCTCCGAATCTCCCCTCACAAGCTGCAAACATATGAAGGGAACCGAGTATCTCAGATTCAAGCGCTATGTCCAAACACCGTCTGGAAACACGTTCCGTCGGCCATGAATCCAGCCGATTCCGCGAGTCGGGGTCTTACTCCCTCCGATTTGGTTGTTCATTCTTTATGGTGGTGCCCACCATGGCTTGCAGATGATTCTGCAACATGGCCTGGAGACCTACCTCTTAGTAGTGAAGTCGACTTACCTGGTATCAAGTCGACTCCGCTAATCTTATCTGTCGGCGTTTCTCAAGCTGACTCTCATGCCATTCCTTTGGATAGGTTCAGCTCACTCTCCAAACTACAGTCGGTAGTTGGTTGGTGCCAGCGGTTCCTTTATAACTGCCGCAACTCCGCTAAACGTCGCACCGGGCCACTATCGGTCTCAGAATTGAACGCTAGCTTACAAGCTATCGTCAGACTAGTCCAGCTTGCTTCTTTCCACAGTACGATAGAATTGTTGCGTGCAGGGAAAGGCATCAAAGGGACCCTAATGCGACTGAACCCATTCTTAGACACGCAGGGCCTCCTGCGAGTTGGTGGCAGAATCCGTAAGTCCGACTTAAGCTACGAGGGTAAACATCCCCTAATTATGCCCAAGAACAATCATGTCACGAATATCTTAATAGAGCATTATCATAAGCTTTATCTGCATCCCGGATCAGGAACCTTGATGACCCTACTTCAGCGCAAGTTTTGGATATTATCTGCTAGACGAGTAATCAAGCAGATTACATTTCGGTGTCAACGTTGCTATCGGTTGCGGCCAAAGTCCTTAGAGCCCTTCATGGGTGACTTACCGTCCAGTCGAGTTACGTCTTGTCGTCCTTTTCAACGCGTTGGAATAGATTTTGCAGGGCCCTTCTGGCTAAAGACATCCAAGGTTCGAAACGCTAAGGCAATTCGTTCTTATTTATGCGTTTTCATTTGCTTCACGACTAAGTGCGTGCATCTAGAGATAGTTTCTGAGCTCTCCACTGAAGCATTCATCGCCTGTTTAGATCGTTTCGTATCACGTCGAGGTCTTCCAAGTGACATCTACAGCGATTGCGGTACGAATTTCGTGGGTGCTAGAAACTATTTAAAGGAAGTTCAGCAGTTCCTTCAAAATTCCTTTAACGAAACTCATCGTTGCCTCGGCGACAAACAAATTAACTGGCACCTAAATCCGCCTGCCAGCCCTCATATGGGTGGCCTGTGGGAAAGCGCGGTTAGGTCCGCCAAACTTATTTTAAATCGCGTCATTGGTGAACGGATTTTATTTTTTGAGGAGCTCGCAACCATCTTTGCCAAGGTTGAAGCAGTCCTAAACTCCCGACCGCTTTGTCCGCTAACCAATGATCCTAATGATTTAGAGGTTCTTACGCCTGGTCATTTTATAATCGGACAGCCTCTTTTGTCTTTGCCGGAACAAAACGTCAAGGATGAGCTTATTAGTCCGCTGAAGCGCTGGCAGCTGCTTCGTCAAATCACTCAGCATTTTTGGAAGCGTTGGCACACCGAATATTTGCACACTGTTTCCCAACGCACAAAGTGGCTAACCAAGTCTGATAATCTTAAGGTTGGCGATTTGGTTTTAATCAAATCTAGCTTGCCACCTCTTCAGTGGCGTAAAGCACGCGTCATTCGTCTTTGTCCCGGTAAAGATGATATTGTGAGAGTAGTGGAATTGATGACAGCTTCTGGAAATCTGCTAAGGCCTGTAGTTAAATTATGTCCACTGCTCGCGAATTCTGATAACCAAACACAACTTTAAATTGTTCCTTATGTATTATTATTATTATTATTTTTTTTTCTAAGTATTCAAATTTACCGTAGAATCACACTATTCAATTAGTTCTATTTATTTATTTTTCTATTATTTATAAATTATTTTATTCCAAAACTTAAAGAGCTAGCTCGCTCTTTGGGGGGCGGTATGGCAGATAGTTTTGAACGCATCCTTATTTTTTAATGATAGGGTAGATTCAAGCTACATACTAAAGATTAAAATATAACTACCCACTAACATCCTATTCCAAAGGCTATCCTCACCCCCCCCCCTTACCTTCACTTCAAGCCGACACTTATCGTGCGCCATTGGAACCTACGGTCGACTACTTCGAACGCGAGTCCCGTACCGGAAAATTCCATCATCAGCGGAATCGATCTATCGGATCTTCCCAAAATAACTTAAACGAAATCAATCCAAAACAAATTAAACCAAATACATCGCGATCGCGCGCTTTAAACCTGAAGGGGCACCTAAAGACAGCCAGGAGACAGCAAGCTAACCAGCGAACGTGAAGGTAATCCTTTTTCTTGTTTCCTCTGTTTTTCCCCAACAATAAAGTTTACAGATCATTAATATTGATTGCTGATATCTTTCTAGATTATAGTACCTAGCTTACTTCAGTCTCCCCCTCGTGCGCAAGCACCGTTTTAGTTTGTAAGCTAGGTCGGTCGAGAAGAATAACAGGGCGGCGAATCGATGCCGCGGACGATCTGACTTTAGACGTCTTCTTTCTTCATGGGAGGATTCATTTTGACATCTATGAAGTAATGTTCTTTCGGCGATAAGTAAGTGTTTCGTTGAAACATCTCTTGTTCTTGACTGTGATTCTCGTAGCCTTCGGGTTTTAAATACCTCAGCTGCGAGTAGCAGTCTCGCCGTAGCACGCAACATTTTATTATACGATGAAAATCGCGAGGAATCGGGTAAGTGATCGTACGTTTTGCTAATTATGACCGTAATAGCAGGTTTAAGTTTCTTCTCGGTTGACTCGATTTTTGTTGACATTCGTATAACAGAACAGTCTTTAATGTCGGCCACAACTGCTACTTGGCCTTCGCGGAAACGAATTAATACGCTGAAAAGTAACTGCAATAAGTCGGGACCCGCTACCAGTGCATCATTTAAGCATTTACCGGCTGTTCTACCCGCGGCGTCGAAGTCTAGCCTTACTTTACCCTTTTGTGGGTGCGTCACAGCAAAGTGTGGTAAATACCATAGACGCGGTGATGACGACGGTGCCTTGACTATTTCGGCGTAACCTTTTTCGATAAGGTGTTTTATCTGTTTAGTATACTCCGCTTTTAAAGACTTGTCTTTATCTAATTTCTTTTTGAGGTTATACAGACGGCTGAGGGCTTGTTTACGGTTATCGGGCATTACCTCATCGTCCGATCGCCATTGCAACCCTACCTCAAATCTATTCTCGTTAGGTAACTTCGCGCATGTAGAATTTAACAACTTTAGAGCCTGTACCTCGGGATCTTTTTCCGGTTTGCGCGGTTCGATTCCTAATGATTCTATACTAAAATGCTCTTTGACTTGCGGCGCGAGGCTCAAAGCGCCTATCGTGTGGGCGGTCACAGTTTCTAGTTCGCGGCTGCATATGCCTCGGATGTTCGGCTTAAATCTTGTTGACTCCGAGTCATTTGTTTTACTACTGCAGACAGCTTCGATGGTGAGCTGCTCCGACCTACTTGGCGATACTAATCTATGAGCCACATCCCGCTCTATCAACGTCATTGTTGACCCTTCGTCTAACAATGCGTGTGTGGTGACTGTACCTAACGGCCTACTCAGCTCAACCGGTAAAATCTTAAGGTACGTGGTTGATGCGCTAACGTGGTTAACTGAGTTTATCGTCGCATCCGCAATTCCCGGGTTCGATTCCTGCCCGTGATGTAGAAGGCGATGATGCGACGCTTCACAACTATTTATGCCGCACGGTTTATATTTGCATCTCATTATGCGTTTGTGTGCTTCATTTAAACATCTAAAGCACAGCCTGTTGCTCTTCGCTGTTTCCCACCGTTTTGCGACGTTTAATTTGGCAAAATCCGCACACTCTTTTATCAAGTGAGTACCCCCGCACAATGCGCACTTGCCCTTATCGACTTTATCGTGGCAAGGTGTGGCTTGTGGGGGTTTCGAGTTGCGTTTTTTATTTAAACTCTTTCGGTGAGCCACTGCAGCAACGGTTGCCTTTTTCGGTTCGCGCTCGTTTTCCGACGGGCATGATGAGTCGCTACTGTATGAACGCGAGCGATGTTTGTATGTTTTCACGGCGTTAACCGGCCTCGGTTGCCGACTAAAGGCGCGTTCTTCCCTATTTGAATTGTATGAAAACATAGCACCGCACTGATCTGCCATTTTGTTTAAAAATTGTGACAATAAAACTAATTCTGGTATGTCGGCATACATTGATTTAAATTCGAACCATTTATATTTTAAAATTACGCTCAATTTATCTATAACTCTACTTACTAACTCTGGTGAGTATAAATATTGAGGTTGATTTAAGGTTTTAATCGAGGCGACGGTGTTAGCTACCTTGCTAGCATACATCGTAATATTTTTCCCGTCTTCTGACATGCGGGGTAGCTTTTTTAAAGACTCTAACTCCGATAATATCAACATTTCCGGCCTACCGTAACGTCTTTCTAATGTTTCCATTATAGCACTAGGTTCGATGCTAGTATACATTAAAGACCGCACGGTTTCTCTAGCATGGCCGCGGAGCGCCTTACGAAGCCTAGCTACGTTTTGAACTCCCGTATACGAGTTCTGAGTGTCTATAAACACCGATTTAAATGGAATCCACTCGGATATGTTGCCCTCGAAATAGGGCAACTCTTCCATAAATTTAGGTATTGATTGACTGTTTGACTTACTAAGATTGACTGCCTTTACTATCGCGTCGGCTAGCGCCGACATGCCGCTTTCATTACTAACATTTTCGCGACTCTTAACTGGGTGAGACATCTGAACGTTTACACACGGAGGTACGCTAGCCGGTTGTGCCCTACATTCCCGTTCGCAAATTACTCGCGCGTTATTTTGATCATTGATCCAACTATGAACCCTACCGTCAATAGGTTCGGGGGTGACATCCGCCTCGTTGGAGTTTTCAACAGTTGCCAGTTCGAATCTGGCTAACTCCAAACGAGTCTCAGCATATGCGGTTGCCGCCCGCGCCCGTTCTAATTCGGAGGCCCTAAGTTCTAACTGCGCCTTAATCTGAGATAATTTACTAGACTGCGAAGTAGATATATCGATTCCGGGCCTATCACTCGCGACAGGCATACCTACAACCGTCCCGGGTGCACTGTTTGCTAACGTTTGCACTAACACTTCCGTTACTTCTATATTTCCGCTCGATTCTGTCACCTGTTCGCTACTTTGTTGCGTGCTATTGCGTGACTGCTCTTCTGTGCCGGTCCCATGGCTCCACGTATTGGTCTCTGTGGTTCCTGATGCTTCACTGTCCAATGGTGTACCGGTTTTCTTGCCTGACCTTAGCTTCTTTCCGTCCGACATGGTGCTACGAGGGGGTTCCCTAATCTAAATATTCACTAAACACAATAAAAAACCCTAACTTATAATACCTATTTCCTAACACTAGCAGTTCGACTGACTTCCTAGCGTGATGACGTCAGCCGAGGGTGGAAATAGGATAGGGCGGGTAGGGGAACCACCTGGCAGAGAGCGCTACCACCTTGGGCTGCTCGGAGAAGGGTAGGAACAACCCAACTCGTCAGCTTCCTCGAGGCCGTAAAACAGCTCTGAGAAACCCTCAGTAATAGAACCTTACCAGCGAGGTCAGACTATTGAGCCCTGTGGACTCGTGGGCGCGTCTGGTAACCCACACTACCATAAATGGCATTAACGCACGCTGTTTGATGGCCGTTTAACACCGCTAGGTGGCCGCGTGATGGCTTCTTCCAGCGCTGTCCGTCTTGCCTCTCGATCTTCACGGCTTCACGACGACACCACGACGGCACCACGGAGACTGCACACGACGGCTCCACGGAGACTCTTCGACGCCACCACGAAGACTGCACACGACGGCACCACGGAGACTCTTCGACGCCACCACGAAGACTGCACACGACGGCACCACGGAGACTCTTCGACGCCACCACGAAGACTCCACGAAGGCTTCACTAGGTTTGACGCAATCTTCAGAGATCCGGCTCTCGAAGGACCATTGGTTGATACTACCCAGCAGTGGACTGTATGGAAATGTGGAGGTTGGGCAGTACCAATGGGATCTTGAAAATAAAACCTCGTGGTGACTTGATAATAATAACTTGGCTTCGTTGCGGTATTTTTCAGGCAGGCAGTATGAAGAGCACGATAAAAAGTAAATCTTGAGTTTGTTAATTGAAGTCAATATCAATCTCTCAGACTGCCGTTAAGACTCCAAAACTGAGCAATACCGTAAAGAGAGCCGCAGTTTAAATTTTATTTTAATTCGTTTTTCTCTTACATTCTTAGTTATTTCTACGATTGTCGTTATGTTTATAACTTATATTAAGGGTTATGTATATTAAAGATGGACAATTTTATTTGCTACAAAATGCAAGAAAGCCTAAATAAAGAATATTAACAATTTAAATTTAAAGATCTTAAATATAGTCAAGTTTACAATTTTCCCCTAATCAAGTTTACATATTTTGTTATTTATTTTATATTTAGTCTTATATACATAGGATTTTATTACTAGAGTATATAGGCAATCCTATGTGCTACATAATTATATAAAAATTCTTATCAATACAAAAAGGTAACATGGTGTAAAAGCCATAAACATGTGAAAGAGAAGTTAAAATAAGACAAAACTACGGGTAATAATAAGTTAGTACCTATGGTACATTAATTATTTTTAGAAAGATATAAAAATAGAAATAGTTATTAAGTGACAAACAATCAATTTACAATTAATCTTACATACCTATTAAATAACTTTGGATAGCTTGCCTAAAGTTAAGTTAAGAATAACTATAAATAACTATATAACTATAAAGTTTACAGATCATTAATATTGATTGCTGATATCTTTCTAGATTATAGTACCTAGCTTACTTCAGTTTTAGTTTTTACTTTACGAATACAAATATCGTTTATCAGGTTGGTGGCAGACGGGCAAAGCAGGATCTCGGGATCCTTCTACTTTCAGAGGAAAAAACAGTTGTGTAGAATGAATATATTATCTGACGGACAACCCGCGTCATTTTTTTAATATTTTACTTTTAATCTTTCAAATGTAATTCTTACATCTGCCGTAAGGTTGGTTTGCGCTTATAAACTCTTTATTTACAAAATTCAAGTCGCACACAAACCTTACGGTACCTGAGAATTAGGCTATCAATTGCATAAAATAAATTTAAATAAATGAAGATTGTATTAAATCGGTCAACCGAAGAATACTATCCAGACATTTGTTTGTATGTTTATTTATTTACACTTTATTATACACAAAAACAAATCCAGAATAAAAAAAACACAAATAATGTATAATAGGCGGCCTTATCGCTTGGAAGCGATTTTTACCAGGCATCCCAACTATATTTGTGTGATATAACTATAGCTTATCCCTGTAAAATTCAACCATACTATACCTAATACAAGCGACTCTGATAGATACTTTTTAAAGACACCAACTGACATTCTTCCGCAGACTTTTCGAAGAGGACGATCGTGTACGCTGGTGGCTACCTGGACAGCCCCAACTTCGCGATCGCGCGAATCCTGGGCACGGTCTACAAGAGCCTGGACTACAACGTGCTGGCCATTGAGTCGCATTACTTCGTCACTACGGAGTACCCTGTGTATGTATGCCTTATTATGTATCCTTTATGCGCCGCCACTATAGCTGTCGTCAAACAGCATTGAGTATGTCGTTGTAAGGACATTGCGTACTGTCGTGGCCACACCTACGGTAAACGTCCCTAATCGCGATAGTAACGAAATTAAACTCAAGTTTAACCCCCAGTAATAATATAATTATATTTTACTTTACTTTACAGATGTCGTGTTCATCTGCGAATGCGTTATTTTACGTATCTCGCCCCTTATAATATCAAATTATTGATGTTAAATTATCCTGTACGGCTAGCATGCGACCGTAGACGACGATAAATCGGGCCTTTTATCGATATTTACTTAGAATTTGGTACTTAGTTTCTGTAATTTATTTTAATGTGACATCTTTGGTTCTGTGGGCTTAATCATATATCAAATCGAGTAATTCAATCTATTATGGTGCGCATATTAGGTTACATAATAGGATAAAATAACAAAATCATACTTATCTTGTCGATTCGAGTATTTATCGATGGTTGTATGCTAGCCCTGCTGCAGATTAGTTAGGTAAGTACTAATTAGGAACCACGGAAGCCATTTAAAAAAAAAAGAAAAACTGCATTAGCCCCTTTAAAGAAAAGTTTGTATTTAGCTCGAGAATCGAACCCAGAACTTTCGAAGATGAAACTAACTCTATTTTTATTTAGATAAGTATTGATTGATACAGTGTTTTTTTTACTAAAATCAATGACATGGTTCCTAAGAACAGATCTTCGCATGTCTTCTGTTTTAGACTTTCCCAGACAGACCGATCTTAAGGGTCCACCCTTTACATATACGAGTACAAATGTATACAGTTAACCATTCAAACAGTCATCATTCAACTAAATAATCATCGCAGAAGAGTTCTAAGAATGTCACTTTTTAACCCTTTGTGCGAACACGTTCATAAATCCGTCCAGCAGGCCATAAAAGCAATAAAACCTCATTTAACAACCAGAAGGCATAAACAAACAAATTAACACCGCAATAGTTTTGCGTAGAGCTAAGTAGGTACTCTGTGCTTCAGAAGACCTCGGAGACCTTCTATAGGTAATCGAAGTTCGGGTAGGTTAAGCATTACATTGTCTTAAGTTTTCGCGATTCATACTATGAAATAAAACACTTTTTGACCGGATTTACGCGTATATTTTTTTTTTTTTTTTTAGCTCGACGTTTCTGTGTCTTTGCAGACCCCGTGGGCACGTGGTCCAGTTAAAATTTAAAAAAAATTTAATGTAACATGTAAATGTATATTTAAGTATATATAAGCGATAAATCCGGTTAAAAAGTGTTTTATTTAATAGGTTAGACAATTTTACTTTTATCCTTACTAGGTGCAACAGTGAGTTTTGTTGTTGTTGTATTTGCAATTGAAGTCTTTTCGAATCAACTTTTTTGATTTCCGTTTAAAAGATGAACAGATAATTATACTATTAGTTTAGAACGTTCAAATTCCAGTTGTTTAGTGAAGATTATCGACTTCTCCCTCTTTTTTAAACCGTAAAGTGTGCATTACGTAAACTCTTATAAAAGACATCGACTGTTACGGAATTAAAAACAATTAAAAATGCACAAATATAAAACCTTTGGTGGAATTTGAGATAGAGCGGTACTGTAAAGTTTCATTTGTACCTTGATTTCTACCACTTAGCGAATGAGTGAATGATTATTCATAACAAAATTTATTTACCTATTTCAGAACTGCAAGATTCACCCGTGCGATCGGCAAACGCGTCGCAGAGATGTTGCAACAGCTCACTGAAGAAGGACTGGACCCAAAAAAACTGGAGATCATCGGCGTCAGCCTTGGTGGACAGACCATGAGCTACGTGGCCAAGAATTACAGACTCCTGACAGGAAGGAATGTGTCCAGGTTGACAGGATTGGACCCTGCTGGACCCTGCTACAGAGATCTAGGACCCGAAGATAGGCTGGATATGTCTGATGCCGATTTCGTGGAGGTCCTAAAGACGAATATCGACGGGTACGGAATGGCCGCTCCAACAGGCCACATCAATTATTACGTCAACGGCGGCGAGTTCCAGCCCGGTGAGGTCAGCTGGTTTCCTTGCACCATGCTGTGCAGCCACATCCGTTCCTACTTCATCTGGATTTCTGCCCTCTACAACCCTGGGAAGTTCATAGCTATCCAGTGCGACTCTGTCCAGCAAGCCCGCACGAGCAACTGCTTTGACAGATCACCACAGGTGACAAACACTGTCGGTCTAACAGCTAATAAAACGGTGCAAGGCATATTTTATCTGTCGACGAATAATAATTATCCATTCTATTTAGGAAAGAAGGGTTTAAAGAGAGAGGACCTTTTTATAATGCAAGAACTTAAAAAAATGAATCGTGAAGATGTAGCTAAAATGTGATGTGCCATTTATATTCAAATACAATAATGAAGCGATTTTTCACTCAACTTTAATATTATTGTTCAATATACTTACATATAAAATTGTGATTCTAATCATAGCTGAGCGAGCAACAGAGTTTTGAAAGCGAATAATTGTAGGCGAGGGATAGTCTACTTAATTAGTTGATATTTAATAATTGATGAAGTTAAGTAGGCCCCGAATACAGAATGTATGTAAGTAGTTACATAAAGTAAGGATGGGATGTTTGTCCTCCCTGAGACCTGGTGACAAGTGATTATGAATTTCATCCAGGTGGTACAATTGCATCCACGAAAAACCTATTTTTATTAATCTATTTGTAAGAGCAACTGTACAAAATGTGATATTTATGTGTGTACATATTTCTATTAGAATAAATAAATTACAATGATTGTTTTTGACTAATTTATCTAGACAGTTTAGTATACGGTTAATTTATGTCCAATTATATTAATGTCAGTGAAGCATTTTTTGACATAATCTTTTCAAAAATCATGGGGTTTTATTGATACTTTTATTTACGAAACCCCCGTTTGACCTCAACCTCACCTGATGGTGAAGTTGAGGTCAAGGCCAGCTCAAAGGTTTAAAAAGGAACCGGCTCTTCATCAAACATGTCCACGACACGTCATAGACGGAGTGGTCATATTTGGCGGGAGATTTTGTGCGGGTTGTTTTTTAGGGTTTTTTTTTGATACGATATAAACGTACCTGCATATTTATTTTAGTTTCGCTTAGTACAAAAAAGAAATATGGCACCACAAACTTTTTTATAAATATTCGCTGTTGATGTACAGTCTGCAACAGAATTATATATACTACTCAGTCTCCCGCGCGTACAATATGCATGCGTATTTTATGTGTACGGGAGACTGGGCGGTATACATAATTCTGTTGCAGACTATACATAGCTACTGCGTCGCGGCATTTCATTGATAATACTACGACGTAGTACTACAAGATGTTTTGTAGTAGCGCGTAACTAATCGTCTTTATTTTAATGGTATTCATTTATAAATTTAGAGTCACCATGCTTTGCTTAATATGTTAGCGAATATATTACTTTCCTTGTAAAAAATACTGACCTATTTTTGCAAAAATCGTTTCTATAGGTAATTGATACTTCTTGTGTAAAAAAAATTGAGCCGAAAAATTGAGGTGACTCAAAAACAAAACAAACAAACAAACAAAACCCTGTATATATGAAGGGTGGTCACTAGCCAGGAAAACCTTTAAGTGGTCCAACCACCAAGCGGGGCTCACTCGGAATAAGACACGCTATTCTATGCCGACTCTACGCGGCTTTATTCCTGGCTCCATCGCTTGCTTCCTTAGAATGTTTGAGTGTAGATGTTATAAGTAATTCAACCCTTGAGGGATCAAATGTGGGTTCAAACTCTTTATACACGGGTAAAGACGCGGGAATCAGCTTGTTATAGTTCCGATTCTGATTGAATTCAGATTCGATTCAGATTCCCAGAAATTTAATTTAAATATTTATTATGAGCTCATTTTTGACCACTCATCTTCCAGGTGACATCTTCGCTATCTACTTTTGTTGATTGTAATCTTAAAGGTTAACAGAAATAGGTATTTCACAAGCAACTCTATCAGGTATTTTTAATATAGATCTTTTAAATGAACTATCAAACTTTCTATAGTTTAATGACATCAAACAATACAACTCTCTCTATAATGTAACGATCGACTGCTTGATTTAGTCCTTTCCAATGTGATTTGTATCATTAACTCTGCTGAACCTCTAGCATCTGAAGATAAACATAACAATAAGTACCTACTCTATTTTGCAAAACCAAAATCGGTTCACCCAGTCAAAATTTATGAGGTAATAAACATACAAAAAGCATACAGCTGAATTGAGAACCTCCTCCTTTTTTGAAGTCAGTTAAAAATTGCAGACGAAATTAATCGTTGCTTGTCCGAAATTAAGCGATTATTAAAAGGCTTTTGTCAAAATTTCACATCAAATCCTTATCAACAAACTAAATCTTATTGTGGTATACACGGTGACCTCCTGCATTGGCCGTCAACTTACCTACGTGATGGCGGCCAAGCGGTGGTTGTGAAGGGTTATTGCTCATCATTTTTATTGGTATTCTTTGGCGTCCCTCGGGGTTCGCATCTCGGTCCGCTTCTGCTTAATATCGACATCAACGATGGTCTTTCTAACTTTAAACACTCAAACTTACTTCTTTTCGCTGATATATGATTTTCATTTAATTATTAAGAAAGAACAGGATTATAAAATTCTTCAAGAAGATTTGAATTTGCATTATTATTTCCATAAGTAGGTAACTACAGCCTATTTCTTAATATCAAAAAGTGTAATTTTAATAACATTATGTAGGAAACTAAAGCCTTTAGTATTCGAGTATTATTACTTATAAACCGATGACGTGGCCTGAGAGGGAGACTGCATAATAAATAACTATTTAGAGATAGTGATAAGTCGTATAAGATGCTTGGATTTATTTTAAGAATGTCAAAAAAGATTTCAGAAATCTTTCAACACTGGTTCTCTTTTGTAATGCTTTGGTTCGTTCATTGCTAAATACTGTCATCTGTATGTAACCTACAGTATCTGACTTAGATACTTATATTAATTTAATGGAAAAAAATCATAACAAATTTACAAAACATAATAAATACTAAGAACATATATGAAAAATCATCGATAGTATCACTCTCAAATATCAATTTAAAATCTTGTCGCATGCTTAGAGATCAAATTCTTCTGTACAAAATAATTCACAATATTACGATTGATTCCATGCTTTTAGGCGAAATTCATTTAAGAAGCCAAAAAATAGAGACATATATTCTTAAGTATTTCATATGCCAACCATAAGAACCAATTACAGCAGTAAAAACCCGAGGTAAAAACCATAAAGCACGTGCCTGCAAGTTTTATAAAAACAATTTTTCACATTTACTTAGATATTCTTTCATTACTGTTTAGCCAGTTTAGATTTGGAATTTTGAAATCAATTTCAAATACCTAACAAAATTAAATTTTTAGAAAATTTGTAACTTCCTGTTTTTTTTATGAATATTTATTCTTCGGCGTTGACTTGTAATGTGACGTTATTTATTTGTGTAAACTTAATAGTATGCAGTGAATGTGTGTAGGTTTTATTATGTTGCAGTAGGTGTACTTATAAATAAATTAAATAAATCCTAAGCTTGCCACGGATGCCCTTAAAGTACTTATTCTGATGTTTTTTCTTGTTTACATTATGCAATCTATGCTTTCTTTGTCATTCCTTAAGTCATTACTCATTAAAATGTGGTACCTGGTTTGCATTACCTTTTAGCCACTCTTTCTCAGAGCAAGAAAACAATATAAGGCACCATCTGAATAAAATATTACACACTATGACATGTAGGCATAGTAATAAATTTCATATGATCGATACTAACATTATAGTTAGTAAACCTTTTTATTTTAAGCATGATAAGTACAATTTGTACAATTATTATATAAGACAAATAGCAATTTCGCTATCATATATTATTAGTAATGATTTACCAGTCATCTTGACTGAAACCTCTGCTTCTATTGAGCAGCCACTTATATTTGTAAAACCGTTGGAATATAACATTCCAAGTAGTAGTATTAGGACTAGTCTAGTTAATTTAAACTAGAGGCAATGACAATAGATAATAAGACTTCTAGCTATAGCTAGCTTTTTGCAGCCCGTCGAATATTTCCAACGAGTGTGAAAGATCTCTTATTGGCACAATGCAATATTTAGATCTCAAACAATTTAATCACATTCCTAATAAAAATAACAGAATGTTAGATTTAATCTTGAGCAATGAGGCTTGTGTTGTAAATGTGCCGATCTATCCACTATCCAAAATTGACACTCATCATCCACCCTTAGAATTCTGTTTTGAACTTTTACCTAAAACTATACCTAGAATAAACACACTAAGGTACGACTTTCATAGAGCGAACTATGAGAGTATTTCGTCCGAGCTGTCTAACGTCGACTGGCACAAGGAATTACACCCAGGTCTCCACCCTAATGAAGCAACTGATCGATTTTATACTATCCTCTATAAAATAATTGACGAATACGTCCCTTCAAAAACATGTCGTAAAAACAAATATCCAAAGTGGTTCTCACCTCAACTTAAACAAAACCTACGACGCAAAGAAAAAATCTGGCTGAGATGGAAAACCTATAATTGTTTAGGCGATTACCAACAGTTTTCTTTGCTTCGGTCTAGGTGTAAAAATTTACTGCGTGAGTGCTTAGAAAAATACATTCGTAACACTGAAAATGGCATGAAACATAATATTAAGCAGTTTTGGGCATATATTCATGCACAAAAAAAGGAAGATAGTACCTACCCTGGAACTATGACCTTCGAAAATGAAACGGCTGAAAACCCGCACGACATATGTGAACTATTTTCAAAATTTTTCAGCTCTGTCTACGAACCTAGAAATGTAATCGATCTCAGGGAAATTGAAAACGCCACAGTCTCGGATCACGCAGAAGTTTTTACAAATATTTTTGTTACAGAAGAAAATATATTAAATAAAATTAGTCTTCTGGATCCCAACAAAGGCCCTGGACCCGATAAGATTACCCCACTTTTTCTAAAAAAAACTGGACATATTCTCAAAATACCACTTGGAATTATATTTAATAAATGCTTAACTCATGGTGTATTTCCAGACCGTTGGAAGCTCTCACATATTACTCCCATACACAAATCAGGTTCGAAATCAAAAGTTTCCCAATATAGGCCAATAGCTATACAATCATCAATTCCTAAGCTATTTGAATCGGTTGTTCACGAAATCATCTATCCAGTTCTCGACAAACAAATCATACCACAACAACACGGATTCGTCCGAAAAAAATCAACCGTTACAAACTTACTTCATTACACAAACTCACTTTTCAAATCTATGGACCAGCGAATACAAGTAGACGCCATATACACCGACTTCAAAAAAGCGTTCGACAAAGTAGACCATCTCCTCTTACTTAGGAAGTTGGCCTTTAATGGGATCAAAGGAAATCTTCTAAGGTGGTTTGCTTCATACTTAGAGAACCGAACCCAAAAAGTAGTGATGTGTGGATACGAGTCAAAACAAGTTCATGTGCCCTCGGGAGTAATTCAGGGATCTGTGCTCGGACCTTTGCTGTATATTATATTCATAAATGACATAAACAACTGTTTTCTTAATTGTGACTTCTTATTATTTGCTGACGATCTAAAAATATATAAAACGATAAAAAATAAATCTGACGGCATCCTAATTCAGGACGACCTGGACAGGTTTCATACATACTGTATTGACAACAAACTACAACTAGCACATGACAAATGCTTACATATTGCATTCAGTAGGAAGCGTAACACCATTGAACTCGTTTTTAGGATAGGTAGAGAAATTATTCCAAAGTCTCAATGTGTAAAGGACTTAGGTATACAAATAGACAGTAAACTAATATTTGACCAACAAGTCGACAAAGTAATAAAAAAGGCCTATAAAATGTCTGGCTTTGTGCTACGTTGTGCTAAGGTTTTTAAAACAGCATCCTCATATCTTCTTTTGTATAAGACCCTCGTCCGTCCATGCCTCGAGTACGCCTCTACCATCTGGAATCCCCATTATGATGTCTACATAAATAAAATTGAAATGATACAAAAAAAGTTCTTAAAAGCCATGCATTATAGATTGACTAAGGAAAAATGTTCATACAAAATATTAAAAACGACGTATACACTTATGCCACTACAAGACAGGAGAACTGCCAACGACGCACTATGCCTGTTTAGAATGTGCAGAAATCTAGTAATTTGTCCAGAACTTTTAGATCAAATATCCTTTAATGTCCCAAAAAAAAGAACCCGACGCACACATCTTTTTGCTCTTGACATACATAACTCAAACCAAGGGCATCGAGCACCACTCCATCGTATATGTTCTATTTACAATAAAAAACTAGAATCAGTAGATATATTCAATGCAAATATACAAGTGTTTAAGCGTGAAACTCATAAGGTATTGTCTGGTCTGTGTAATGCGAATTCTTCATAAAACTTTTATGCTTTGTTATAAGAATTGTTATTTATTGATTATGTAATTGTCTAACTAATTCATTAATTTTTAAACTGAGTAATTGTATAGGTACTACTTGTTAGCCACATTTGGTTTTTATCTCTTTTTATTTTGTGTATTTAATTTAGTTTTATTTTCTTGAATTGTGTTTAAATTGTGTGTTCCATAAGATTTTTATTTTTCATCATCTAATTTTTTTTTATCTCTAATGAATCTCAGTGAGAATGTTGAGGACAAGTACATTTCCTACTGTAAATGCTTTTATTTATAAGTTATTTTTATTGTATATTGTCTGTTTTTTCTCCTTAATAAATAAATAAATATAATCAAAATGTTATTAGCACATATGCCCCAGCTGCAAAATTAAAATGTAGTAAAAATGTAATAAATGTAGCTCACCAAAATATTGAAGGCATGCTGGGTAAGGATTTACAAATTGACCTTTTCATGAATCAAGAAAATATAGATATTTTATGTGTAACGGAGCACTGGCTAAAAGACCATCAAATGATATTTTCATTCAATAATCATCAAATAGCTAGTTCATACAGTAGAAGCCAGGCAAATTGTGGCGGTTCCTTGATTATTACACACAAAGGAATGAAATTTAAAGAACGAATGGATATTATTAGTCTTTCTGTTGAGCAAACCATTGAAATGGCATGTATTGAGCTAGGGAAAGTTATTATAATAAGCGTATACAGGCGGCCGGCTTCATCCTATGATTTGTTTGAAAAAATTATGGAGGAAGCTTTACTGAAACTTAGTGATACTAAAAAAAATATCATTGTTTGTGGTGATTTTAATATTGACTTACTAATACAATCATCGCTGAGTAAAAGGGTAACAAATTTGTTTCTTTGTTATGGACTTAAAAATCTCTTTTTAGAGCCTACACGAGTTACAGCCACTTCAGCTACATGTATTGATAACATTTTCACAGATGCATCACCCAACAGTCAATACATATTTAATAAATTAAAATCGGATCACAGTGGACAATTAGCATCTTTTGACATTAACACAAACAAGGCATTAAGAAGAGAGATTAAGTTTGTACCCATGAACGAGGGTCGGCTGGAGAGATTCAGAAGTAATGTCTTGGATAAGTTGTGGGAACTTAAATGTTATGATGATCCTGTTAAGGAATATAATTGTATTTTTAATTTAATTAAATGTGAGTATGATACAGTATTTAAATCTAAAACAATTAAAATAAATGATAACTCATTTAAGTTTAGTGACTGGGCAACAGTAGGAATATTCAAAAGCAGAGACAGATTATATGAATTATATGATGAAAAATCATATAATCATAGTGAAACCTTTAAGGAATATGTTAAAAAATACTCTAAAATGTTCAAAAGTGTGTGTAGTATTGCAAAATCAAATTTTATTAATAATAAAATTCAAAATAGTGTAAATATACCTAAAACTACTTGGCAAATCATAAACAGCGAAACTGGAAAGTCAAACATTAGAAATGCGGAATATAAACTAAAAATTGGTGATCGACTGTTGACATCAGATACAGAAGTTGCTGAAGCTTTTGAAAAATTCTTTGCAGACATTCCAGTTTCGACCACCAAGACATTAAATTCATCAGTCAAAATTGCACAGTCTTTTCTTGAAAAAAATGTAAATAAGTGCAAAACCACCTTTACTTTCAGGCATGTTACTGAAAGTGAGGTATTGAAAGCTTTTAATAGTATTACAGTTAAAAACACTGCTGATTTGGATGGCATTTCCGTTAAAATCATCCAATCCATCATTGATATTATTACACCTAATTTAGCTAGTATATTTAATAATTGTGTTGATAGTGGTGTGTTTCCTGATTTAATGAAACTTAGTAAAATTATTCCTGTATTTAAAGCTGGAAGCATAATCGACCCCAGTAACTTTAGACCAATCTCTACATTACCAACACTTAGTAAAATTTTTGAAAAGCTTATTTTAAACCAACTAGTGGTACACTTCTACAGCAATAATTTAATGAATCCAAATCAGTTCGGTTTCACACGGGGTCGCTCAACAACTGATGCCAGTGTTGAGCTTATCAAACATATATTTGATGCCTGGGAGGAGTCACGTGATGCCTTCGGTGTCTTTTGTGATCTGTCCAAGGCTTTTGACTGTGTTCACTACGATACACTCCTCATGAAGCTACACCACTATGGAATCAATGATAGGGCACTTGATTTTATGAAATCCTATTTATGCAATAGAATTCAAAGAGTTGATATTAATGGAAAGAGATCATCGGGATCAGCAGTTCATATGGGAGTGCCCCAGGGCTCGATTCTTGGGCCTTTCTTATTCTTAGTTTATATAAATGATTTGCCATTTGTGGTAAAAGACAAGTGTGAGGTCATATTGTTTGCTGATGATACCTCTTTTCTATTTAAAGTGAGTAGGCAATTGAAGCACTGCTTTGAAGTAAACAGTTGTATTGAAACTGTGGAGAAATGGTTTTCAGCCAATAACCTACTCCTCAATGAAACTAAAACAAAATTTTTAAAATTCTCATTGCCTAATGTCCGGTATGTTGATACTAACTTAATTGTAAGGGGACAAGAATTGAGACCTGTAAATTCAACAGTGTTCCTTGGCATAACCCTAGATGCACAACTACAGTGGGGTCCACATATAGAAAGGTTGGCGAAGAGACTTAGTTCTGCAGCATATGCCGTCAAAAAGATGCGAAATATCTCTAATGAAGCTACTGCGCGGTTGGTTTATTTTGGTTATTTTCATAGCTTAATGACATACGGCATTCTCCTGTGGGGAAATGCTGCCGATATTAAAACCATCTTTGTGCTGCAGAAACGGGCTATTCGCGCAATCTACAAACTTAATTCCAGAGCGACATTAAGAAATAAGTTTAAAGAAATAAATATTCTTAAGTTTGCATCACAATATATCTTTGAAAATCTTATGTTCGTAAAAAAGAACTTAAACATGTTCCGTAGAAAATGTGACTTGCATAATATTAATACTAGAAATAAGTACAAGCTAGCCGGCTATGATAGTAGACTTCATAAAGTCACTAACTCATTTATGGGTCAATGCATACGTTTTTATAATAAGGTTCCCACAAATATTCAAGACTTACCACTTGATAAATTTAAAGAAACTATTAAACAAAAATTGTGTAATAAAGGCTTTTATACAATATCTGAATATATGGACGATAAAAGTCCTTGGTTGTAAATTATTTTTCGAAAGTTCTCAATCTCCAACTCCATCTCCATCTCCTTCTTATCCAACGCCATCTCCATCTCCTTCCAATCCATACAACAGCAAGAACGTCATGCTCCCTCAGGCGGCATGGCTAGCGGTAGCGTCGGGTGTCGGGTCACCCTCTTCCCTAAAATATGGTTGAGGAGGGTGATGGCTGGTGCTTGCGTTATACTCGTGAACGGGTGCTGCTAGCGGTGCCAGGTCGTTTTGCTGAAGACTTTATGACTATGTTACTTTTTTGAATTTGACTCTGACTTCCCCATCTCCATGTCCACGTCCGTGTTTGTGTCCCGTCTCTTTCCACGACTATTCCCATCTCCATGCACATTATCTGTATTATCTCTCACCTCTATCGCTACATCTATCTACTTCTATCTTTACCTCTATATCTATGTCTTATGTTTCTGTCTAATATTTGATTGCCTATTGTATAAATATAATAGTAAACTCCAGAAGATCACCAACTCGTTCATGGGTCAATATGTGTACGCTTTTATAATATAATTCCAAAATATTTAAGATTAACCCTTCGATAGATTTAAGGATAAGTGTTATATAAAGTTTTACTATAAGTTATCCGGATGCAAGAAGATTGTTAATTGTTATTGTGTATTTTTAAAAGATGATTGCTGTTGAGTTTCTTGCCACTTCTTCTCAACAGATCGACTTTCCGAAGTGGCGGTAGATTCAGTTCAATTTGTAAATTTTATGACTTATTTCAAATGTATTCAAATACTTACGAAATAAAGATTCTTTTGACTTTGACTTTGACTTTACGTGTAACTTGAGCAAGAGATTCAATTTGATGACCACGTAGTGATTACTTGCTCAGTGTTGATGACCTCCGAATAGTCAAGTATGCTGCGTTAAAAGAGGTTTTGGTTTCAAGTCTGAAAATGAACTAAATTATTTAATCCAAAAAGAGCATTGTCTTTTATGTTGCGTACAGATTGCTGTAATGGAACTAGTAATGTAATATCCAGCGCTCGATGCCTGCGCTCGATGTTTTTGGACGTATTTCGTCGCGAGCACGGTCCGTCGCGTCGCCGCACACGTTCTTTTCAACCGACTTTCAAAAGGAAGAGGTTATCAAATCGTGTGCAAGTTTGTTACTTGATTAATTGGTCAACTATGAATCGATTTTGATGATTCTTTTTTCATTTGATAAATAAAAAAAAGGCAGAGGTGGCTAACAGAAATTTAATGGAAATCGATTTAGGACCTACTTAAAAAAATATATGAAAGCGGAGGATACATACCTACGTGGATGACATTTCACTTCAGCCAAAGTTTTGACAAGGATTTAAAAATGTTGGTAAAGTCAGTTTTTTAATGCTCTGCATTTGATTATACCTCTCTCCGCGACACTTCAGAAAATAATAGATCACACGAGGTATAGTATCCGAAGACCTCATTCGTTCTTTAATTTTTATCAGAGCTTCATCAGTATCATACATACCTATATTAAAACTCGCCTGAGTGATTCATAGACAACGTACAGCCATAACTACTAGACGTTCACACCACATTATCTAGTCCAAATTAAGTTTTCTTAAGAATACTATAGAATGCTATGGATACTAGATAGACAATATTTATTCGCCAACAGAGTCATGAGCGAAAGCTAATCGTTGTAAAACTCCGAAGGCCTCGATGCAGCGACGTTGGTGGCGTACAGATTTGTATAAAAGGACTACCTACAGATGATAAAACAAAAACTTTAAAAGTTCTGGTTGTTTACAATTTCACAATACAAATTAATTCTTAAATTATCTGCTAAACGAGTAAACTGATTTACATGATTCAAATGGATAAATTACCCAGAGCTTCATTTGAAATCAAAATCGTTACGATAACTTAACAAACAAAAAATCACATTTTCGAGTTGCCTCGTAATTATCCAATTTGCAATCCAAATCCCTTTGATCATCAAGCATTTTTTGATGTTATTAAAAAAATAGAAAATGTATGCATAGCTTAGAGCAGGCCACGAGCGCGCTCTTCTGCGGCTCAGTTCGCGCTCGAGATACGTCCAAATCATAGGAACTTTTTTGCAGGTTACATTACTAATTGCATTACTAGCAATTTTTACGTACCATTATGCATTAGATGCACTGACCTCTATATTTACCACTGGACTGGCGGCTGTCAAAGTGCTTTTGTGCCCGTTTGATAATCGCCATTTTGGCGCTGTCGGACGTAGCGAGCAGTAGCGAGTGTCCGTGGTACTAAAACTAGTCGCTTACACATATGTCACATGTCCTCATTCTTGATAACTTTTATATAATGCTTATAACAATAACAACATAAAATTCGAATTAATATTTAAAAAATATAAAATCACTCAACAATAAGCTAGCACTTCTCTGGCGGCCACTTGCAATATACGTCAAAATTTGTTCTGCGGACACTCGCTACTAGCTAGTGGCGCTTCAAATAGGCACAAAAAAATAGCTGTCAAACTTACGGAACAGCCAGTCCAGTGGTAAATATAGAGGTCAGTGATTAGATGATAGTGTTGTCTGTGAATTTGATCAACACAAATCCATAGCTTGGAACACAGCCCAACGTTAGTTTGTCATAATGACATTTTCTTGTGTTTCTCAATGCGTCATTCATTCAATCAATCAATATTTATCTGTCTGTCAGTCAGTACGGCAACCAACTGAGGAAGGGAAGGAATTTTCGCTCGAATTTTAATTTATTTTGCTCAGTGTTACGCACTTTTCATAGATTTGTGATACGGTTTGATTAATAACTATTAATCAATTGTGAATTGAATCAAGATATTTCATGTACTAATTTATTGTGTGCAATATAAGTGTAGTTAATATTATTGTTTCAACCAATACAAAATGTTTAACAATTGTAAGTAATGGCAGGGTTTGCAGATGAGATAAACCATCCCTTTAACAACTTTAAATATTAAATATTTACATTTGCAGTTTTACGTGGCCTCCTTGGCTCTGAGGAGCCTCCTAATAAAGTTATAGGGGTAAGGTCTGCTGAGACCTATCTTTCAAGGCCTATTCACTGCAGAGAGGACTCCTTGACCCTTTATGGTCCGCAACAAGGCAATGACAATAAACGAGATAAAAAATATGAATTAGTCTTACATAAGCCATTTACTGAAAGTCTGGATCAGATGTACAGGTTAGTCTTTGTAAGATTATCACAAACCTACTTAACTTGTTTACATGCTTCATTTTTAATTTCGTAACACAAACTGGTCCTTTTCATGTTTCAAGTAAATTAAACTTTTTCCAGACTATTAATTACATCATTTTTGTTTCCAGTTTATTTCGATCAGAAAATGTTGAATCAGCTGAAGAAAGATTTATTGCATATAAGGATAAAATTCCAGTGTACATTAAAATTACTAAAGAAGTAAGACATCTCAGTATTATATTTTATTAAAAAAATTTAGAGTTACTTGACTACTTCAGAGACAACTTTTTGTAATATTTTTTAAATCCTCGAACATCTTTATAACAAACACATACTAAAAAGAAGTATAAATAAATATTTTTAGAATTAAATTATTAAATTTCCTCTAACAAATTCTTACATTTTCAGTGTACAATACCAGTATTACAGAAGCTATGCGACACATTGTCCGAGCATCGGTCTTGGACAATAGCACATTTAGTTGCCCATTTTGGGCAGTATGAACTGTTCAACCACCCTGAAGTGCAGTCACATATGGATGACCCAGACCCATTGACGGGTTCCACACCTTTGATGGCAAGTGTTACTATATTATGTATTCCGTAAAAAGGTAGATGATGAATCAGACTAATAATAAAATGTTAGTCATACACTTAGTTATATGGACTGTGTTTGTCATAATATGATTTAAGACTAGTTCAAAGAATAATGTAATTTGTCTTAAAGTTTTATCTTTGACACATTTAGCATGACATTTTTTTAATGAAACTTGACCAATGGACTCCTACCTCATATAACCCAACTTTTAAATATAATTGGTCTCATAATTTTTTGTGACAATATTTTATAAAGATCAATGTTCAACATATTTTACTTAGTATAAAAAACATGTTGTCATAAGTATTTCATTTCTTTCTGCTCTTGTTTTATAAACTTGTTTTTGCAGATCGCAGTAAAAACGGGTAATGTCAGGATGACAAGCAGCTTGGTATCACTGAAGTGTTCTCTAGAAGTTGTGGACGCTGACGGCAACACTGTATACCACTATGCAGCTGCTAGTAATAAGGAAATTGTCAATGTATGTATATTTTTAACATATTTTACTTCACATTTCTCTTAGTCTGTTTTGTGAATTCAAAGTTAACAGTTCTGAAAACTGCAAAATAGATAAGATTTTCAATCAGTTATAAAAAGAAAAAAACTGTTTTTAATTCTCAGAGAGTAACAATCTCTTTAAGAAAAATATAACATGAAACAGTAGTGGTGGGTACTTCAAATACTTATACTATAGCTACAGAAAAACATACACAAACTTAAAATTAAACAAGAATGAAAATAACTAATTTATCTTTTCGTTCTGGCTACACTTACTGCTTCAAAATAAAATTGGATGGAGCCAAGACTTTTTTTTTACATAGATACATAACTTCACGCCTGTATCCCGTATGGGGTAGGCAGAACACCAGAGGCTATAAAAACCATCTTTTGTCACGTTTGGAGGAATCATTATGATGGAGAGAGACTATTGCAGTGACAGGGGGTCAGCCTATCAAACGCCAATAACACCTCTGTCCCTTAACTGACTTTTACAGAATGCCCGGGAAGAGAAGCAGCTGGTACATTCCATGTTTTTCTTTCGCTCCCACCTCAGCATGGACGAGTTTTTGTACAACAACAAAACAAAAGTAACAAATAAAAAGAAAACATAATCTACAAAGGGCATCCTCATCGTTAGAAAGCGATAGCTACCAGCCAACTTTCACAGTTACTTTCTTGATACTTTCGTAAAAAAATGCTACTTTGCCCTTTTATCAATATTTCATTATATTTTTTTATCAGAAACAATTTTTGATTATAGAAACAGGTTACTAGTAAATAATACCTGCTGATAAAAAGTTGATAGTAGATCAGTGAGTAAAATTAATGTTTGAGTAAGTTATTTCAGTCAATGAGTAACGATACTAAAGCTAAATTGATAAGGATGACTTAACTTAACAGATTATTGAACACTGAACAGAATATTTTAAAAAAAGTGGTGATTAGGAAGAAAGCTTCTTTAGCAATAGGTAGAGGAATTAATTTTGTTTTAACAAGACCAAGTTGAGGCAAAAGCTTTTATTATTTAAACCACGCACATTCAGGCCATTATGGAATAGGTTGTTTTTCAATCTCGCCCGACTCGAACTGCTGCATCATGAGAACTCAACCCACCAGATGATGGACAAAATATATGCTCTCGGCTTCGGCGGTATTAAAGCATGATTTTCGGTGGATTAATTTATCTCTCATTAAATTTATCAAATGCACGATAAGTACACAGGACTGTTGGAAGAAATTACTGCAGAATTTCTTAAATATTTATATTACTAGTAGATTTGCGAGATTTTTCCCGCGTAACTTTTAATCCTCTAGGAGTTTCGAGTTTTAGCTTTCGACAAAAAGAAATAATTTGATCCAGTTTATATCGAGAGATTATCGCAGCCAAACCAAAAAACTCTGCTTTATTAAATTACTTTAAATTTTTTTGGCAGTGCCATTAAAAAATTGTCAAACAAATATAAAATTAGGTTTTTTGATATCTTAACTTATTATAACAGTGTTTACAATTATCCGATGACACAGGTACCTACATAAACTGTTAAATAAATACATAATTTGCAATACTTCCCGTGTGTTTTAATGATCGCATAAATCACTTCTTACGAATTCATCTAGACGTAATCGCATACTCTTTGACTTTCTGACCGATAATGACCTTAAGCACTCGTAAAATTGTAATTACTTTGCAGCTGTTCGCGAACGCGTTATTGTAAACCGCGGCCTCTTTAGACAAATAGAATATATTTTTGTAATGTTATTGGATTAAGTATTTCTTAAATAAATAAAATAAAAAATAAATAAGTATCAGCACCGTGCCCGGGATCGACTGCTTAGCACGGAAACCGTCCGTGAGAAATTTATGACCACTTTGAAATGAAATGAAAACTTTTTATTCGTAGTAGGTAATTTTATACACTTTACGAACGTTCACATAATTCTTCCAAATAACGAATATAAACAACTAAACTATAAATAGTTTATTTTAATTTATAAACACTAAAACACAAAGGGGACGTAAACATTACACACGTATCTGTACACATTGGAATATTCTTTACCAAAGATCCATATTTTTATCGGTGACGGTGCGGTTAGGTGTGTCAACCATACTGTTTTTACTGTTGAACAAAAATAAAGTATACATAATATTGTTTTCAACACACTTGCTCGTAAAGTGAGCGTTATTCTATTGAATTTAGAACTATAGACTGGGCTGTAAGTCACGCGTGCATAATATATTGTACCCTAGTGCATAATATAATGAATCCTACAAAGTTGAATTGTACCTTTGTGCAAATTAAATGCGAGTAAACAGAGCATATTTTATTGATCCGGGTTATACATTAAATTTTTTCAGAAACAACAAAGAGGTTTTATACCACTTCAAATCCATATACATTTTTAAATGTTTACGAATTATATTAGTTAAACAAAATTGTATATCAAACAAATTATTCACAATTTACAATAATTTGTTACAAAATATTAAAATATTTGGATTTACCACTCCAAATTAAATATTTTCATGTAAAATAGTTGGCGGAAAAAAAAACCTACGCGTAAGACTGTAAGACTTGTACTTTAAAATATTTTTATTTTCCGAGCGTCGTCGCCGCGTTGGGGGACCGCTAAGTGAGAAAAACAGTTGTCAGTTGCAGATTGCATCAAAGGAATTCACTCCGAAAAATTCGTAAAATCGACACATCCGTCAACGTCATCTGCCCTCACGCTTTGCTGTTGTTGGCTTAATACTTTATATAAGTACTTGAGCGGTCCCCGACGCGGCGACGAAGCTCGGAAAATAAAAATATTCTAAAGTACAAGTCTTACAGTCAATTATATATGGGACGATAATAATTAGAATAGGTTTAAAATATTATTTGTTACTTTTTAAGGTCTTTTTTTGTGTCGGGGGGTTTTTAAAATTTTTAATTTTACTTTTATTCAATCACAATTCACAGCTTTGTTATCAAGTGTGTTTGTTATTTTATGACCACGTATGTCTGTCTTTTACTCACAAGTGTGTTGAAAAACGTCGTATATAACTCGTGAGCGTTGCTAATTACAGTCTCGGCTCATTATTAAGCCCTCGCCTGCGTCTCGGGCTCAAATCACAGCCTCGACTGTAATTAGCAACTTCGCTCACTTGTTACATAATATACTATTTCAGCATAAAAAGCTAAATATACTAGACTTTAATTAATCATTTGTGCAAGAAGTTCTAAAAATATGTGTTTAAAACATTAAATAAATTTAATACTGTTTATTTTTCCGAAATACTGTTTGATACTCTTTTGAGATTTAAATATACTTTATTTATAGAAAAAAAAGTTGGTAACCCTAGGTGCGGTTTAAGATGACTTAAGAAAGAAACTATATTACCTATCATGAAACTTAGCTGGAATACATGACAAGGGAACGGAGATACGTAACGGCTAACTTTATGGTGTGGTCGCTACCACGGCGGCTTCTGGGGAGAGACCACCCACCAACCAACTCGATCGCCTAGATAACTTGACTTTTATGGCATGCTTATCTAGGGAACGGTATGACTATTAAAGCCGATCTAACGATGATAATAGCAATAGATAAAGACTAATCTTTAAGAGTTTAATAAAGATGAGGAGTTTGTTTTGAAAATAATTAAAAATCATTTGCATTATTTTTGCCTATCGCTTGATTTTCTAGAATTTCCAACAGTGTCAAAATTTTAGTAGTAATTTTAAAATAGTATATTTTGTCACAATTTATTAATTATTATATTAGTTACAATAAAAACGATAAAATTAAACTTTAAGAATAAACTAAAGAAGAAACAGGAGTTGGAGCTGCTATAGCAGCAGGAAGCCAAGATCTAAAAGTAATTTTAAAATTTTATACGTGTTTCATTTTTTTACTCTTGCCGTAGGTATGGCAGTTGTAAGTGTGACATGTATCTAATGTTTGTGGCATCGGACTTACATTACAAACGGAAAACCCGATTTTCATCAAGTGCGTCGGTTTTTGTCTTTCCCCAAACTCTTTTTTGAGAGCAGATTTTACGTGGCAATGAAAAGAATAGTCCCAGCCTTACTACGTATATCCTTACTTCCAGCTGCTATCGCTGCACACAAAATCTCCGCTGAACGTGTACAACAAGCAAGGGTACACTCCGCTGCACATGGCGTGTCTGTCGGACTCGGGAGATTGCGTGCGCGCGTTGTTACTCGCCGGCGCGGACGTCAACTTGGCAGCTGCCAAGCAGAGCAACCGATCTATGCCTGGTGAGTTTTACACTTGACACATATCAAAAACTAGCCACCGCGCGCGGTTTTACCCGCGTAACTTTTGATCCCGTGGGAATTTCGGGATAAAATATAGCATATAACCTTCCTCAAGAGTTGGGCTATCAAATGCAAAAATAATTTTTCAAATCCCACTTGTAGTTTCTGAGATTAGCGCGTTCAAACAAACAAACAAAAAAACAAACTCTTCAGCCTTATATATTAGTATAGATTGTTCTGTTAAAAGAGGAGCTGTTAGTTGTTGACTAGGTTTTGAATTGTTTGTTAGCGGTGACTAAGTAAACCCGCGTTGGACTTTCATCTCAGTTGGTAAGTGATGTGGTTGAATATAACAGTATAAGGACTTAGGAAGAAAATGGCCCGTCATCAAATATTGCCAGAACACCGTCGATATTTGGAGGCAGATTGTAAATGAAGGGTGGTCACGAACCAGGCGAATCCTGAAGCGCTCCTATCACTTAGCGGACATCACTCGGATAAGTTTTCTTTTACGACACTTTTCCAGGTACGGTAGGGCGTTACTGAGCTGACCCTTCGAGGCTACAACCACAATTATTATTTGTGTAGGAAGTAAATTTTAAAGTCTTTGTTTCATTTTTTGGGTAGGAAATTCTCATGAAAACCTGGTCGCTCGGAGGAGTGGTCAGGTTATGTCGGACTCATACAGACTTAAAATTCCGCCATTATTTGAGCCCACGCTACGATATTGTACGTAATGTACGTTATAAATTGTAAGTGATGTTAAATAATATACATAATTATATGAAACTAAAACATCACAGCAACTCAATTCGATCTTCCATTGCTTTCTGCACTTTACCAAGTTATCTATTGAGCCTCTAAACATTTAACTCAATTGAAGCGTGTCTATTAGAAATGTTTATCACATCATGAGTTCTAAAGGTCCATGATTTGGTACTTATTTATTTGTGTTGATTCTAAGAGAACATTCGATATGGTTCACTGGCCGATGATAAGACGTAGAGTCCAAAGTAGACGTTTCTTTCTAATTTTAACGTAATCTCATTGACAATTCGACTTTGAGTTCAAATTATTAAATTCGTTGTTTGTGATGATAAGATTTTGTTTGTCAATCAATTATTATTAATGTGTTGTTCTAAAGTAAGCTTAGATACACTTGTGTCATACGCACCAGACAGCGTAACCTACCTATCCTAGTAGGTGTACTCCCAAACCTGATTCCCATATCGGGACTTGAATCCGTTGTGCACTCGTACGCAGTAAAACATTCGACTAACGCGCCACAGAGGAGTTAACAATTTTATTGTTTTCTAGGCTATATTTATTTGCTCACAGCAATACGTGCATAAAGTAATGATGCTATTTTCCTTATAGTAAAGAATGCTAGAACTTCAATAGTTTTTTTATAACGTAGAAATTGCGAAGTAATTAAACGCGTTCTGTGTTACAATGCACCGCGGTCACCCTAGCGTAGCGTTTATGAGGTAATTTCTGATAATCCATTTATACAGCGTGGTCAAAAATAGCTTGCACATATTCTGCAGTGCTAGCACGGATCTTTTGTCGATCGTAAGTTTACGAATGCTCGCATAGCATGGAGACGGTTTTGCAAGCAATAATTGAAATCTATCCATTGCCGCACGGTCAGCTTAAATAAATGTGTTCCTTGTTAATTTTGAATGTTTGTTAACAGGTCTACTCTTAAATAACTGTAAAATAAAAAATTACATTGTAACTAAAAACTTGCAACCGACTCCATACTATACGAGCATTCGTAAACTTACGATCGACAAAAGATCCGTGCTAGCACTGCTGTTTTGTTTTCTTCATTGTCTAAGTAAACAATCTTGCCATGTCTGCCACAGACAAATCTTACTCTCATGCTACCGACTAACAGTTTTTAAAACATAACTATTTAGGTTTGCTTTAAAAAAGTACCAAGTACCAAACTGACTATAAAAGAAATATCAATAGAATTCAGAATCCAAAAATATAAAATCTACTAAAAATATTTGCTATATCTATGTGCATAGTTTAGTGTCCATAGCTCTTATTTTCTTGTACCTAATTACGACATCGTGTAAAGTCATGATCGCATCGACAGTAGTTAGATGTTGACTGATTCTAATTATGTACGTAAACGAGTCATTAATGAATACTCAACATTCTCACCACATTATCTAGCCCAAATAGTTTTCTTAGGACAGTTTTGGAAAGTATTTCTTAATAATTTCTTAAAAAAAGCGTATGTTACTCCTGAATTATATAGATTCCAAATAGTAAAAGAATTTTTCTAATGTTTTCGCAAATGTCCTATTTTTGTGTGTTATCGGCACTTGCCGTCAAGTCAAGTTAAAGATCACCATTAATCTAAAATAACATGGAAGCGTAATATTTTTTATACACCACCTTTGTTTAAAATTCGCATTATGTATGAGATAAACTCCACTTAAAACAAGATATTAATCCCTTAAGATTAAAAAAGGTATCTTACAGGGAATAAAAAATACTTTAATCCTAAGGGTTATAATGTCATTTGATTTTGGAATGACAATTGGAGCGAAATTTAATAATACCTACATGGACAAGGCTGTATGACTAGTTGCTTTGCCTAATTAAAAAATATATGGACTTTAAATTTGGCTGTATAAGTTTGTGTACCTTTGCATTTGGAACGACTACCAAGAAAAAGTTAAAAACCCTCGTAAAAAACCTGTGTGCGACGGTTTCTTTTGCCTTTTGAAAAAGACAAATAATAAGTAAAATTGCGCGGTTTTTTAAAAGAAAATTTTTTCAGAGTTTTTATTTCAATAGTATTCAAATAAATAAAATATGTCGAGCTCGAGTGACGATTTAACACCAGAAGATATTAGAAATGAAGCAAATAGTATCGTCGATAATATTTTGCCGTGTAAATCGAAGCATTTGTACATGAAATTTTACGAAGATTTCTTTGCTTGGAAAACTAAAAAAGCCGTGAAAATTATTTCGGAGTCATTTCTTTTAGTATATTTTCAAAAGTTTTCTGCTACAAAGAAACCTAGCAGCCTATGGACTGTTTATTCAATGTTGAAGACAACAGTAAACAATGAATATACCAAATAGAAATATCACTTTATCTTTACATAACTGGTCCATTGTTTCTAATATTATCTTTAATTTCTAAATTATTAAATACCTAAGTACTTGATTTAATTCCTGCGTTTCATTACCTGATTATCTTACAAGGTGGTGTATAAAGTAGAGTAAGCTCCTCGGGGATAACAGTGTCTTAGTCTTGGGCAGTCTTGAATCCCTCGCTTCTTTCAGGATTCTTACCATAATTCCCTCACTTCGTTCGGAAATTAACATCTTAATTCCCTCACTGCGTTCGGGAATTATCTGCAGAATCCTTCATTTCGCTCAGGATTCAATATGATGCCCGTGACATAATACACTGCTTTATCCCCTTGATGCATAATCTACTAATTTTTTAAGATCTATACAATCTGTATAATATAAACCTCTCGCATTGCAAAGACAAAAGGATATGAATGGTTTATAAAATCTAAAGTTATTCTACTAACAATAGCTTTATTTAACTGGCATCTTTAAAAATATTAGCCATAAGACAATGATTTAAACAACTAAGTGTATAGAGATAAACATTGACGTAAGCGTTGTAATAAAATAGTTCGTGTGACAATATTTTTTAGTATGTAGTAGGTACACATAACGCTAATACGTACTTTTTTTTTAAAGATCTTTCTTCTATTTAGCATATAGCAGATATACCTACTAGACATAAATACTACTGGAGAGCTTCTTGTTGATCCGATCCTACAAAAAAAAATTCGAAATTGATTTAAGCAAATGGATAATGGATGTAATTCCCAAACACCTGCGACCTCATCATCACTTTTCATCAGGTGAGATTGAGGTCAATGTGGGTTAAGTCACCAAAAAAGAAAACTTCTGGACATATTGAATATTCCATAAAGGCGAAAGAACCGCTTTGATATTTCCTTCTGCTTAGATCTTTTGATTAGCCTGTGTTTGTTGTTTTAGAGCACTATAGTCCAGGTTCTTTTAATTCTCGAGTGAATAAGTTGTTCGTTAATGGACGTGTAACAAGTTCGTGATCATTAGGTGGCCAGAAAAAAAGAGTAGGTATGTCATCCTTTACAAAAAATGTGGCAAATGTTTGTTAAAACCGTTGAAACATCTCAGAAATAACGTGATTCTGTTAAAAAAATAATGCATTTTTACCTATCTTTTAATTGTTATGGGATAGAAATTTAGGCGAGTATAGCCGTGTATGCTAATTGTAACTGCTAATTGTAAATTGTATTAAAACAAAATAAATTTGAGCACATTTTTTAATATAAAAAAAAATCATCCTTTATATTTCCAACAATATGTTAGACAATAGTTTACAAAGCATCATAACTTAAATACAGCTCTTGTCACACACAATACAAATATGGGCGCTATATACGTGAACTTCAAAATCCTAAGAAAAAGATACAAGCGTCTAAAACTACTAAGAAGCACCTTCCATCTGTTTTCAGGTATCGTGAGCGATTTGCTGAAGGACAACCAGCATAAGTTGTCCCCTCAGGACATGAAGTTTGGAGGGACGCCGCTTCACTGGGCCATGTCACGGGAGGTCATCGATGCGTTGGTCGGAAAAAACTGTGATATCAACGTGTTGAACTTCGACGGTCGCACGGCGTTGCATATAATGGTGCTAAGGAGTCGACTGGACTGTTTGACGGCGTTACTGTCTAGAGGAGCCGAGCACTCTATTGGTGACAAGGATGGCAATACTCCGTTGCATCTGGCGGTGAAACAGTCGAATATTGCGATCGTCCAGTCTCTGGTGGTGTTTGGAGCCGAACTTGAGGCGATAAATAATTTGGGACAGACGCCGCGACATTGCGTGCCTACTGAGATGTCTAATAGCAATTTTGACAAGATTTTGTATGTGCTGCATGCGGTTGGTGCTCAGAGGTAAGTGTCAGGCACAGGTTGTGTTTTTCTTCCTAGTAGTTTTATTTATATAAAGATGGCTATTGATATACAGGGTTAATTTTAATTAGCGCATCTCTCCAAATGGCTGCCTGCAAGATGTGATGCACTAATTAAAATTTACCCTGTATAAGATTTGTTCATTTGTATATTACAGAAAAATAAATTAAAAACGAAACGAAATATAAATACCATAACAAAAAACTTTAAAACAAGTATATTACAACATTGTAGATTAATAAATAAACTAAATACATGTATACGTATATTTAATCCTGCCTATCGAGTCCATTTTTTTTGAAATAGTTGAATAATTCTATATTCAGAAGATGAAAATATCAAAAAATTTTACAAAAATATTACAGCTTGTTTTAATATTCCCACAAGTTCGAGATGTAATTTGGATGATAAAGCTTTATCAAAACTAATCTTTAAATACCTCTGTTTTAAGAGTATATTTGCAAAGTCAAAACACTTTCTTCACCACAACAAAGTTACTTACCCATAGATATTCACCGCCAATTCAGCTCGGATATAAAAAAATAAAAATTTTGCATAGTTAGAGTCCAAGTAGGCAGTTGATGTGCTTGCATGGCATTTTACTTAATTTCTTTTTTTTTTATAAATTATGGATGGGACGTTTGTCTTCCATGCCACCTGATGTTAAGTGAACATAAAGACTAAGGTGGTACACGTCCATCCACGAGAAACCTATTCACTCGACGCTTAAAAGTACTAGGACTATACTGGTCAGGGAAAATAGACGCAGGCAGTTCATTCCAAACCTTTGAACTGTCAAAGCGCTTAGTTCGACTTTTCGGAATATCTACCACATACGGATGGAAGTTCTGTCTGCGTCTAGTAGTCCGATGGTAAAAGGGTGAGGGTTCAATTTGTTCAAACAGAGCACTGGCGCTCTCACCAAAATGTATCGTGTAGTACACGGTTAGACACGCAACCTTACGACGATGCTCTAAGGTCTGCAGTTTTTTGGTTGTAAGGTCGACGTCATTAATTAGTTTACGGGCTCTTCGGTCAACGGAGTCCAGCGCTTCTAGTTGATATTTGGCAGAACCATCCCAAAGATGACTGCAGTACTCCATGCAGGATCGCACTTGATTGTCAGATGTTCCCCGCTGGTGGCGGGCTGCGGGCCGGGCTGCTCGGCGCGCGGCGACTACAGCGGGGTGCCGCCGCCGCCTGTTGCCAGGCAAGCGTGCCGGGACGTGGTGGCGCAGATGATGTCGGTGGCCGCCATGGACCGCGCCGCCAAGAAGGACGACAGCAAGAAGAAGGGCCGGTGAGTAGAGGCCTGCCCAATGTTACCTTCACACCTTCATGCGATGTAGGTACCTACTTGCATGCTGCACAGTGCGTCGTCTAGTACAAGCTATCGGGACAAAATTATTTATCGATGTTTTTAATTTTTTTATGTTAATATATATCTAAGTTGTTTGTAGTGAAAAAATAAAAGAAAAAAATAGGTACTTATTTAAAAATATATAAAGAAATGGATATTTCTTACCGATGGGTACACAAAATTAAAATAAATTATAAAAAGGAAACAATAAATGAACTTCCACGTCATGACTTAATTCTTCTTCAGAAAAATCTTCTTCTGTATAGTCGTTATGAGATACAACAGTATCAATTGGAATTCTATTTGAATCAACTTTTGGCTCTAAAATTAAATCTAATACCTCAGAATGAAGAGAACCTGTCTTTTCTTTGGCAATCTCTCCGAGACTATTAATTACAGGATCAGACTTGATAAGTATCAAGTAATACGGGACTGCTTTCGGATATTGTGTTGTCGTAATCTTCTGCGATCTTTATTGCGAGCTTCCTGAGATTCCTTAGAAAGCTGCCCAATTGGTAACATCCGCTCCGCTACGTTCAGTCTTGAAAGCGGCATCTTGCAAGTCTACTTTCGGTCTTCCAGGGCCAAGGGTTGTTGATGGGTGACTCCGCAGTTCCGTATACATACGAAACGTTTTATCATCGTTTAGCCACGACTTATTCGAATTCAGAAAGCGATCCAGATATCCTTCAACGACTGCTACGATATGCTACCTAGATCATGTTTCGTCGCAATAAAACTGAAAAGTGCAGTATTTCACCCATCCCTGGAAGTTTTCGCCCATTCTTCAAAAAACTTCATTTTTGACACAGCAAAACTGATTCCTACGAAAAAAATATTAAAAATAAAAGAGCAAATTCGAGCAGACAAAAATACATGAATTCAAAACTGCAATGATGAATCTCTCGCTTGATAGTCTCTCTAATTAATTTGTGAGGGATTATTGGTAATCTGTGAAAATAAAAGCTAAAACATGTAATTTTTTAAAATCCTAAAATTCATAAACTCATTTTGAAATGATGCTGGTGTAAAAAAAAAGTATGGCAGTTTTGGTAATTTTTTTTTAAAACAGTTACAATTTATACAGATTTCAAAAAGGTATAAATGTGTACAAAAAAATAAAGAAACATGTTTTTTTTACGATAAAACCATACCAAAACCCACTAAGTCTTAAATATCTTTAATGATTTTATTTCTTATTTTAAGATCTATGAAAAGATGCTGGCTGGATAGAAAATGAAAAACTTTATTTTAAACCAGGCACTTTAAAAAAAACAGTTCAATTAATGCAAGTAAAAAAAACAAAAACATATTTTCCTTATTGTTAAAATTGTTCAGTTATCACACATAAACAGTATTCGATTACTCTGAATTTCTGAAAATGCCCGCTGTTATTACTGCTCCTGAATATGCAGAAATCTATTTTATTTACGGTTTATGTGACGGAATGATGGAAGTTAGACGAGCATCGCACGGGTATCGCTACAAGTACGGTACATAGAATCTTGAAAAGAAACTGCATGCACCCGTATCATGTCCAACGGGTGCAAGCATTGCTGCCAGCGGATTATCGACGTCGCTTAGATTTCTGTAGGGAGATGTTGCGCCGGTGCAGACAAGATCCACGGTTTCTTGATACAATTTTGTGGCGTGATGAATCTTGTTTTAAGAGAATGAGCGTCTTTAATATGCACAATCTCCATGAATGGGCCGTCGAAAACCCCCGTGCAGTAAGGGAAGACAGGTTTCAGCACCAGTTTGGAGTTAATCTATGGGCTGGGATACTAAACAGACATATCATCGGTCCATTTGAAATCCCACCATGACTGAATGGAGCTCATTATTTAAATTTTTAAGAGTAGACCTTGTTAATTTGTTAAACGATGTACCGAGGAAGTTCGCAGTAGGATGTGGCTATAGCATGATGGTGCACTCGCTCACTATTCGCGGCAAGTAAGAAATCACTTAAACGCGTCGTATCCGAACCGATGGATAAGACGCGGTGGTACAATTGCATGGCCACCACGCTCGCCGGATGTAAATCCACTTGATTATTTTCTGTGGGGCTATTTTAAAGAAGCCGTGTATGAAACAGTAAATGACAATGAGAGAGCGTTACGTGAAAACTTAAACTACGTAGCTGAATTAGTGAAAAATAACGGAGTTGCTCTTAGAAGATTGAAAAGAAATTTCTTAAGGAGATGCTGGCTATGTGTACGAGCAAGAGGTAGACATTTCAAGCATTTTATGTAGGTACTTAAAAAATGTTTAAAGTTCGATTACTTTACTTCTTTAATTTTATTTTACCTCGGTCTCTGATCCATATCTGAGTAATGATAAAAATACATTTTGAATATTTTTTATAGATTGTTATACCTTTTTGAAATCTGTAAATTGGTTCAGAAATGTAAATCTCGTCATTTCTGTAAATCTGTTCTTTTACACCCATAACATCTGATCCGTCCAAATTGGGTCGATTTCGAACAGAATTATCACTGGATAAGCGTGCCGTGAAGGCGACTAATCCGAGTGACCATTAGTTTGTAGGACCTCTTCAGGGTGTGACTGGCTAGCGACCATCCTTCAAGTTGAATCTGCCGCCAAATATCACCGCTAACATGATGTGCACCGATAATGACATCGACCTCATCAAAAGGCGGTTGAGTTACCGATAAAAAAAGTAAAGCGCAAAATATACAGTTCATTTGTATATCATCATTGTAAGCAACCACTTCCCCTCGCAGCCTGCTCTGCCTGGACGGCGGCGGCATCCGCGGGCTCGTGCTGGTGCAGAGCCTGCTGGCGCTGGAGCAGGCGTGCGGCATCCCGCTGGCGCACTGCTTCGACTGGCTGGCCGGCACCAGCACGGGCGGCATCCTGGCGCTGGCGCTGGCCAGCGGCAAGTCGCTGCGCGAGTGCCAGCACCTCTACTTCAATATGAAGGAGCACGTGTTCGTGGGCATGCGCCCCTACCCCAGTGAGGCGCTGGAGGCGCTTATGAAGGAGAATTTAGGTGAGTTTGGACTGTCTTGAAACTGTTTTTGGGAAAACTTACGGACGCTAAAGGTATTCTCGTTTTAAACGCGGACAAAAAACTACGTAATTGGTAAATATTTTTTTTAATACAGTTGCTCAAAAAGTGGCGTATTGCAGGGACGTTTAGCGTTCGGGATGTGGGCTATTACACACTTGCGCTTTCTTTACCTTTTCCGCACTAATGCGTTCTCTTTCCCAAATGTCAAAATAATGTCTATTAAAAATAAAAAATCAACCACGAAGTTTTTACAAAAAAAAAATCATAGAAGTTTTTACGATTCATGCAAATATTTCTGAAAAGAAGCTACTAATTTGTTTCAATATCAGATATAATGATTTGATGCAATGAGTTAGGTTACGTTTCATTTCATTTTATCTCATTAAATTCATTTTCATTTCATGTCAATACAAAAAATCTACTAAAGACTTGGCTGTATGGGCATAGTTCCCTTTGCCTACCCAGAATGGGTAAACAAAAAAAAATCTCTGTTTACAATAGTTTACAATCTTTCACGGCTGGCGCCATTTTGTATATTTTATAAAATTGCTTAACTTTTTCGCAACTGTATTAAAAATAATCGTTCAGTACACGTGCGGAACCGTCATTGCCACCATGACAGGCTTTCCGCACTCGTTATGAAATATACTATTCTGTAGGGGTTTGTTTAAAATAACCCTACTACACCTTATAAAACTTTATGTTAGCGTTGCAAGAAAGTTATTGTACCTATCAACTGATTTTTCTTTTTTTTTACGATATTTAGATATTTTTTCTATTCATCTTGAGTTTTACATTTAAATCAAGCATTACACAATTCTTCATCATCACTACACTTTGTAACGGGCCCACTGCAGGGCTATATAGTCTCCCCTGGGTGAAGAGGAGGTAAAGGCCATAATCCACCTAGCTGGCCCAGTGCTGGATGGTGGATATTAGACAATTACAGAATTTGAATTCCAAATCTTACTAGTAAACTATAAAATACTACCGATAGTGCTTGCTCCCAAGTTACGGGCAATATCCCGCTTTTGGGGTTGCTGCGATAAGTACATGCCCGATTAGTTTTGGCCCTAAAGATGGCGGAGTCTATTCTTAGCCAATCTTACATATAATGTTTCTATATTTATTATCTGTCATAAACAAACATATTGCATCTTATGGATAATTTGGGCAGCTTAATAATTACAATTTGGAAGCCTCAGATTCAACCAAACGATTTCTTTCAGAAGAAGAACATAATTATAATAGTCGTTTTAGTGCACTCAATCACCCATCTACACAAAATTGAACTCCCTTCTTTTTCTTTCCTTTGAAATGTTGTATAGGAAATAAAGGTTCTGAGTATGTATTTCCGCCAGGCACGGAGACCGTGATGACGGACATCAAGGCCCCAAAGCTGATGATCCTGGCCGTCCTCGCGGACCGGAAGCCCGTGGACCTGCACATCTTCCGCAACTACGACTGCCCCAACACCGTGCTCAGCCAGCTGCGGGGGACCATAGGTATGGATACTATACACAACTATTTATTACATATGATAAACCATAAGTTATAACCATTGAAAATCATTTTTTAACCCAATTTCATTATAATAACCTTTATAAGGAGCCCAATCAGTGCTGCGCGAGACAGCATATCGAGCGCACGTCGTGTCTTTGCGTACTATTAAATAAATTTACTTTTAAATCTACCTACATCTTGATAAAAAAAAAAATGAGTGCGAATAGTGAAGAAGAGGACGATGAGATACTCAACAACAGGAGGAATGGTTATAGTGACTCTGAAATAGTTAGTGCTTGCGAGAAAAAGCTTTAAAAAAATAATGAATTGGGACGAAACACCTGTGAAAAATACGAATGAAACGAGTTTAAGCAAACCTGAGAAAAGAATACGTTAAAATAGTGATGAAAGTGAAGAAGGCTTCACGCGCGTTACCAGAAAAACGAAACGCCGATTAATAAACAACAATTCCAACATGGGTTCAAGAAATCAAGAACATATTGAAGATCCAAAAATCAAACATGAGGTTTGCATAACATCTTTGGAACCGATATTAAAACAAATAGCTTTGCTAAATTATTGCGGGCTGAAAAAATTGAAAATATTTCATATGGTATTATTAAGGGAGTCGATTTAGAAGTGGATGAAACAGAGCTGATGAAAACATTCGAAGCAAACAATGATTGCTTCGAATCCGTCCACGTTTGCCTGCGCAAACATGCCAGATGCACTACAATATCGCGGCAGCCAGAGCAATATCCTGAAAGCATTATTATAGTGGACGCGTAGGTCACCGTATGCCCGACGCGTGTAGTACACCCACAGACCGCACGTGTAGAAGGAATGGTAATATGCTCTAAAGAGCGTTACCTTCATCTGTTTTGTACATCTTGCAAATCTACGGGCGAGCATATTACATCGGACAGCCAGAGACCTGCGTTCCGTCTCTATATCTTCATAGTCACAGAGGTCGTCACGAACCCGGTGCCCCAAGTACTTAAATCGCGTGACCCTGGACAACACGTTTCCGCCTATTGCGACTTTAGGAACGTGTGCGAAAGTTTTTGTTCCTGCCTTAAGTAATAAAATTTCACTTTCTTAGTGTTATATCCAAGGCCATGCGACACTGCATATGAAGCCAACCTATTCATTCGACATTCAAATTACGGTTAGAGACAATAGAGGCAGTTAGTTACTTTACTCTGGTGACCCGTAACAAAAAGGAACTATCGAAGCGATGGCCGGCAGTGAAATATTAAAAATTCCTGGGTTTTGATACTGGTGGGATAGATAAATATATGCAGTCGAATTTTGGGTGTTTTTCATTTAACATGTTTCATTAGTTTACATTTATATCCTTTTGGTAATATTTATAACACTGGTTTTATAAGGAACTTTTGGTTTTTTGAATTTTTGGTTTTTACGTTTCCATAATTCATGAATAGGCTTAAATAAAACACTTTATAATCAGATTAATTCATCATCATCACAACTCTTTGTAATGAGCCCACTGCAGGGCATGAGTCTCTCCCCTGGGTGACGAGGAGGTATAGGCCATAATCCACCAAGCTGGCCCAGTGCTGGGTGGTGGATGTCAGAATTTTCAGGGTGCCAAAGTGGCTTCTGACAAACTCTAACGACTACTGTATACAAGTTAACAGCATCCGGGACCGACTGCTTAACGTGCCCTCCGAAGCACGGAAGTCGTCGTGAGAAATGAATGGTCGGCGGTCACCCATCCAAGCACCGACCGCACCAAACGTTGCTTAATCTGTGATATCGTATGATACCCACAGTAAACACGGCGCCACGACGACGACGTGATCGGATTAATTATGACTTGTCTATTAATTTCGTATCCTGACAGTTTATTAGCTGACAAAATTTAGTTCATAAATCAGAAAATGCAAAATATAATTACTCGCAATTAATCCATTTAAAAAAGTGTTGTTATTAAATATCATCAAAAACTATTCCTATTCTGAAACCCGTTCAAAATTCGTTTTAAGTTTTTGAAGAAGGTTTGTGAAATAACGTGGAGCTATGTGCCGTAGGGCCGGGTGAGTGCGGCGACAGCAGCAGCATGTCGCTGCCGGCGCCGCCGCCGCCCTCGCAGCAGTCCGTGTGGGGCGCCGCGCGCGCCACTGGAGCCGCTCCCAGCTACTTCCGCGCCTCCGGCAGGTATTACTGTACACCATCATCATCACAACTCTTTGTAATGAGGCCACTGCAGGGCTATGAGTCTCTCCCCTGAGTGACGAGGAGGTATAGACCGTATATGCCAGAATTCTCAGGGCGCCAAAATGGCTATTGACAAACCCTAACGACTACTGTATATACAAGTATACAGCACCCTGGATAGACCGCTTAACAGCTGCTTAACGTCGCCATAAGAAATAAACGGTCAGCGAACAAACATCCTAGTTCCAACCGCGCCGTACCGATATATACAAGTATACCATAGCGCACGATTATACTGTAGACCATAGAGCTATCATGATCATGTAATGCTGTTTTTCAACTAACTATATAATGTTGGTCTGACTAGTCCCCCTTACAAAAATCTAAAAGAAAACCACGGGGTTTTGGTATGTAAGACAGTACAAATAACTAGTTTGTAAAGTGGCGCAAGTTTTATAAACGTTGGGTTAATTCTACATCTCCACTTTGCTCCAGACGATGTACACGCGGACGAAGTAAACCTTGCTTGGTACTACGAATATTTGACTAGCGACCGTCCTTCATATAATGTAATTTTATCGGTAACTGGACCTTGTTTACTCAATTTACTTGACCGTTAATAAAGTATGAAAATGACATCACACCGGTTTAAATAAGAAGTAGCTTCTGTTCATCAAATTTTCATCCAGAACATTACACTCGAGTAGTCTTATTTGATGACAGATTTTATATAAAGCCACTCGAAAGATTTAAATAAGGGTAATTATGATATTATTGTATTAATTTGGTACTTTTCAACCAACTGTTTCGTTACCATAAACAGTAACAGTATAAACATTGAAATGGGGACCAGCGAGAGAGCACATTCGTAAATAAAAAATAAATAAATATATCACACCGCACCACGCAACCTTGATTCTAAACGTTTTGATGTCTTGAGAGACTGTAGTAACGAGATTCGATTAAGATCGTTAATTTACGGTGAAATACTGTCGTTCTTCTCAGATTTCTCAAATGAGCATTGAACGTAGAATAAATAAATTGTAACAATGTAATTCCCCCCTCCCCCGTCAGATACCTGGACGGCGGGCTGATGGGCAATAACCCCACTCTGGACGCGCTCACGGAGCTGGCGGAACTACGGCTGGCCCTGCGCGCCGCCGGCCGGGAAGACGAGGCCAGCCTCACGGAACTCAAGGTCGTCGTGTCCTGCGGCACCGGTCAGTATACGCTTTGCTTTTGAAACTATACAGGATTGGTTTCTTGTGACCACCCAATAAGTATTATTTGCACAGTAAATATTATTTATAGAAACGATTTATACAAAAAAGTATGTCTTTTTTTACAAGGAAATTAATACAGGGTGACTGGTGACAAATTTTAGATACTGAAGGAGAGCACTCTGTACTCAATTCTGATCATAATTATTTTATAAAATTAGGTGCTTCATTTTTCACTAGAATTCTCCATAAATAAATACTACTATGTTACATATAACTGAGTCGATCGCGGCACGTGACCTGACGCGCGGATCGCTGCCAACGCTAGTGTAACCGTGCGTTGTGTAATCAATTCTTTGACTTTCGGTTAAGTTTACTCAGTAAATCTTACTAATATTATAAATGTGAATGTTTGGATGTACGGATGTTTGTTCCTCAATCACGGCAAAACGACCCCTACGAATTTTAATGAAACTTAGAACAGTGATAGAGTACAATCTGGAATAGCATCTAGGCTACTTTTAATCCCAAAATTCCCGCGGGAATCAAAATTGCGCGGTTGAAACCGCGCGCAACAGCTAGTAATTAATATTTTTTTCATAATATATTTTCTCCTCATGTATGATCTCAAACTATCAGGTCCTTGAATTTCAAAAATACCGTGTAAATTCACATATTAAGAACAGCTTTGTCGCTCTAAATTATGAATGAATACCATTAAAATAAAAACAACTAGAGGTTCTACAAAACATCTTATATCGTACTACGTCGTAGTATTATCCATGTAATACCGCGTCATAGTAACTATGTTCATCAACAGCTACTAATTGTAAAAATGTTCGTGGTATCATATCTTTATTTATTCCTACTGAACGATACTCAAATATACGCAAGTGTGCTTACATCGTATCAAAAAACAACATTTCAATTTGGCTGGCGACTAAAAATAAACCCTGTATGAACGTTACTTTCTTTAAATATCTAAAAAATCAATCAATAATATCACCCGACCAGAACTTCAGCTTGGGACTCCCACTTGCTGGGATATTTTGTTGAGTAATAGGTTCAAGTCTTGGTCGGATGATTCTATTTAACATAGTTTTTCAGATCTTTAAAAATAATTGAGTATTAATAAATAATAAGCAAGAAACTAGCAAGAAACTCAAAAATATTATTACTTCTCTCTTCATAGTAACAATAGGACGTTTCTCTTCCTTGCCACCTGGTGGAAAGTAAGCAGGAACGTGCATCCATAAGAAATATATTCACTTGACGCTGGAGAGTACCTTGAAAGCTTTGTAGTGGTCAGGAAACACAGACGCAGTCGTTCCACATTCTGGCAAGAATCAGAAAGAAGCAGTATTTCAAATTTTTAGGCCTTCGTGAAATCGATTATTACAGGTGTCTCTAGCCTTTTCTTTTTTGGAAGAAAAGGGAATGGTGTGTTATGTGAAATTCATACGGCAGAAAGCCGGAGCGATTCATTAAAAACCTCCACATGTCAGATCGTGGTTGATTTTATCGAATGCCTTAGAAAAATCAGAGTAAACGACGTCTACTTATTTCCCCTTGTCAAGTGCGTCGACCGTTTGGTAAATTTAGCTAACGTTAAAAGTAATTCGTAAAAGTAAACATGTTTGTTTCAACAGAGCGCCCTTTGTAAAAAGCATGCTGGTTTATAGATATGTTTTTTTTTTCATTCTTATTTTTAGAAGGCTTTTATTCTAAGAGAATATGTCAGCCTCATCGTAACCTAAACAGATAATTCTCAACATAAAATATTAAATTTTGAATCACAGAGAGACTTATTTGTGCAAAAATATGTGAATTAAGTAGTTCTTCTACTTCTGAATTTGGATTTGCTGATAATAGAAATATTATGTTTTAAAGCATCTTATAATTTACAGGTAACATGTTTTTCTAATATTTTACCAAATATGTTAGTTTTTGATATAGGCCGGTATAGAGTCGTTCGATTTTAGGAATTATGTGTAATAAAAGCTTGTTTCCATTCAACCATTCAAATTTGTAGCACCTTCGCTTGTTGATCGACGGCTCAACGCCCATCAAGGATGAAACCTACAAACCGCATTTGCCTCTTTAGGATATTCAAATCTTTTCACTATGGAGTCACGCCTGGAAGGAGCCCGTGACCAAAGCCCTTGAAACAAAAAGGCCTTGGTCTCCTCCAGCGTGATACTGAAGCACAAACTTCTAATGCGGCACAACACCCCCCTCCATCCTAGCCGCAGACTTGACAAACGTCCTCCCCTGAGTCATCGTTTGCCGCGTTAGCGTCCTCCTTCTGTCGACGTAGTGGGCGTCTTTGTCCCGAACGGAGTTCTCTAATAACTGTGGGACATCTTGTGCCTGCAGAAAGTTGTCGAAACACGGATCCTAGAGGCTCTACCGCTATTTCTATGATCCGTCCGGGGGCAGTATTCTCCCTACCCAAGCGGGAAATGGCATTCTCCGTCTTAGAGTCCAACCCCTCAATCTTCCATGCTATTTCCATTGGAGGAGGCAAGGAGTCGTCGGAGCTGTTGGGGAACAGCTCTCCACGAATACCCCAAGAACTCAAGCTGGAGAACTCTGTAACTCCGCGCAGATGGCCGCTTGCAATACTTTCTTGATGGCTTTCCAAGCGGCCATCTGCCGCACCTCCTCAGTAATATCAGGCCTGGCTCACTCCGCGCGGTACATCCGTTATTTACCTACAGCGAAGCGCTACGCCGGCGCATCTCGAATGGGTCGTGTATCACGCACGCGCCCGTCGTCGGGACGTTGTAGATACCTACCTACCTAATAGCACTCACAGTAATTCTATGATCGAGGTCGCAAATAGTATTTAAAAATGAACATAAAAGGAAACAAATATTCAATTAGATTATGTTTAGATTTGATTATGTTCAATTTAGCAAACAAAACATAGGTAGTATTACTAATTATTCGTCGTAACTTTTTTTTCATTTTGTACTTTAGGTAAGTTGAAACAATATTTTTTACAAAGGTAGAATAACAGTAATACCTACATCGGTAGATACTTAATTACAAATAAGTAGATTAATTATTCTTCACTAGGCAGCAACCCTAACAGCGTAAGAAAAGATAAGAGGCATGCGACAGAAAGAGACAAAACTTCTAGGTATATAAATTTGCAGTACGTAATGCTGTGCGAGCTAAATTCCACCGTATCGCGTCGTAGCAAGACTCGAATTTATTTAGATCTTCTTGTGGAGTAATTCTTCTGTACCAACTATTACTTATTCTGTGGTAATAGTTAAATAATGAGAATTTGCAATATTGCAGGTCAGATCCCGGCGACGAAGCTGAAGGACTTCGACGTGTTCAAGCCGGAGTCGCTGTGGGACACGGCGCGCCTCGCCTGGGGGCTCTCCGCCATCGGGAACCTGCTCGTCGACCAGGTCAGCCCACTGCACCGCCGCAGCCGGCCGCACTCAGGCTGAGAGGCTAAATATATTTAAAAAAAAAAATGAGAAATTTATTGACACACACACAACAAAAAAATATAAAAATTACAAATTAAAATTAAAACAAAAGAATAAAAAAGTTTTGGTAAAATTCACCATTTTTTTGCCGTGCCCGTCAATGGGCTCCGGCTCAGCATGGTGTTGCAATATAAAACTGCAACGCTGGTATTCTGACGGCAACCCAAACAGAGACAAACGCAGACAAACGCAGCGTCACTTAATATGGACTGACTTGTTTAATTAAACTATAAGAATATAATAAATTAGAAGTAAAGCGGGTAATATATGTATGTATATTATTAAATGTGTATAATGTGTATAACTAATAAATTTCAAAATAGTATTTCTTGCATTTTCCTCAACAAATAACTAGCTGTTTTACCCGCGTAATTTCGATTCCTGGATAACAAGCAGCGTATGTGCTATTCCAGGCTGCACACTATCACTATCTCATTCAAATCCGTTGAACCGTTTTGCCACAGCACAGAAATAAAAATTCATCCAAAAATAACATTTGTAACATTATTAAGAAGAAAGATATTTTACATACTTTAGTTTTAGTTTAGTTTAGATTAGTTGGGTTTACATATTTAATTGCTGTTGCTGCCGTTAACTCTAACTCTAACCAAATAACACAAAATAAACACAATTTTAATTCGTATAATCCTGACTGAAAAAGAGTGCCAAGAGTTGTTTTCCGCCGGCTTTTTTTGTCTCTTGGTCTACTGTAATATCTTATTCAATAACTATCAACACTTAGTTAAAGCCGAAGTACAAAATTGTGATGTCATTAAGCGGCCATTCGATGGTCTTATGATGAATAAAAAAAATTCATTTAATTTCAATAGGTGTTAAATTGTTAATTGTCTTAGCATTTGGACACTTGATGGAAACTTAAATTAATCTATACTAATATTATAAAGAGGAAACTTTTGTATTTTTGTATGTTTGTATTGAATAGGCTCAAAAACTACTGGACCGATTTCAAAATTTCTTTTACCATTACTTAGAGGGATTCTTCCGAATCCGTATAGGCTACTTTTTATCCCGAAAATCCCGCGGGAATCGAAATTTCGCGGGTAAAACCGCGCGCAACAGCTAGTTATTATAATAAAATTTACCGTAATGTGGGAAACTAAACGGCTTGTATAATGTGGCTGTATTTTGAAGCCCTTTTCTCTGTAACAGGCTACTCAATCGGACGGGCGGGTAGTGGAGCGCGCCCGCGCGTGGTGCAGCTCGCTGGGCGTGCCGTACTGGCGGTTCTGCCCCGCCATGTCCATCGACCTGGCCATGGACGAGAAGGACGACGCCAAGCTCGTCACCGTCATGTGGGAAACTCAAGCTTACATGTGGGAGAATAGAGTCCACACTCGCGAGGTCGCTGCGCTGCTCGTGGAGGCTACTGGTGAGATACTTTAACACACATACCTTCACGCCTGTATCCCTTATGGGATAGGTAGAACACCATAGCTTATAAAACCATCTGATATCACTTTTGACAAATGTGGAGAGAGACTATTGCAGTGACGGGGTCAAACCTCCAATAAAACCTCTGTCCCTTAACTGCCTTTTACAGTATGGCCGGGAAGAGAAGCTGCTGGCACCTTTCTATGTTTTTCATTTGCTCCCAGTCCAGTATGGAAGAAAGGGACTTTTATAATAATAATAAAGTTTATAGACACAATCCATAAAACAAGACACATACATGTAAATGGTTCCTACTTATATTTCATCATCACAACTCCGTATAATGAGCCCACTGCAGTGCTATGAGTCTCTCCTCTGGGTGACGAGGAGGTTTAGGCCGTGATCCACCAAGCTAGCCCAGTGCTGGTCAGTGCTTATATTTAAGATTTAACAATTGATAAATTTTTAGAGACTATGAAACATAAATACCAGAATATATGAACTATAAAATTCTTTGCTTGTAAACTATTTTCGGAAAATAATTACTGATGAGTTTCTAGCCAATTGTTCTTAACAGATCGTAGAGGTACACTGCTTTCACAGTTGGTTTACCTCTGAAGTTAATAACCTCTATGTTGGCCCTACTGTCCAGTTTCCCTGAAAATTTTCATAACAGTTAACGTGAATTGACCGGGTTTTTCTATTATTAAATATAACTTGTATCATGCCGCAAAGGATTCAAAGTAGTAAAAAAAACATTGTTTGATCAGTGTTAACTTTTGGGTAAAAAAAAAAGACAACAAAGGGCCCATAATTGCATTAAGACATGTTCTTAGGTTGTCATGTGTTTAGGTTGAGAAACTTAGGGTTACCGGCTTAAACATTTCACCGCATTTCAGGCGAATACCACATCGCTAAAGAATTGAATAGAAAATATTAAGTTTTATTTCTTGTTCAAGCATACCTGAAAAAACTTTCAGTAAAGAAAGCGTAGTCACAACTTCCACTTTAAAAAAATCCACACCAATAAAAAGACGCAAGCAAGATAAGAAAATCTTATAAACTATTTTAATGCATTATTAGTAATACAAACGGTATTTTAGGATAAAAGTTTAATACGGCAACCTTATGACTCATGCAGCCAACCTAACAGCTGGAGGTATACTTACGTGAACGCAGTGTAGTTTTATTTCAATTTGTAAGTCATGTGCCGTATGGCAAGTGTCTATAAAAGTACCATCGAAATATTTTGACTCTGTCTTGGATTCTAAATTAGAACTGATTAACTGATGGTTAAGTGAACATGAGGTTAAAAATGAAAGCTCTTGAAAAGAACTGACTCTTCATAAAACATTGCTTGAAACAATGGCTCATTGATATTTAGCGACAGATTTTATATGAAGAGTGGTTGCTGCTAAGCGGACTCTTAGGAGGTTCTTTCGCTAAGTAGGATTCGCTTGGACTAGTGCTCGATCTTCGATCTTATTCTCAATCAGACAAGACTGGTTTTAAAACAACCACAGTAACCAATAAAAAAAAGCGTAGAGTAGATTGTAATAATGATATTCCTAATTTATTTTTTGCAGGAACAACCAGCGTCTAAGCGCAGAATTTCTGAAACAAACTGATAATAATTATATAAGGACACAACGCTGTAACCTCTAGTATAATTGTGACACAATTTACATAAAAGCTTTACAAACAATAATAGAATAATTGTTGTAACACAGATATGTGACTTTATAATATGTTTGATATTACATTTAGACGTTTTAACACTCTTCTAAATATGTTAGATCTTTTGATCTATAAGTACAATGACTACAATTTTCATGTATTTGTCTTCTATCACTACTAAATACTCGAGAACATTGGCTTGTTAAAAATATTTCACATTTAAGTTAGGACCTAGTTTAAAACAATTCATAAGTCACCGGAAAATTTACATTCTGTTTGTTCATAATGAATCTTAAGTTACGCTCGATTGTAATCTTATTATATTGATTATAAACTAATTTCACTTATAGTTATCTGATACTGTCTGTATGCATAATATTAAAATTAAAAATCGTGGCGTCTGTATTAACTACTGTTCTATAGAGACCCAAAATAGTATTTTCCAAGGCTGTCTATAGAATACACAGCTAATAAAAAAGGTTTAATATACTTGAATATAGGACATATTCAATAACGTTAGACACGCTGATGCATGACAACAGTCATGTTTACTATTCTAAATTCAAACTTACATAGGAAACCTAAGAAACCTATATTTGCTGACGTCAACTAAATACTTTTCATTCTTTATTCTGATGAGTTCAACATGTAAAGAAACCAATTATCACTTAGTGAATGAGTTTATGGTTTTGTCTATGTATAAGTCCTTTACAAACTTTAAAGAAATTTTAATTCAATTGTCTTACAATGTTTTGGTCTCTGTAGCCATTTTTCGTTCATTTTGGTATGCAAATCTTTTTAGGACTATTAAATGTTCCAAAACTATATGATTAACAGTATAAATCGCGAAACAAGAATTCGCTGCGATACATAGTGGTGCGTCATCCTAATTATCAGCCACAAAAACTTTATTTATATTATTATATAGCAACTTTGATAAAATATATCTTTGTAGTTTGTTAACTTAATATTGATAACTACAGTTTTATTATGTAGAGTACATTAAAAGTCTGAGTGCTTTTCAAAGTTGTGGCTTGAATGTTTGTATATAAAAGAAAGAGATAGAAAATTGAAATTATTAATGTTACTCAGTATTGCTTCGGATATATTAAAATTGTTAAACTTTAGTTAAATATTTAGGATATTGTTTGAAGTGGATACTTTTTGTTCATTTAATTTTGTTGATATGTTTGTTATTTTTTATTTTGGTATACTTTTATAGTTCAAATTGGTTTGTACCTTATTTCTTTATTGTTGTTTTTGTAATTTATTACATTAAATAAATATTGCGTTGACAGTTGAGACCTGTAAGATTAGCTTTAAATATAGGTATATGTATGTTTTATTAAATAGCAAAACTTGTCTGTTGGTGTTGATATATAAGTTTTGCTATTAAGGTATCACAGATACAAAATAACGGGTCAAACAGAATGTTTTAAATATAAAAAAATATGTGAAGAGACAAGCAAGTGTGCTTTTTTCGTAAATATATTATTTGAAAAATAATTTAAAGATTATTTCATAGTTTACTGTGATCATGCGTTGCGCTCAAACATTTTAGGTTTTTTATTTGTGTAAGGAAAAGGAGTAAGATTGAATTTTGAAATTACCTCTAAATTAATCTTCAGGGCAGGTGGCATAGCTAACTATTTTTAGATACATACTATCGATATTTGACTTTGTTTAAGTTATTTTCGACGGACGCTGAAATAGTCCCAAGAAAAATCCATGTCGTTTGTCAAATACGATGTTACCTTATTTTAGTCCAATATTTATCGACTTATGACATTAGTTTAAATCGACATTCTGATACGTCGACAATATATAGTAGTTCTCCCGAGTATTAAACTTTGAACTTTGTAAGTGAACAAGCTTTATGTATTGAGAAATGGAAAATTGTATTGTGCCTATGTACCTGTTTCATAGAGTTAAGGTATCCCCTAATGTAAGGCGGACACTTGCTTCATATTAAACTGCCATTTACTCGGTGTAAGATGCGATTGCATCATTCATGATATTTGCTATCAAAATATTGTAAACTATTACTACTTGTACCAAAAAACTTGTCCTAAGCTTTTTTCTAAAGTTTATTTCGTAATGAGTATTGCAATAATTAAATAAATATAATATTTAAAAACAAATAGTAGTTTTGTAGATAATTAAGTTTCGTACTTGCATTCTCATGTACCGTCTGATTTGATTACCGTCAACTATAACTTTTGAAGCACAATTAGTATACATTAGATATGTAGGTACCTAATTATTTTCTAAAAATATATATCTTCAAGGGTATTAAATAATCCTTGGAGCCAACTAGATCACTTTATTTTGTATATGTACCTAAAGTATAATCCCGAAATGACGTTTTATTTAAAAACTAACAGATTTATCTAGGTATCTATCTAAATCCAAGTTGGTAATGGCTTAAAGAGCTGCTAATTCGTTATGATGGAGATACTGACTGGCCCGGAGCGTCTAAAAAACAAGTCATAAGGTACAGGCGATAGGAAAATAATGTTTTGTGAAATACATATATCGTCAGATGTATCTCAACGTGGGTTTAAGATATATGATAAATAAACATATATCTTTATATGAAATCGCTTAGTACGTCATATCATTAAAATTGAGCTTTAAATTTGACAAATTGACCACAAATTATAATCTACACTTGTTCACATCAAAACTTCGGTGTTTGAAATTCAATAGAACTGCCAATTCCATCTCGGCTTTAATTTAGGCTAATGTATATTCGTTGTAAATTTTCAATTTTATCGTTTCAGAAGCTTTGTTACTCATTCGTCGGCTTACCAGACAATAAGTGTGTTCTCTATTTCATCATCGTGTATGTTGTGCTTCTATGTGAAATGGAGAAGTTATTTGTATACTTCTAGTCATTTGCTATTAGAATAATACCTTTTATTTATTACCACAAGTGGATCAGGTAACCGGATTGACTTGAATATTATTATTTCTTCATCCTTCTTTCCGAGTTTTCTATGATCAAAGTAATATAGCTTCGTGCTAGCTATCAACTCAATATTAAGACATGGATTACATAATAAATATATGTGATAGAAAAAAGCAATATTGGTGCCAGTTTTTGATACACGTTGGATGATCCTAAATATAAACATTTCTTTAAATAAGCTCTTTATAATCTTCGTGTTGGTTACGTTATACAACTAAGATGTATTCGATCAAAGGTTTATATCGGCAGTTTACTTTTATTCGGAAAAGAAAATAGAAGTGACACCTCGTTCAAAACTGTGAATCCTACATTATTCATCAAATACAATTATAAGGAGCGGATCTTCTCCTTCAGGCAGAAAAATAGCACAAATAGTTTCTCTTTATACAATTACAAGCATTTCTTGATCACATACAGGGTCCTCCATTTTAAAAGGTATTATCCTAATAGCGTTTGTGTATATTTCATGTATAACTAACAATAAATACATAAAATGTATCTTTATGTCTATGGATGTTTGTTTAGTAAATAACTGATACATATTTATATATCTCTATAAACTTAGGTATTGTTGTTAATTCATAGCACGGGTTATATTTGTAGCAACAATTACCCACTTATTAATAACTTTTATGTGATAATGTATTTAAATGTAGATGTGATTATAAACGGCTGTATGTCAATAAATGTGAGATGAAATAAAATCAAGTATTTTTATTTGCAAAGCATTTTTTATTTTATAAATTTTATACTAACAAAAACTTATTTAAAGACGCAATAATATCACATTTCTGATGTGGATATTATTAATCCACGGACTAAAACTAAGAGCTACAAACTAAGTACCACCATATTAGTTCTTAATGGAGCTAAGTTTAATGTGTTTTTGTTTTTCTGTAAGTACATACTTTGACCTGTTTGCAATCAAACCTTTTTAATCTGCAACTTAAATTAGCTCCAACAATTAAAAATAAAATTCAAACAAAAAATATGTCATAAAGATTGTCCCATACATTAATTTAAACAATGACACTAAAAAGGTAACTATACATTATCAGTAGCGCCCTCTACCGTTGTTAATTACATAAATAGACATCAAAAGCAGAATCCCTTTTGACAAACATGAGATTCTTGATTGCATAAACAAAAATGAATTTAAGTAAATGGTCTCTAAGTACTGCGCATTACAGTCCATTTTTTATCGCAAAGAACGCGGGACTTTTAAAATCGGGTTCATTTTGACTATGGCAGTATAATTTACAAGGTACTTTCTAAATTAACTTTAAAAGAACTATAGGAACGCAATGAACTTAAAAACTATTGCCAAAAATATAACTCTGTTATCAATTTTGACTATAAAACTGCTTTAAAACTAAAGGCACCACATTAAACTAGTACAACCTTCCGTTGGGTACTGGGAACTGCAATAAAACAAAACAAAAAACATTTACACAAATGTCAGATAATAAAACTTTCTTGATAAGCAAGTTAAAGGAATATTTTTCTAATTAATTTATCGAAAACTCATTCATAATTTCATTGAGCATGTGAAATTCAAGCATAGATATGCTGAGATATTGCTTTTTTATTTCTCTATTATAAAAAAAATATTTAGGATGTTGAAATTAAAACTCGCCTACACCAGTATGATTGAATGTCATGATTTCTGACTAACTCAGCAAGTTACTCCATGGAATGAGAATCTTTTAAAACAATAATTAGGCACTTTCGTTTACAAAACAACAACATGAATAGAATCCCGGATAAATAAGATCTAAAATATAATATGTTGCAAATTTATAAGTACACAACCTGTTATGTAATACAATTTACTTTTGTTTTAAATAAATTAACTATTTTTAACTTATTATAGAACTACTAAAATTTTTCAATTTAGTATCGAGTGTGGTACACGATAACCTGGCGATAAATGCTCTAGGAACACAATTCAATTAGCTTTAAGTATCTAAACAAATTTGGCACGCTCTGATAAATTATTTCATATAATTTATGACGCAATCTGGGAACAAAACTTATGTAGCTATTCTAAGCATTTATTAAAACAAAAAGGGAAAGATATGATACTATCTCTTTTACTCTTAAACTTAAACTACTAGAAGCCCAATTAATACTGTCTCTGTTGCACAGTAGTATGTCACTGTAATTTATAACCTACTGTGAAACATGAAGTTTGTATCCATTTTGTAGGTCTTATAGTTTAAATTAAGATGATACCGTATCGCTCTCATTTTGTTTAAATAAATGCTCTCTAGCGACATCTCAGTAGGGACTTTTATTTACAAGATCAAATGAGAAGCGGTTAGGAACTATTGACTTCAGAGTGAAATGTAAAGGCACCGTGTGAAATTACCCGAGCACTGAAGATATGAAGCCGCGGAATGTTACATAGTAAAAGGTAGAAAAGTAAATCGTCGCCTCTATTTGTTGTTTCGCAAAATCTTTGAGATTATTGCTGGCTTATTTATAGATCTGGGCTTTTTTCCCTCATTATCAGTTATAACTTTGCTGGTATAACTGATAATCTTACGCAATAGATACCCATAATCATACATAGTATATTTATATAAAAAATTGTTATCGGAACAAATTATTGTTATTCAATGAAGGTAATTTTTTAATTACCGTGAAATAACGTTACATAAGTATTTTATTTGGTTTTAATAAGCTGTATGTTGTCTACAGTTCACTAGCAAGAATATTTGATGTTGCGATACCTCAAAATATTTGCAGCCATAGATTCATTTTCTCCTTTTACTATAAACTGAATGATCACATTTAAATTAAAATCTAGTTGCGCACTCAGATTTCAAATACTATGTACACAGCCCTTATTTCCATACACAAGATTAATATAATCCGTAAAGTTATGGAAGTAGCGTTTAAAATCGAATATCACAATTTTTGCCTTTGGTCTTGCCAAAATATATATGTTTGTTAATAGTCTTCTGGGTATTCCATGTTGTTGATGAGGGTTTTCTTCTCTTCCTTGCCGGGCTTGGCTTCGAGCAGGGTGGGCCGTATTGTCGATCGGGGCTCGAAGCAGGGCTGCAACAAAGAGGAACGCCGTTGTAAATAGGAACCAGTGTTTTATATTATAATTACTTAGGTGCCTATATCATTATAAACTTTAAAATTATGAGTAAACTTTAAGTTTTCTTCTCATTCATTAAATGTGTAGAGGTTTTTTTTTTTATTTACAAGCTTAAAAGCAACTTATTTCAAATCGTACCTCAGAGTAAAGAGTTCCACATTTATGTTTTAAACTCCAAAATTCTAGGTACTACAACATTTCACACAGAATTTCGTTTGCCTGTGTGTGACGGACGAACCTTAGGTATAATATGAAAAAAGAACGTTATTACGCTTAAAAGAGATAGGTAGTATAAAGGTTACTCATGAGTTAATCTTTCATGTGTACTACTGACCATAACAGTCAAAATTCCATATTGAGTTTGATCATCTCTTTTCCAACTAAAATATCAGTTTGGCAACGAAGTCGTTTTTAATTTTGGAAGCTTCTAAGCGATATAACGTTTTTGAAAGATTTCTTGAAACGTTTTTCTAATCTTTCATGAAATTAAGCTTTTTCACGTAGTTTTCTTAGAAATCAACCTAGCACAATTAAGATTTTCGTTTTGACACGTCAACACATAATTTAAGTAAAGTCATAATTTTATAATTAACAAAATAACTTTAAGCAGTAGGTACATGCGGCTGTGCAAATTAAAAAAATTAGTAATTTCTAACTACTGCTGAATTAATAAGCGCTGCAATTTTCGGCGGTCAAGCTTAAGTGATGTAAAAACAACCTTAAAAACTGGGTTATAGGATTCAATCTGACATAGCTCGGAGTCTTTCAACCTGTGCACAAACAATTTAAAATTTAGGTGTATAATATAATGCATTGGAAACATAGAATTGGTCATTCCTTTAATAAAACGTAGTGTTGTATAACGAAACAATGGATTCCACAGGTAACTTCATTTACCACATTTATTTATTCACGGAGCAAGATTTGGTTAGTTCAACTCGTTTGTTTTTATTAGATTAGATATTACCTTTTTAAGTAAACATCTACTAGATGTAGAGTTTGGGTAATCTGCGTGAAATAAGTATAATTAAGACGTAAATAAAAAGTATGTACCTACCTACCTACGAGTATAATGTTGTGTGTGTAATTTATTGCTAATTTCGCATGTTGTCTAGAAAATTAACAGTCTATGTATTGAGACAAGTGTCTATAGGTTTACAAATGCTATCTACGCCGGGATTCGGGATAGATCTGTCGCAAAGCAACCAAGCGCATACTCAGCTTCACGCATATATACATGCATAAAAGGACAATGCTTTCATAGCATTTTGTTCCCTATTTTACTGTTTTCGTAAACATTTTGCATAAATTTGTTTAAGTATACAGTTTGTCTATGTAAAGAATACGAGTATTTTTACTACAATTTAGGCATGGACAAAGCAGGAGTTCAGAAATTGTATATTAAGTGACCTCAAATTTATTTATTTTTCATAAAACGTGATCAAGAATTATTTTGGGTGGGTGTGATGTGAAAAATTATATTCTACTTATGTGAGTAAGTGCTCACAAACGACTATAACAATCGTGTTTAGCTCATCTAAAAGTAAATGTGAACTAAAAAGTGCGTCACTAATGTCCGTATTATGAAAGCTTCCTTTTGGTCATGACTTAGGCATAGATTTGCTTTTAATTCTCATATAAAACTGTCAAAATATCTACACATACTTAAGCATAGCAAAATTCTGAGTAAACTTTCATATTACGAGCCTGCTACAGAGTTATTGGTATATAAACCGGAATCTTTTACTTAAAGGGAGGTTACTTGGAATCATTTTTTCACCCAAATCGTAGTATCTGAAAGTGAATCATATTAATAATATTTGGACCCTTAAAAGATTCCGGTATATTACTAATAAAATAAACTGTTTAAATAACTGTCAACCCTGAGACCGCTCTTATATTCCGCAAAAGTTTTCATTAAGTTGGGTTTTAGAGTTGAAAGCCGTTTATAAATCCAGCCGTAAGAGTGCCTGTCTATGCGGAGGGAGTTGGCGGAATGGAGAAACGGAGAAATATTAGCCAATAGGATTGCCCCGCCAGCTCGCTCCGCACAACTGACAGGCACCGTGAGACGAGATACGAAGTAACCGGAGTTAGCAGGCTGCTTACCGTCTCGCAGATGTTCATGTTGCAGCAGTTCTCGATGGTGATCTCGCAGGCGTCGGGCCGCGCCGTCAGCGGCGTCACGTTCTTGTTCACGATTATACGCTTCTTGATCCTGCAACCAATGGACATGGAACCAGTTAGGAAAATATAGTCTTCTTCTATGTAGAAAAGGTTTAGAATAAGACGTAGGTACCTAAGTATATGAAAGTAATCTATTCAGATTGCGCCGGGCTAGCAAATTTCCTTCTTGTAGTTATGCCAAATATCATCGCAGTAACTGATGAAGTAGAAGCTATTCTGTCTTAACGTGTGTTTCGTCACTTAACTAACATTGTCTAGTAATACGCCAGGCGAAGGCTGCAATGCATCTACAAAACTTATAACTTTTACCTTTTCGCTTACCTGAGTCATACGATACCCACGGGAACAGACAAAATGGCGCTAATCGTAATTTTTTTTACAATCTAAAAGTACCTACTAAGGTAAGTTTCTATGTGCATAATACTGTCGTAGATGAAATTATTGCGATTTATTGAAATAGATATGGGGAGAACGTGGTGTCCGCAAAGGCATCGAAACGTCGAATTAAAGATGTAATTTCCGATTTAAAAAACAAATTCATTTAAGGACGTAGTGTCAAAGTACCTACGTGACAATTTCTGTTTCTAGTTGAATTTTATAATACCTGCTTTAAGTGTTCAATCAACAGGGAGCTGAAAGGTACCCTACTGCTTCTTCCCAAGCATGTCGCAAAAAGTGACTATTCCCTGAACCCTGGCCAGTAACTATTTCTCTCTCTCAAGTCTAACTCCAAATTATATTGCTTCGGCCATGAGGTATTCCGGCAATGTATAGGTCTAAGTAATAGAATAAACCTTCTGAAGTAAGAAACTACAGTCGGATTTGGAAAATTCATTTGCATTTAACTCTGTTCAATCAATCACACATGCATTTGTATTACGTAATTATTGTACGTTTATTTTATCAATGAATTCCTATGGGACCAAATGTTACAAGGGGGTAAAACCGTGCCATGACACGAGTAGGTATTTCATAAAGAAACAATTCGGGTAAAAAGACGAGTTTTGTTCTCTATAAAGAAACACGTACAAACATACCTCGTGCATATTAGTCAGTTAATAAAACTGCAAGCAAATCTTTAGGTTATCTTCAATGACATACAAAACCTGTCTTACCAAAACATTTGCTTGCGGTTCTACCAGTCCTCACTGTCTGTCAAAACTTTGGTGTCGCTACAAAATTAAGTTAATTTGTAGTTATTTGTAATAAGATAACTTTAAGAAAAGGACTTGGTCAACTGATGTGATTCTCAGTTTAGGCCTGCTGCCATTAATATTTCCCGAATTAAAAACTAAATGTCTTTTTTATGAATATACAAATAAACCAATTATGCAGACAAAGTTGATTCTTTATTGTATTTAGATCTATTCAAGAACTAGTTCAAGTATAACAAACATTATAAAACCTTGAACTCTTTGCTGCAAAAAAATTGGCTATTTTTTTGTTACATAATTATGTGATATAATTGAAATTGCCTGAAATGAAATGATTATTCAATCATTCCGGGATCATTTCGGGTATTCGGGACAGCTATATCGATTAAATAAACTATTTTGTTGGGCTTATCATGAAATGTTATAGCATTGCTGTTACACGCTATGGTTTTATCCGTAAGGGTTGTTCGATCCCAGTAAAGTTTATATAATTCGGTGTCAATCACAGTCTGGGGGATGTATTTGTAGTATGCGACTTTTTCTTTTACGAGGTTGTATCGATAGATACAACCTCGATATTGCTGTAACGAATAAACACAACCTTCAATCAACTCACACTGAACAAAATAGTATATATATTATACAGATTTATCCATAGAAATTAAGCAACAATGGCGAGAAGATGAAGTAAAAACCGTACCCATTGTTATCTCGTTATTATTATTATAAACCTAAATGTGATGTATTTTAATGACGTAACGCCAGTCGTATCGCCCTGAAAGTTTGAACTTAGTAAAAGAGTCGCTGAAATGAAAATGGGATAATTTTATGTCAAAAATTTTAGAGCTGCTGAAATAAAGCGAGGATAATTTATTTTTATCCGGATCAATCGCCTACAATTCTATTGATACTCGCCGTTTGTATGTTTTTACAAACCCCTTTGGTCACGAGCGACTGTTCGACTTAATTATATGATTTAAATTGTTTTACATAATTCAGATTATGAATCGTGAATTAAAACAATACTATGAGGACCTCTTTTGAAGCTAAAATTAGCCTGATTTGCTTAATGAATGCGAAAACAGATTAACAAAGTAGTTATTGTATCATGATCACTTTTGCGTGATACCGCTCATTGAGAAAGTGTGCTGGCAATTCATTCACAAGGACTTGTATTGTAGATGATGGCACGAACTTAATTATTTGACACAAAAAATAGGAAAATTTTACTTCATTCATCTTAACAACAGGTCAATGTAAAACCTAATTGAATAAATGGCATTGTTAAGACAAAAATGAAGGCACAAGACTATCGTTCGCTTGTGCCTGCAATTCAGCATTTTAATCTTTTATAAAGAACTGTTTAATATGTAACAAGATTTAACCGCGTTTAATCTTACATTTCAACGTTTCGGCGATAGGTACCTATAGGTATCTACCTTTATAGACTGCGTTATTTGAAATATTTTATATACAACCTAAATCATGAAAACTTAAAAAATGGAATACGGACCTGGGTCTCTTCTTCAGCTGCATGACTTTGGTGACGAGGTAGGCGCAGGCGACGCACAGCAGGCCGCTGACCGCGCCCAGCGCCATCAGGAGGGGGTCCCGCAAGCTGTCCCAGCCGTCGTCGCAGCTCACCAGCTCTTGCTGCGCGCCTCTCAGCAGCGCTTCGTTACTGCAGCTATGGAAAAAATATATTAAAGCTTTTGTGTTTTTTAATATATTTTTCAAGATAAAAATATCAAATAAAATCGCTCCCGAAAGGAACTAGAAGCTGGGTCTCCCGGGTGAGTGTGATAGCTACCGGGTCCTGCCCGAATCCTGGCGTCTGCAAGCCGGGAAGCGGAAGTCCCGCTTCCGTATATGTAAGTATACAATCGATAGTATAAGTGGTATATTTGTAGCTTTAAAACTTAGTTTGGCATGTTTTCATTTAGAAATCTTTAGTCCCAATTCGTACTATTAACAACTAAATCTAAATATGAGCAGGTTCTATTAGGCATTCAATATTTGTCAATATTTGTTTTATCAAATACCTAAGTAAGTACTCGCTGATTTGGATTTGATTCTACTAGAGTAACTAGACCAAAGCACACCGCAGAAACTGAAATAGACTATCTCAGTTTTATTTTTTCACGAATTACAACGCGTTACTTATATAGCCCACCTTTATAGCCCAGGAGGTACAATACGAACTTAAGATTGGTTCCCTTTGTCGGAGGAAGCTAAATGGATTGCTAAAGACAGCGTATAAAAATCGCAATGAAGTATTTTTCTAAATGAAATACATAATTAATATTTAAAATCTATAAGTAACGATACGATCCCCTGGAAATTTTACAGATATCGCTTATTTTGCTCATGATACAGTTACTATCATAACTTATACATTCTAAAATTTAAATTCCACTTTACTTACTTGCAAGGTTTGTTAACGTAGACCAACTTATGTTCTTCAACCTTGTTTTCAATTCTGCGACTTTCGCATCTAGCGCCCTCGAATTTATTTGAGCACTGACAAGTGGGCTGTTTGTTCGTAACTGTACATTCTCCGTCATTTAAACAGAAGCCGCCACAAAGGTCTATTTCACATCGGGGTCCAGTGAATCCTGTGTTACATCTGAAAGTTTAGTAGAAAATTTAAGTTAAGGAAGGTGTGGAGGAAAACGAAATTTAGGCTTATTTTAAACAGTGTTACTGAATTTTTAGGCAAAAGAAGTAGGTATTTCAAAATCGTCTTTCGCAAAAATCCTTTAGTTCTGACTATATCAATGCAACCCTCGATAGATAATTGGGTTAAAATCGTCAACTAAACAATTTAAAGATAAGCTCTACGGAATTACCTTTGAATTTCGGAATTAGTAAAGTAGGCTATATAGTCACATTGTCGGGGATTATTGCAAAGTAATTAAATGTTTTATTAACAATTGTTTTCCGCAAAGTTATTTAATTAAATTGAATAATACATACTTGCACAGCGGCTGCCCGGCCGCGCTGACGCTGCAGTCTCCGTTGAAGCAATAGTTCTGGCAGTTGGAGACCTCGCAGCGCTCCCCGGAATATCCCACCGAGCATTTGCACGCAGATTTCCCGTTCACTTTAAACCCATGCAAACAATAAATCCCCATATCTCTTGGAATATTAAAAGTATTATTAATCACGCTCTTGCTTTGTGATAGCTGTTTCAGTTCTTTACATTCCTCGATGCCCTCGATCTGGTCTTCTATCTTGTAGTTGGCCACAATTCCAAAGGGTACCTCAGAGTTGAAGCTTGATAGATTCGTGGGTTCCATTTCTTTGGGAGACTGTTTTGGAAAATGCCAAACTGATTTATATCCCCAATCGACCCAATATAAAGAATCCTTGGATACTGTCAGAGCATTAGGCTGATGATGCGTTCCTTCTACAACCGTCCGCCTGTCCTTGCCTTCTAAGTCTGAACTCTCGATGGAGTAGTGGATGCCTTCTTTGTCATCAGCCCAGTACAGCCGTTTGGTTCTCTGGTCGATGGATATACTGGTGGGCATGTAAATTTTAGTGTCGATGATTGTTGTTCTTTCCGATCCGTCGAACCGTGCTCTCTCGATCGTTGGTTTTGTAACGTTTGTGTTTGTCCAGTAAATGTACCTGGAGTATGGAGATAATAGCGATAACTTAAGAAAATTCACACAAATATATACAAACATATTGCAAAAAGTACACTGTAAATAGAAACTCACCCTCGACAACTATCAACAGCAATAGCTCTTGGCAGCTCATCATCCATTTTAATCATAGAATTTCCGTAGGCGTTGTTCTTGAAGCCAGGCTTCAGCGAGATCCAATAGATGCTCCTGTCGTTGGTGTCCGTCCAGAACAACATTCTCTGCACTGGATCGAATGCCAATCCCTGGATGTTCTCATATGATCTCTTTCTCACTAAAGGTTGGTATTGTTTCGTCGATAAATGGTAACTGAATATGGAAGCATTATCGCTTTGTTTGTCAACAAACAATAGCATATTGTGCACGGCGTCGTACGCTAAGGCTGTGAGATCTCGGAAGCGAACTCCTTCTGTGCCCGTTTTGGTTCCATTGGTGTAGAACTCGATCTGGTCCCCCACCGTGACGGCTAAATCTGCAACAAGTTCATTACATTTAGTTACGGTGTTCTACCTCGTGGGTGTTACAGCACGTGACTGGGTGATTTGCTAAAAATATCTGACATGACTTTGAACACGTTGACATTGCATCTGTATTGATTATAAATTGCGCAGCATTTATTGTTAATCCATCTTATCGCCCTTTATCTATGCTATGATGCCATCACCAAAATTTGTTAACTTGACTTAACATATTTAGTTATGATAATTATTTATAAAAGTTCCTATATCATACGCCTATAAGTAAGTTAATTAATAGTAACACAGTATAACGAGATGAATACACAGATCATTCTCGTTAAGATAATACTAACAACATTGCCTGTAATGATACTGTCACATAGGAATGTTTCAAATTAAAGATTTCTGGTCACGTAGGCAATAAATTTACTGGTAGGTACAACGCTCCATCTCAAGCATTTGATTGTTCAGATTTTTCCAAGTATTCAGTATTATCGACGTACAATGAGCTCTTATCCGTGACTGTTAAATTTTAGATTAAAAGCGGAATATGATAGCAAGTTAGGATTTATAAATGTTATGAAAGTCGGCTAAAAAGCACTTATCTTTTAGATGGCATCCGCGTGCGTTAGTGGCGTTACATTAGGAAATGAATGATAGGTTAGTAATTAATTGGTAGGTGAAGCATATACAGTTTGATAACGTAAGGTAAAACATATTATAGGTACTATTTAATTGAGGTAAATTTAATTATAAAAAGGAAATGTTGGTATTTTTGCGAAAGCCGTGATCACTAGAAACCAGTAGAGAAGCAGTTCACTGTCTCGGATGCTGGATGTTAATGATGTTATAATGTCGAGACCTTGTGTTATTAATAACTGCCTACAAAACGCTGTCTAGCTAAATAACGATAGCATTCTAATAATAAATAAAGTATAATTAAGAGTTTTCTGAAGGCGCTAATCTCAGAAACTAACAGGCGGATTTGAGAAAAACTTTCTGCATTTTATAGCCCAGCTCTTTAAAAAGGTTATTTGTGGATATTAAAGAAATTCTCATACTTTTGAGCTCAGCATTAAAAGCTCACCTAAGCGTCGATCGTGAAGCAGACGTTCGCTGTCATTTCTGCATTGAGAATTATCAAAAACCTTTCAGAATACGTGCCACTTTACGATTCTCAGTATAACTATTAACTTGAGAGAGTTTTTAATAAAGCAAACGCCACCCTCGCAATACATTTTCAAGTCGCTTTTATTATTGATCTATCATAAAATGGTGTTGAGCTGTTTTCAAAACAGCGTGCAAACATGAAGATCGACGTGTGTTAAAACTAAAATGTTTAATCTCGTGCCTGATAAACAAATGAATATGTTTTATAAACATCGCGACCAATAGATCAACAGCTATGTTGAGATGCCGTGTTTATGAGTAATCTTGCTTATTACGATATTTTTTATCTCCGCCAATATTATAAAGTTGGTGAATTTGCTTGAGTAAACGCGCTAAGATATAAAAGTAAGCGATTAATTAAAAAAATATGATTTATCAAATTACTATAAACTAACATAAACTACATGTTTGAGAACTTAATCAAAAAAGAAATTAAATTACGGGGACAATAGTTACAGCATTTAATACATAAAACGTAGGTACCTATACGTTTTTCTCTACATATTATTATAAGGTACCTACCATTTACCGATACAAATATAAATTGCTTTTTATGGTAATATGAACCAAGGAACTTGTATGCTTGTATATAAATTATTAGAATAGCCTGCTTTTTATATCAACGACGTTGATTTTGATGTAATGGAAAGTTTTCACGTCCCATATCTATCCATGGTGTTGAACTATTTAGCCCTGATAGAATCCGGTTAAAACGGGTTTTGTTTGTTACTAGGAGGGTGTAACACGTTGTACAGTCACCAAAATGTTACGTTTGCATTCCAACACCTTACTGTTGGAACATTTCCAACACGACCTTTATATAATATTAATGTAGGTAAATGGTAGGTACCTTATAATAATATGTAGAGAAAAACGTATAGGTACCTACGTTTTATGTATTAAATGCTGTAACTATTGTCCCCGTAATTTAATTTCTTTTTTGATTAAGTTCTCAAACATGTAGTTTATGTTAGTTTATAGTAATTTGATAAATCATATTTTTTTAATTAATCGCTTACTTTTATATCTTAGCGCGTTTACTCAAGCAAATTCACCAACTTTATAATATTGGCGGAGATAAAAAATATCGTAATAAGCAAGATTACTCATAAACACGGCATCTCAACATAGCTGTTGATCTATTGGTCGCGATGTTTATAAAACATATTCATTTGTTTATCAGGCACGAGATTAAACATTTTAGTTTTAACACACGTCGATCTTCATGTTTGCACGCTGTTTTGAAAACAGCTCAACACCATTTTATGATAGATCAATAATAAAAGCGACTTGAAAATGTATTGCGAGGGTGGCGTTTGCTTTATTAAAAACTCTCTCAAGTTAATAGTTATACTGAGAATCGTAAAGTGGCACGTATTCTGAAAGGTTTTTGATAATTCTCAATGCAGAAATGACAGCGAACGTCTGCTTCACGATCGACGCTTAGGTGAGCTTTTAATGCTGAGCTCAAAAGTATGAGAATTTCTTTAATATCCACAAATAACCTTTTTAAAGAGCTGGGCTATAAAATGCAGAAAGTTTTTCTCAAATCCGCCTGTTAGTTTCTGAGATTAGCGCCTTTTTACATCACACTGATAAGATAACACTGCAGAAAAAATTATGAATACACCCACACTCGTACCACTCACACTCATAGCACGGGTGTCTCTTATTATATTTATTTTCTACCAATACTATAATACCGTCAGTGATGTACATTTAATGGTACCTAGTTATAGGTACTACTCTGGTGCCGGTATCAATAGTAGTACCTATCTAGTGACATCTAATACCGGTTTCAAAACAAGGTTAATGGACCGGTTCCCAAAAATTCCGGTATTTCATTCAAGGTCTGGTTTTGATTGATACATCTATCTATCAGTATTTACTCAGCAGTTAGGTACTTGCGTATACATAGATCACACGCACTTCTACAATCTGGTGAAACTTGTTTGATCAATAAGAATGATACATAACTTTATGATTTGTTTGTAAAAATAGTTTGTCTTTCGTTTGTTTTTTGTACTACTTTTGAAAAGTTATTTTCCTTTTTGATAGCCCGTCTAGTGAGAAAGGAAGAAATAAACAGAGTCTTAATCCTGGAAACCTTATCTATATTTTAATATGTATGTATTTTACAGTCCAGTATGTTAACGTCAATTTATGTAATCATGTGACCTAACTTATCAAATCAGATTCGGGTCAAGTGGGGTTAAGTTTCAAATAAAAAAAGTAGGTAGGTACCTATCTAGATTTTTGTGGACGTAATTTAAGAAATTGTCAAAATCGGCATAAAACCTAGGTTTGACTCGACGAGGCACTATGTTATGTAGTGTAGCCTGTTGATTGACGTAGGATCGACGTCAGAGAGGTCAACCAATGAGGTCGTTGCCCCGGGTTTCCTGAAACGCCTACATACATAAGTAAGCACATGAAATCTGAATTGTAATAATCAGGTGTTGCGCAATTCGTTTATGAGGTAAGGAATGTGTTAGTTGGAGCTAGGTAGTATATAGATATTTAGAAATATTTCGATTGCTTTTTTACCTAGTCAACTTTTTTTTCATGGCTTTTTGAAAAGGAACAACCAAATAACAAAAAAAAAATACATAAAGAGAATGCCAGTTACAAGGCTACTTTGATTCCACGAAGATAAATCATACGAACAAACCAAGAAAACAAAAGATAACACAAAAACGTAATGTGTTCAAAACAAAACAACTTTTGTTTTAGGCTTTGCGCGATTTTACCTGCTCCCGTAAGCATTTATTAGTGTTCTTAACCTTTACAAGATCCGGCAGGTCGTTTTATAGATTTGCGTCAATGATATTATAAACTATACAGGGTTGATTTGTAATCACCGGCCAAATTTTTTTACACAATAAGTATCATTTATAGAAACGATTTTTGGAAAAAAAGTATTTATTTTTTTACACGGAAATTAATATAACCGCTAACATATTAACCAAGGTATGGTCACTCTAAATTTTCATTAAAATAAAGAAGACTACGCGCTACTACAAAACATCTTGTAGTATTACGTCGTAGTATTATCAATGAAATGCCGCGTGGTAGTAGCTGTGTTCATCAACAGGGACTATTTTCAAAAAAGTTTGTGGTTCCCTATTTCTGCTTTTTTGTACTGAGCGACGCTAAAATAAATATACAGGTACGTTTATATCGTATCAAAGAAACTAACATTTAAATTTGGCTGGTGACTAAAAATCAACCCTGTATAATATCATTGATTTGCGTGCACCATTTACTTCAGCCTTGTTATATTCCCAAACCAAAAAATTATATGTAATGCTGCCCTGTCACCCGTGGTTTTACCCAACAACAAATATTGTGTGAATGTCAGAAATGTCATATGAAACAAGAATATTCAAATTCGATTCATAATTTTCCGTAAAATCGTGGAAAAAAAACATACACACGAATCCTTTTGGAAGTCGGCTGAAAAAGGGTTACAAACGTCCTCTATTCTGCTCATAGACTATTACGTTTATACTATTAGTGGTAGAGTAGGTACTATCCTAATGATACACGTAAACCATACGTAAATAACAGTAATTTATGTCGTCACGTTACTATCTACGCTTGAGTACGACTGAGGTCAAGTGCGGCTGTAGTTGCCGATAAAATAAAAATAAAACATTGTTTGTTTAATATAGGCCTGGGTATTGAGTTAAAAGTATAGGTAAAAAAGGTATTATTCTATAGGTCATCTAATTTCTATAGGTGATAATTTCGTATAGGTTCCATTATTGTTTGGACTTTAAAATGCAGTTATTAATTTTAGAGATAACTACTTTCAAAGTTCATACAAGCAAAGCAAAGGTTCAACTTAATTCAATTAGTATAGATATAAGATTTGGAGACGAGGAAATCAACGAAATATGCAATCTATAAATAGTTTTAAACACAGATTTCCTTAACAAGAATATAATAAAATTGTTCCCACAGCCAAGTTGTGTAACTGTGCATGACAATTACAATAGGTACTGCAACTTATATTATCATAAGTTGAAGGGCCACATGGCGCAGAGGACACACTGCTGGTAGGTACAGGTTCGATTCATACTGCTTTAAATATAAGTAAAATTTGAGCTTCTTTCCCTGAGTTCCGCCCTAATTACAAGGTAATTATCATAAATTATGATAAATAGCTTCTATTAGGGCCAACGCTGCGTGACGCGTGTGTACACGCGTATTCATACAAAACTGCTGCGGACGTGGCCACGCGCGCGCGGCACGGACGCGGGACGTGGCTAGTCCCGTGGGAACTACAAATAACCAAATAGTCAGAGGTTAAGTATTCCATTGACTCGACTGTACAAGCACAGTAATGAAATTTTGCTACGGACGTAGCTACGCGCGTACGGTAGACCTAAAAATGCAGCTGAAGAGTTAATAATGTTTTTGAGTTTTTTGCATTTAAAATGCTCAATTATTCTTAAATAAATGAAAAATGTGATAAATACAAATTACCCGACCAGGATTCGAACCTGGGACCTCTCGTTTGCCGGATGAGTGCTCTTCCAACTGAGCTACCGGGGCCTGGCGCATGGCGCTACGCCGCGAAATTACTTATCACATTTTTGTTTTTATGTTATATTGCTAACGGAGCTCCATCTTATGGTATAAGCTTTGCAGCTAAGACCACCCGAGATCAATTTCTTTGCAGAAATTGTGAATCCCAGTTAAAGTGAAGCATTGCAATGTTTTAATAATGTTTTTAAGTTTTTTGCATTTAAAATGCTCAATTATTCTTAAATAAATGAAAAATGTGATAAATAAAAAAAAAAAAATTTATTTATCACATTTTTCATTTATTTCAGCTGAAGAGTTGGTCGGTGCATTTGAACGCGCTAATCTCTGAAACTGCCATTCGTATTTGAATGGAAAACAGCGAGTTAAATAGCTCACAAATAAATCATAGCCAAATTATTTTAATTTGCTTAATCATAGAAGTTGAATATCGAACAAAAATAGCTTGGCTACCGTAACGGCTCCGGTCTTTGGCTCACAAATACATATTTCTGCTAAAATTAGTACAAACTACTTGACAACACAGCATTGTCAAGTTTTCACGATTTGTTACAGCAAATAAAACACGATATTAACCGGAATAACATTGAAATAAACCGAATGAAATCCGGTAAATAATAATACACTTTAGACCCTGATAAATAGTCACATTTAAGATGTATTCGATAAAGGACTTTTGCTTTATTTGTTTTTTAATACCTAGTACTTATTTGTGCACCTTGTTTTTTAGTACTTAGTATAAATACGTAGAATTACCAACTCAAAAAATGTTTAATGTTAATTTTATCTTAATACTGACATATTCGCGGAAGGATCTCAGTCGGAGTCCCTGCTGATCAGAAATATGCGCGGGAGTCTTTTTGTTATAAAATCAAAGAAGATTTATTACGACACGATCAAATTGTGATTAGTATTGTACAGATTTATGTGCTTCTTGGTATCCTTATTATAGTAATATACTTAAATAAAAATAAACACAAAAGTTATGTGGCTTCAAAGTAAACTTTTTTATATAAGATTGTGTTATGGTGATCGCATAACGGAACTAGGGGCAAACAAGGGCCATTTTAAAAAAGTTTGTTTCTTAAATTGACTCGGCTGCTGGGACTCGCACCCAGACCCTCACCGCAGCCGAACACTCTATCAGTCAGTTATACCTACCATAGTATTTCCACGTATTCTCCAACCCGGGAATATCTTGTTAGGAAAACTTTCTAATGGTGAAAGAATTATAACTGTGACGTTGGACGACCGGCAGCCAAATAAAAGACGAGTACTCAGGTTCAAAGTTGACTGTGTAATAATCAAATACATAATGAGGAGGTGCGTCACTCACTACAATGTCTACAATAACAAATTGTACCGTTATTTTGAGTTTATTCACAAAACTATAAATTATTCTGTTTATAATATTATTGCTTAAACACAAATAATTACATGATAAAGACATGCGCATAGTAAAAATGCGCATATATTAAATGAGTTACGTTTCGAACCGGATCTTTCAGCGTTCAATCGTATAGTTGTATTATAAATTTTACGTACCTATCTATTATGAAGTTTTCGGGGTGTATTCGGTGGTGAGCTGATCTGCGCATAATATACACGTACCATTGGAATTGGATACCTACTTTATATTCTAGTAAAATTCTCTCGAGAGACTACTTCATGGCGAAGTCTGCCCTAAAGTTATTAATTTCAGCATTAGCCCCTGATCCTGATAGTATACAATTCAATTTTTCACTACTATGTAACGCAAATTAAGTTATTATACGGTTGATTTAGGTCGTGTTGATGTTACTAGCGTAATGCATAACATTAAACGAATTTGTTCCTCGTCGTTACGAAAAATAATATTAATATAAGTACGATTACCCACGGACGGGTTTGTTATAAAGTGTTTGTAGCAGACTTAGAATTCAAAAAAATCCAAATTTGTTTTGTCACATAAGAATCACCTCTCTGCTAGTGTTTTTTATTTATAACAATTTAAAAACATACCGTCGGTCAGTCACAAGAAAAATAAATTTAATTGTAATTCATTAGGAAATTTAGGCTGTATTTTATCCAGAAACGCGTACGGAATCAAATGTTACGCTGGTAAACCGCTGAAATGAAAGCTGAGGGAAATAGCAATAATTTTTTCCGAAGAGTGAGCAGAATAAGAACGTTTTCATACAGGCATACAGGCAACTGAACCTGCGTCCGACCTCAATCTCACCTGGTGGTGAGTGCAGAAGATGGGGATGTCAAAGATGACAGAAAATTGGTTTAGACAAGAACTGGCTCTTCATTAATTATTACCGCAACACATCACTAGACAGCAGATTAGGTAGTATGTATCAAGTGCAGTCCCTACCTGAAGGGGTTCTTCCACCGAGCAATCGCATTAGTACCTACCCTTTACGACTCTCTTATTTAGGGGCCATCTAAGCCCATCAAACGCAATGAAAATTAAACGCCGTAAAAATTATATGCAAAGTCGCGAAGCTTTGGAATATCTATCAATCTATCAATTAATTTCAGTAAATCGCATGCTGTTAACAAGGGTGTAGTGTAAGGTATTACTTCATTCATAGCGCCGCTGCCGCAAGCCTCGCTATTGTTTCACCTAGAAGTGAATAAGATGCTCTTGACCTTGCCACTTGACATTCAAACGATAATATTATATACCTAGTAATTATTGCATAGCAGCTGATTTAAAATTGTAATTCGGTTGTAACATAACGACTGGGTTCCGCATTGAAAATCCGCATTGATAATTGATATTTGTGACGCGTTCGGGTGTTACCACAACAATCATCGATCGATGGTAGAATAGATTAGCCGGCGTCGATCGATAGTTTTTACTAAGCCAAAAAACCCATCGACGCCGTCGGTCGACCGTCGACCGGTGTGTGTGTATAGAATCAAAGAATCTAGGTCATTTTTTTATCCTAATTATTGAAGCATCTTTAAACATGCTAGTTAAGTACCTACAGTAAGTAGGACATGGTGTGTACGTGACTAGAGCCTCGTGGCCAAGTCCTCAAGCGACGTCAGCAGGCATCACATTTCTATAACAATTAGTTGCTAAGAAGTCGCTTAGCTTGCGCACAAGCCCTCTACGGTTACTAAGTAGGATCTTGTTACGTTAATTCCGAGATTTTTGTTTTGTCATGTTGGCGACAGATAGGTGTCTAAGCATGATATGTTTTGTTTTTATAAAGATACTAGCTGTAGTGCCCGGATCCGCTCGGGTGCAGCTTTTAATTTAATTTAAAGCTTTCTCATTATTTGCCCATTCAAACATGTATTAAATGGCTTAACTGTAAAAGTTAGATATTTTTCTAACTAATGGGATATAGGAACAGGAATAATATTCCCGTCATAAGTTATAGTTTTAAAAAGGGTTTTTGATACTGACTTTAAATCAAACATGGCTCTCTGAAAACCTCCAGTAGTTCCGACGATTAGGTAACTCCGAACAGAAAAAACAGATGTTTGCTTTTCTATTGTTGATGTTAGTAAGAGTCATTTTAGTTGTTTTTAATGAACATTCTTAAATTATTCATTTTATTAAGATGTTTATCAAGAACAAGACAGTTACCAATTTTTTTTGTGTTCTCAGAATCGCTATTTTACAGTAAAATTACTGAATAACTTACTGTAGTCATTGATATTATATTGACTGTAGTAATATTGTAATGGGCTAAAAGTAAAGAAAGTTAACAAAACCAGGCAACGAGGTCAGAGCAAATTTGGAGAAGGCAAATCTAGTCCGTAATTGGGCAAAGCTATATTGAGCAAAGCTGTACAAAACATCATGCCTGCAATTATATTTTTTGCATTTTGTAAAGTTTATCGTATTAATATTAGAAACATGAACGTGCATTACGACGGATACGTCTATGCTTAGGTACTTATACTATTCTGCGCTAAATCGGCTTGACGTTTTGAGATGAAATTTTACACACAGCCAAAGCATAGCCTCTATTATCTATTACAAGATATCAAACAAAATTATACGCGACTGAGTGTGTGTAGGCAGAGTATTAGTATGCATCCACATTCGAAAATAATAAGACCTACAACAGATAAGTGGAAAGCAACATAGATAAAATAGATACTATACAGGGTGGAAAAAACACGATGATAAAATTTGATCGGATGAAAATACTTATAACTAAAACTAATTACTTAGTTAGACCAGGTTCGCAATTATTTAGCTCAGATGTAATGAGATAAGTTTTTAATTGATTTCCGATATTACGAAACAATGAGGCGGTCTGGTTGCCCAGTAGCCCACGACTGGAACTTCATCGGATATGCACACTTGCTTCCGTTTGCACTGACCTTCGAGATACGGAAATACTTTGTAGGTACAATTAATCAAATGTTCCAGTCAGTAGGAAGGCGTATGAGACAAATTTCTAAGAAAAATACGCCATTTTTTAAATGACTTGTGATATAAAGTAATATAAATACATTCACACAATATTAAGGACTATCTGCTTCGCGCGGTTTTACCCCCGTAGCCCATAGGAATTTCAGGATATAATGTAGGTACCTAACTAAATCTTCTCAAGAATCAGGCTATCAAATTCAAAAAGGTTTTTTCTCAATGAGAGAGCATCAAAATAAAACTGGCTCTTTAAAAATAAAACCGCAACGTTGTTTTGTGCACAGACTTCATATGGCGATCGGTAGCATTAGTTTCCTAAACTCTGGATTCTAGCCAGGCAGATCCCGAGTCAATGAACAGGAGTCTCTCGGTTTAGTCCAGATTAGTCTATTATCCAAGTTTACGGTATTCTTAGTAAGTACGGTATTCTTTTCTGACTACACGGATAGGACAAAAAAATAAAATCAAATTTATTCACGATTAATATGTTCAAAATAGTAATAGTTAATTTATCGTTTTAAAAAAAGGGCAAGTTATGCGAAAACAATAAAAAATATGCTAAGGAGCACAGTTTTGTGCTAAGATTTCTATCGGAAATCAAACGATATAAAGGTGCAAAGCAGCTGCACATATAGGTACATATTCGAAAAAAAAGCTATGTAATATCTATTGTGAATATCATCAGAAGATTTCTTTTGTTTATTTTTGCTATTAAGCCGGAGCCGGTAGTGGCTCGTTGGTCAACTCGTCAACTGAGGCCGCATATTTTCAACCGACTTCCAAAAAGGAGGAGGTTCTCAATTCGTCTGTATGTTTTTTTGTCTTTGTTAGACGATATTTCGGACAATTATTAATCAATTTTGAAAATTCTTCTTTTATATGATACTTCATAGTTGGTCCCATATAAATTTCATCGAAATCGGTTGAATACTTCATTGAAAATTTTAAATTTTGAAATGACATTATAACTCAGGCAAAGTTTTGACGTGAAGTCGGTTTTTAATGCTCTACATTCGTTGATTATGCATTGGTAAACTCATCCCGCTCAAATATTTTATAATTTGTACATTCGCGAAGAAAACTGTTTGACATTAGATTTAAGAAAGTAATCTTACTAATATTATAAATGTGAAAGTTTGGATGTGTGGATGTATGGATGTTTGTTCCTCAATCACGAGAGAACGGCTTTTGGATGAAATTTGGCATAATGATAGTGTACAGTCTGGAATAGCACATACATTTTTTTATGCCGAAGATCCCGAGGAATTCGAAATTGCGCGAGTAAAACCGCTAGTCAATTGCCACCCTGCCTTATCTAACATTCCATCTGATTGATTGATGAAAGATATCTCTATGTCATGGAAGAAGCTCTCGATAGCAAAAGTGTTACGCAATTTAATGACTACTTTACTAATACTTGAGAATGCACCACTTGCAAACACCGCAATGTCGTCGAAACATGGAACGATAAAAATAAATCAAACACTACCCAAATCTTAGATATTAATATCATTCACATAGTTATCAAAATTGATTTACTTATAGATAATCAACGAATGCAGAAAAAACAGAAATCACTAACATTTTTAAATCCTTGTCAAAACTTTGGCTGAGGTATGGGGTCATCGACGTATTCTCCGTTTCTAATACCTACATATATTTTCGAAACTTTCAAAAAGTGCTAAACCGATTTCGAAGAAATTTATTTGTATTAATCCACTATTAATTTATAAGTATCCTCTATCATATGAAACAGAAATCATCAAAATCGGTTCATAGATGCTGACCAAATTCTTTGTATTTTTTTTTTATAATTGTAATAGGTAAAATGATGATGGTGTACAGCATACTGATATAAAAATATTTATACTAGGTACATTATTTTTCTATTTATTTATAAAAAGAAAGTTTTTCTAAATATCAGTATAAGCAACGCAAATAGTACCTATCTAATCATTTTCTACCCCTTAGACTTGTATTCCCGCGTGTACTGTTTCAACTAAAACAATAGTTTTTTTTTCTTTTTTGTAAGCGGGATGAGTTGACGGATCAAAAATAATAAAATAAATGATTTGGTCAACTCATCTCGCGGGATAACTTTCGAGCGGCCTCTGTTGACCAACGAGCCTTGAGGAACACTAAAGTACTTAGGTATTTAATTTAGAAATCTAACAGGAACAGACGCTAGGCGTTGTAATTATAACTCAACTAATTTAAAAAATCTATCTTGGACCTACGTGCATTGTGCGTCATGGAATCCACCGTCACTTAGGTACCATCATCAAATAGTATTAAAAAGTACCTAGGTAGTTACTTATTAATGAATCGAAATAATTTAAACAAAACGTAGGCACTATGTAATTAGTTGAAATGTAATTAGCGTTTCGCGTTGTTTTTGGCACTTAGTACAAAGTAACCTTGAGTCGACCGCGTAATATTTAAATTTTTAAATTACGGCTTTATTACATACGATAACGTCGAAAGCATGTTTTTGAGTGAAACGCTGCATTGCCTTAATTATCATTATTTTTGTTATAAAATGATACTAACTTAATTCTTATTTAGTGCAAGACATTGTTCTTTGTGCACGACCCTATACAGCCCTAACCATGCCACGCATATAAGCGCCGAGATACGGCGATTACCGTGGCTGATACTTTTGGGGCATTACTAGGGTTGACACATTGGCGTTAACTGACTGACGAAAAATTATGTCTTTATTTCGCTATTTTATTTTGTATACGCACATACCTACTTATCAAGTTCTATAAAATATCGTCTTAAATAAAATAACAAAAACTTGCTTCATTAACTTTCGACCTTAGACTAAGGTAGGTACTTTATTGACGCACAGACTTGTCGTAAAAACTTCAAACGAACATGTAGGTATATGGAGAACATACATATAAACCCCTTTCCGGTATAATTTTATTGGTAAACAGTTTATTCTCAGAAATCTCTTGCCTTACTAAAACCAGATTAATTATGATTTGGGCATCAGGCTATGTTTTTTTAAAATGAATAAATACTTAATTTAAGATAAAAGGAACCATAGATACTTCAAAGTCCTATTGTAAGGACTATTAGGAAACCTCCATTAGTCACTGTGCAGTCGTGTTACATATTGTAAATTAACCAAATTAAATGCCTAATATTTCTTAAATATTTTTTATTTTAATCTCAAATTTGGACAGAACGTTTTATTTGAAGCACTCCAGATTAGGTAAATATAAAATATTTCGGTCGTGCCCCCGAACCATTGCGAAACGTCGCGTCGTCGGCGGTGTTAAAATCACAAAGGCCGAACAAAGGTTGATGAAATTGTTCTGTGAGGTCTAGAATGTTTTGTGAAATATCAATTTAATGTGTATTTGCGTCAAACGGACAAGTCGTTATATTTAACTATCGGCAAGTTTCGTAGGAAAACTACCCGTAGGTTCTCTACAAAAAATTGTCAACGGTGACTGTCAAGACATGATTTACATCTTTAGTGTCTGTCTACTATAATTTAATAAGATTGATCGCGACCTTAAAAACTGAAAGAGTAATTTGATTAATTTTCATTGAAGAAAAGATTAATCCATCCTCACAAACTTTCATGCTTGTAGGTACCTACCTAAGTAATAGGATAAAATGTGTATTGTTAAACCATCACTAAAGCAGTGAAACCAAATTAACATAAGAAGACATTACAATGAAGAAGTGTATACCTGAGACTAAGGAAAAAAACAACGACTTAACAAGAATCATAAATACTTTTTGTAACAAAATTCGTAATATTATTTTAATATGTAACTACCTGTTATGAAATTAATTATAGACTTGAACTCATTGGCATTGAATAAACACTAAGTAAATATCTACAAGGTTTACTTGTTTGGACTAATTTTGTTCTTTTTTACTGCCCATTGTGCGACAAATTCTATTTAATTCGTTTGTGGTTTATGTAATACACTAAACTATTTCAATTACCTATTACAGATACAATATTAATGCATTCATTGATAAGATAACACAAAAAAAACCCGCGGCCTCCGTGGGCCAGTGAGAAAATAATCGACTTCGAAAAGCTTTTGTTATTTTTTTAAATAGGTAGGTTTTAACTAGGAAGGTATATCTGACACAGTCTAGATTTCGTAAATAAAAACGTAATTATATGAATACAAATGTATGAAAATCTATTTGGTGTGTACGTACCTATTTGATCTATGACTATACAGGGTGTAAAATGAAGTCTCCCTCCCTATATCTTTGAGGTATGCTTTAGGTAGGCACCGTTTCGTAAATTTTGTATAAATCCTAGGAAAACAAACTCCAAAATAACAGCAAGGACATGACTTATTTAAGTAACACGTTAAGAGGCACGTAAGTACGTAAGCAAGGTGCTAAGAATTATCTAATAAAAAAATTAAAAATGGCTTACAGGTACTTAATATACCTATTATTTTAATGATTTCACTTCTTACAAAAATTAACGAATAATCTGAATACCTAGCTAATGAAATTTATTACTCGGCGTGGAAAATACCTAAACAACCTTAAAAAAGACTAACAGAACTATAGATGCCAATAAAATAATAATCAGGAAATAATACAAAGATTTTTATCTAAGTATAAGTAATCACTTACATCTTAATTTATTTTCTATCCAAGTACCTAGGTACCTATGCTAGTATTTTCTAGTATTTCAATGTATGATAAAATTGATAAAGCTAGGCAACTACCCCAAAATTATTATAATTAGTGCCAGTATTGAAACGAACAACATGTAAATAAAAAGAAAAAAAACATTGATAACAATAATAGTCGTACAGGGAAATCTTAAACTAGTTAAATAAGTGCTTAAAAACCAATTCGCCGACGCACAGTCCCAGTTTTCAGGAATAAAACTATAAGCCGGCAATTTTGTGAAGGTTAGGTATTAACTTGCGCGTTTGCAAAGTTGCGCATCACCTAAACACGGCCGGTTTGCACACAGTTTGGCCTACGTGACTAGAGGCCCCCTTGCAATGGTGTCGTGGCGCCAAACAAATTACCGCCTTATTGACGTTCTTAAACCGAACGGTAAACATCAAGCATAAATAGTGTCAGAAATGCGTTAATGCATTTATGAGATTAAAATTTAACACAAATCATCACCACCGTCTCTTATATAATCACAAAAAATGCACGTGTTCAAAGTCGCGTATCAGCTGATTTATTCTAATACTTACCCCAAGAATGAACTACATTTACGAAAAGAGATACAAAAGCGAACAGGCACTGCTTTTTCAACATTTTGATTCATAAATTTTCAGCCGCGTTTTAATTAGCACATTTATATCGTAATGCGTTCGCGGGAGTTTCAGTAAATGTCAACTAGAGGGCACACGTACTGACGGCCACACGGCGCGCGTGACGGACCGAAACTGAATGAATAACAGAAAGAAATGTCCGTTTTGCCTTGCGTGGCTGTGCCAAAGATAGTACTGATTTTATTGATAGTGTTCTTATTAAAATCTACAAGTGTCTTTTCTTATCAATTAATAAGCGGCGCCAGTATTTGATAAATGAAAAATGATTAAGTAAAGAATTTTTAATAGGTGACCTCGAAACGATAACGTTAAATACACATGATGCACATACATACCCCTTAAAAGATAAGATATATTGTGCAGTGTGCAAATCGCGCCAGGTAGAAAAATAATACAATAAAGCTGAAATGGTTTGTTTATTTGGACGCGTTAATATCTAAATATACTGTTCGGATTTGAAAAAGTAAAACTCTCGGGAAGTTCCTATCTACTTAGATGGTAAATTTCTTCAGGGCATTGATCAAGGAATGCTGGCCTACTGATAAAAAATAAGTACCTACGCTAATGATTAATAAAAAACCGTTTTTATTTAACTTTATTGGTTACTATAGAAGCACAATATTTTAGAAATAAGAAAAATGTAGGTTCTTAAGAAAATAAGACTGGGAATTAGACCAAGACCCAGACAGGTGATTTAATTTATAATATTTTTGTTATCTTAGATTTTACCATAGTAGGTATAAGTAGTCTATGGTACCTATAACTAATCCTATACTACACTTACTATGTAGGTATAGTCAAAGTCAAAGAATTCTTTATTCGTAGGTAAGTATTTACCTACTTAGGTAAGGTGAGTGGGGGCAAGATCGAACGTATTTTTAGTAGTGTTGTTTTTGAATCCTTGTGAAACACTACATATTTATCAAAATTTAAACTTGATGTCTTGTGGATGACGACCAGAGAGTATATTTTTAAACTAGTTTGTTAAATTTCATTTACATCTATAAAGTAATGAATACTTACCACACCAAGCAACATTTGCAAGGGACAAAAATAAAACAGGGGAAAGACGGAAAGGTGACGGGGAAAGATCAAAGTATTTTCTAAAATCGTTTAAGAGAATGACATACATTCTTGGTCAATACTAGTCTATGGAATTTAATGCCCTGAAAACCAAATAACAGACTCAAGCGTCAAAACGCCTAAGGAAGCAAAGACAAGACAAATATTTTGATTTTTGTATTTCAGTCTTACCCCACCGGGGAAAGATCGAAGTTGATGTTCTCAAACATTGCTGAGCGATTGCTTAAAGTAAAATTGATAATAAAAGTTAAAGGCAAAATTAGCAAAAAACAAAAAATCTGATTTTGTTAGATTTGTCATATTTTGTAGCATAATATTATTCCAAATATCTTACTCAAAAATTGATATGTTCATCTTACCCCATCAAAATGTAATGGGTAAAGATAGAAAATTGTGTCAATTCCTAAAATACGAGTAATGGCAAAGAAACGATTTAATAACTCAAACGTAAATAAAATGTAATTATTAAATATCCAAAAGAATCCGTTATACCTAGCTTTGAATAAAAGTTACAGGATGCGGGGTAAGATAAAAATACTTGAAGAAAAACGCAAAAAGTCAGATTGTATAATTTTGTAAAAAAAAATATGTTTCTGTGCAATAACCTTCAAACGATGACTGAGGCATAGGAGAAAATTAAATGGCGGGTTAAACAGTGCTGCAAAGACTTCTAAAAATCTGCTAGATATGGCGTTATTGTTGACTTTCTGTCTTACCCCGTTTTCCATCTTCCCCCCACTTACCTTATATCGTAATTTATGATTTGTGTTCTCCGAAGCACGGAACTAATTTTTTTAGCCCACATAAATTACTTTTCAGTAATCTAGTTCCGGTATATTAAGTGACATTGGCAAGACGTTTTTTTACATACACTTATATCCCACTAATAATACTAATTCTAATAATAAAAATATAACCAAGATTAACTAGTGTTATGAAAGTAAGATAAAAGATAAATGAACATTAGAAAGAGTACTTATACTCAAGAGTTTCTTTAGATTTTAAGCACCTATGAGTTTTCCGAGTAAACACTAAAATCAAAACATCTCAATCAATAATGGTGGAGTATCCAAAAAAAATTATTAAACGACCCGTACTGCCTATACTATAACCCCTATCCTATTCTAGTTATAAGGGACTTTGCGCTAATAAGCAATTTAAACACCCTGTAATTTAGAAAACAAACTAAACTTATTTAATTATGGCAGTAAAATCGAAAGCTATTATTACTTACAATGAAATGTAGAAATATGCTCAATTATATTTCGTCGCTTCATTCTTCAGATATTATATAACAGGTAGTCCTTTTTAGGTACTAGGTAACTTCGCACAATTTAAAGTATCATAAAAAAAAACACTGTGGCGGGGCGCCGCGTGGCATGATCCACCCGGTTCGCGCCAAGCCCTCATTCTTTTTTCGTGCGTGGTAACAAGCATACGTCATTTACTTTAATCATTTACTTAAGTTTTTACAAAATGTTAAACGTACAGCAGAAGAACAGCTTCAACATTATAATATAAAGATAAAAAAGTTGGAACAAAAAATAAATAAAAAACGGAAACAGCGAATTATTTCTACCGATGAAGAAGAAATCTTACAAGGCAAGAGCTACTTATTCAGTGTAAAAATGTTATTTAAAAAATCAGAGCAGAAAATGCGTGTAATCTATAATAGATATATCACGTTAACTGCTCAATATCGTTGTGATGTAAACTTTAATAAATTTTATCTGATCTTATCGATCACCTTTTGTTTTCAATACGACTACAGAAAATGCGGGTAATCTCAAGGAGATTTATCTCGTTGTCTGTAATACGTTATGGGCGTTATATTAATATGAATTAGACATAAACATGTCGCCTCCAAGGTTATTTAAAAAATCAGAGCAGAAAATGCGTGTAATCTATAATAGATATATCACGTTAACTGCTCAATATCGTTGTGATGTAAACTTTAATAAATTTTATCTGATCTTATCGATCACCTTTTGTTTTCAATACGACTACAGAAAATGCGGGTAATCTCAAGGAGATTTATCTCGTTGTCTGTAATACGTTATGAGCGTTATATTAATATGAATTATATGTTTGTTAAAACATAAACATGTCGCCTCCAAGGTATGAGTTACCGCTACCGCTGGATGATGTAAACCTGGATAACCAGAAGACTGCCGCGTCATTCACTGTGGATCAAAAGCTATCTGCAAAGACGCTCCCTAATCCGGAGCCGTCAATATCACAAGACGCACCAGGTATATCGGTAGAACCTAATCCCGATCTGGATCCAGAGCTGTTTACTGCACTTGGAGCTGCAAATTCCGATACACCCGAATTTGGCGCTAAAATACACGATACGCTCTCAAATTTATGGACACCTTTACTAAGAAAAGGACTGTCCAAAGAAGACAAAGATAAATTAACCATAGAAAATACGGTACCCGAAAACTGCAAAAACTTGCAAGCCCCAAAATTAAATGCGGAAATCTTGGCAGCCATAACTGACATAGCACGAGCACGTGACAAAAAAAAAAAAAAAAACCAAAACTTTCAGCAACAGCTGGGGTACGGTATTACCGCCATAAATCGAGGGATTGACGTCCTCCTTGGGAAGGAAGAAAACAAATGAAGGCCCTCCGTCACGTAAGTGATGGATGCCGCCTATTATCAGACCTCCACTTTATGTTAACCAAAGATAGGGTAAAACTGATTTTACCGAATTTGGATACAAACTTTAAACATGTTATACAAGACTCCGAAAGAGACAAAACTTTATTCGGAAGTTCAGTGCCGGAAAAAATAAAGGCAAGTAAAGCCATTGAAAAGCAGGGAGCCCTAATTAAAAAAGGCCCAGCCAAAACAGCCGCCTCTCAAATATCAACGGTCAACCGGTCGTCTCAGCAGGGAAACTGAACAGGACCTCCTCGTTACCCGTCGTTCAGGGGGGGGCGGGGAGGTCAGAGGAAACCGACAGCAGCTCAAACACAGCAGCGCCCACAATCGAACTCTGCGTTCAACGCCAAGTTCCAGCCGCAGACTTCATCCAGGATGCGTGCTCCGACCCAACATTAATCAAGGTACATGCATTATTTTATGATTGTTGGACAAAAATAACTAAAAATGAAGTTATATTGAAGTGGCTAAAGTATTTATTTAGAATACCATTCGATACTCAAATTTGTCAGTATTCTATTCCTAAAAATAATTTGTCATCATGTGAAAAACGAGACATGAAAATAGCTATAAATAAATTATTTGACTTAGGGGCTATAAAACCTTGTTCTCCTTCAAATGATCAATGTATTTCAAATATATTTTTAGCTCCGAAACCTAACGGAGAAAAAAGGTTTATACTAAATTTAAAATCTTTAAACAAGTTCGTAACAAAAGTACATTTTAAAATGGAATCTTATAAAACAGAAAGTACCTACGATTCGAATTCCAAGAAAATGATTCGTCTGAGCCGATCACTTACGAGTTCACAGCAATGCCGTATGGATTATCGATAGCTTTGTGGGTATTTACAAAAATTATGCGTGAAGTAATGAGTCATTTGAGAAAACAAGGTTTTAAGTCTACTACCTATTAAGACGATCTTCTTATTGGAGATACATATGAAGAATGCATGATTAATGTAAGAGAAACTTTGAAGTTATTACATTGTCTAGGTTTTATTGTAAATTTCGATAAAAGTCACATTGTACCAAAAAAGTCAATCAAATTCATAGGTTTTATGTTCAACACAGAACAGATGTCTATTACGTTACCTGGCGATGAGCGGAATAACATTGCACAGTTAATAAATAGGTACATTAATCTTAAAACTTGTTCAATACGAAATTTCGCTAAACTTATAGGTGTATTGATCGCAGCCTGTCCAGCCACAAAATATGGATTCTTATATACAAAAATATTAGAGAGACAAAATTTTTTAGCCTTAAATAAGTTCGGAGGAAACTATGAGGCAAAAATGAATCTCAATAAGATATTACTAAAAGATTTATGGTGGTGGAAAAATAATATTAATATTATTTCTTGTCCAATCATTACTCAAAATTATAAGTTAGAAATTTACACCGACGCATCTAGGACAGGCTGGGGAGCAGTATGCAAAAATAATAAATATAGTGGTTCATGGACGAACAGTGAAAAATAAAATAATATTAACTTTTTAGAATTACTCGCGGTTTTGTTAGGTCTCAAAAGTATAGCTAGTGAAGAAAAAGAAAAGAAAGAAAGAAAGAGTCCAGAAAACTTAACCCTGATACTGAATGGGCCCTCTCGGATAGCGCTTTCCAACTTATTGTAAATAGTTTCGGGCCCATTAAGATCGACTTGTTCTCAAGTCGAGCCAAATGTAAATTATTTGTCACCTAGAAGCCTGAACCTGATGCAGTCGCAGTTGATGCATTTACAATAAGCTGGGCTGACTTGGATTTTTATGCATTTCCTCCCTTTTCTCTTGTATTAAAATGTTTACGAAAAATCATTGATGATAAAGCCGAAGGGGTACTTGTATTCCCCTTCTGGCCTTCTCAGCCATGGAGTCAGCACCCACTGCACTCCAGCCTTACCCTGGGTGCCGCGAGGCTCTCCGGGCGTCGTTCAGCCGGCGCGGCTGCCCACCAGAGGCTCTCACGTTGATGCTCGCCTCGCTCGCAGACACTACTATTCGCTAGTACAACGTCTCATTGAAGTTATGGTTTCAAGAAGTGTGGTTATGAATTAATAGTTTCGAAAAATCCATTCCATTAGTTCTTTGATTCTTAAACGAGCAATTTAATAAGGGATGTTCTAACGGTTCATTAAATACGCATCGATCTGAATTATCTCTTTTATTAGGAGAAGAGATAAGTGATAATAGTTGTGTTAAACGCCTCTTAAAAGGAGCCTATAAAACTAAACCTATTAAGCCTAAATATTCATTTACTTGGGATCCAAATTTAGTACTAAATCAACTGTCTTCTTGGTATCCAAATATTAATTTATCATTAGAAAATATTACAAAAAAAAAAAAAAAACTCGTTACATTATTAGCTTTATGTACCGGTCAAAGAGTACAGACATTGTCTTTAATTAAATTAGAAAATATTGTTTTTCAATCTGATAAAGTAAATATTATTATAACAGATATAATCAAGACTTCCGCTCCAAATCGTGAACAGCCCTTATTATCTCTCCCTCTTCTCAAACTTTCAAAGCAATATCAACATATGCCCAGTATCAACTTTAAAAGAATATATTTTTATTACAAAAAATATCTGAGGTTCAAACTCCGGGAATCTCTTCGTAACATTCAAAGCTCCCCACAGAACTGCATCAAGTCAGACGCTAAGTCGATGGATTAAGCAAACGCTCGCCACGAGTGGCATTGACATGAGCGTTTTAGTGCGCACAGCACACGACACGCGTCAACCTCAGCCGCGCGCGCGGCCGGTATCAGTGTCGATGTCATTCGAAAAACGGCCGGGTGGACACAAAACTCACAGGTGTTCGCAAAGTTTTACCATCGGCCTTTAGATGATCAACAAAATAACTTTGCTTTGTCGATACTTAACAATACTTAACCTAATATTAAAAATAGTTATTGAATATTACGTATTTTGATATTAAGTAAATTACTACATTAAAAATTATGTGTCTATAAATAGACTATCACTAAGTTTCATTAATTTAAGCTGATTATAATTTCTAGCAACTCAAATAAAGTAAGATTATTTGAAGCTCATTATGCAATAATACTAATTATTAAGTACTATAATAATAAAATATGTAATTACATATTTATATCTTTACTTATTTCAATTCCAAGTATATACCTAAACAAAACTTTCTATCTCTGAAAATCTACCTGTTATATAATATCTGAAGAATGAAGCGACGAAATATAATAGATGATTAAACGAACTTCTAAGTGAAGTTCTATCGCTATTATATGAGTCGCTTCATTCGAAGATATGACGTACCCACCCACCCCGGAACCCATTTAAAAGTTTCGTTTAGGGTCTCTAAAGAATGAGGGCTTGGCGCGAACCGGGTGGATCATGCCACGCGGCGCCCCGCCACAGTGTTTTTTTTTATGATACTTTAAATTGTGCGAAGTTACCTAGTACCTAAAAAGGACTACCTGTTATATAATATCTTCGAATGAAGCGACTCATATAATAGCGATAGAACTTCACTTAGAAGTTCGTTTAATCATCTATTATGTACAATATCCTCAAATACAAAAAATATTGTCCACATACCTGCCTAGCAGATAGCCCACGGCCTCACATTGAGCTTCATTAGGAGGTGTTTGTGAGGATGTAGGTAAACGTACCTACGAATGACTGATTGGAAACATGGTGCCTGGAATCATACAACCTATACATATTTACTTTTTTATCCCAATATTCACACGGGATAGACTTATGTCGACTTATGTCGAGCATAGGACAAACAATTCAAGCAAATGACCTTGTGACCTAAAGGATTTTAACCTACTTAAGAATATAATAGAATAGAATCAGTTTGAGAATAGGTTCATGATTTAATCCTGAACGCTAAGTACTCTCGTATAATCACGTGCATTAATATGTGCACACTTCGCAACTTATTCGGTAGTGATAAGGTTCAAAATTCAATGAAAATGTATTCATATAATTAGACGTGACTGTACACTGAGAAATGGATGACGGTGATGACTGATAACTGTCAACCTGACACGAACCACTTCAACCACTTCATATGTTTATTTGATTACAAAAAAAAACTATAACATTCTACAAAGGTAGGTACGACAAATTAACTTATAAAGCAATCTATATAATTCTACATGGATTTCCGGTCACGAGTATTTTGCTTCCTCGTCTATCAATCCTATAACACCCATATCCGGGTGACAAAGATTAAAATCTTTGTCGATAATTCACGGTAGCACGGGTCTTAGAAAAAACATATCTTACGTTTTTTTTTACTTAGACTTACGTATAAGTTGACAGGTGTGGTGGCACGCTTATTTGAATAAGATAATTACATTAATTACCTTCAAGATTATTTAGGTAGGTACCTACATTTATCTGCCTACCTATGTTATGTCCACTGACCGGGTATACCTACAGAAAATAATTTATAATCGAAAAATGACTTTCCACAAGAATAGAGAGACAGCGGCGCGGGCAGCGATTTCTGCGACACGACAGAAAGTATTGACGTCCTGGAATTTTGAAAGTGACCCACCAGTCACCCTTTATAAGCCTAGGCACAGGCAGTTCGCTACATGGTATCCCATAACACAAGCTATGCTTACTTTGAGGCCATGTAGTTGGTGTGATTGTCTGGGGATTTTATTTATTTATTAATTGTTCGACGTATGTACATAAGCAACAACCTACGGTCTCTGAATTTTAGTCTCCAATTTTTTTAAAAGATCTTAACACAATATTACTTACGTACCCACCTGTAAAATTTTTTTTAACCACTGTTTTTCGTAATCGTAGCATAATGGCAGATATCGATCGGCTATGAAGCCAAGATGATTGAAGTACTCAGTACAATGGTAAAAAAACTGGCTAGAAGTCGAACTGTTTTATTATTCGAAGTAGAGTTATGTAGGTACATAGCTTAATTTAATTATAATTTAATAAAGATATTTTTGTAAGTGATTAATGTGTAGGTAAGAAACTCTGTTCCCTCAGTCAAACTGTTTTTAAGGTTTTGTGGGGGATACATTTAAGATAAATATGTATGTAGGTACTTATTAAGTAGTACGTATGTATTTACTAATAATTATTTAAAAAATGCAAGCAGGCATTGAAGCAAGCATTATCTACAATGGAAAGAAGTGACATCTGTACAATATTACCGAAACTAACTGTAGCCAAATAGTAGGCGAAGTTACTTTTGTATTTCAACTTGCTGCCCAAAACATATTTAGAGATTTCAATAGATGTCGCTAGTAGTAAGATTGTGTAAGTTTTAAAGTTTAGAAAATGAGAAAAACTGTAATAACTGTGCGTGGTGATAACCGGTGGGTTTCAATATCGAATCTCAATCTAAATTCCATATTTTATTCATACAATAAAGATATTATATTGAAAACCACTGTTCGGCCTGATTTTTCAATCGTCAGATAAAAGTTATCTGACGAATGAAGTATGACTCGGCGCCACGGAACACAGCTCGGCGGAATAATGTTGTTTTACGACTTTTTAAAATTTTATGACAATGAGATATAATGAATGACAATAAACCTGGGACGAGCTTGAAGCTGTCGAGTAATACCTGATTCATTAGATAATTTTTATCTGACTATTTAAAAATTGGGCCTAACTCAAATTATCTTTAAAATCAATTATAAAGAATACCAACGAACCAGCTAATAACCTTGTGTAATTACTGATCCGCCGATCAATGTTTTGCTAGGTATTTTTTAAACTTATTTAAAGTCATAAAACTTTTTATGCATAACTTCTGTCTTCTTCGAGCTACTGTCATACGAGTACACATGCACAGTAGCTGTCTACTGTCATATCAGCTGCTCGCACTGTGTAACCTATCCTTTAGCCGCAAAATAAATGACTTACCTACAGCTTCTCCCTTTATCAGCCTCCTTACCTGTTGTAATTGAGGTGAATCGAGGATTAAGTATTTTAGAAGGTGTTTGCAACGGCTTTACCCGCGCTTATTCCAATACCGGTATAAAACCTAATATAATAATAATAATAATAATAATTTTATTTATTTGTAACCAGAAAAAAAAAAATAAGTACAAAAAACATTATAGGTACATTGTTATGGGCTTTAAACAATTAAGACTTAAATCTAATGGTTACATAGTATAATGGTCACAGAGAGAATGTCCCTGACTCCGAAACTACTGTAAGTGTGCTATCGGAGCCAGTGATTCCTAAGGAAAGGCATCTGAATAAGATTTATTGGTAGTTTTGTCACGTATACAAGATTTCAAAAGCTGTTACAAAAGTAGGAAAAATAAACTATTTTTGTACATATGAAAGGAGAAGTGTGTGTGTATGTATGTGTGTTTGTGTGTGTATTTGTGTGTGCGTGTGTGTGAATGAGGAGTGTAATTGATGGATGAGTAGATATAGTGTATGACAATATTTTATTTATTGAAATTTAATTGAAATGTATTAAATGACCTTATTAAGAATATTTTCGGTTTTTTCATAATCTAACGTTAAGAGGTAGTTTGTCAGTTTTTTCTTGATTTCAAATATGGTAAGTTCATAAATTGAGATGTTTTTATGGATATAATTATAGATTTTTGAGGAAAGGATGTCAAAGTGATTAGAGGCAGCTGAGGTTCTGTGATTATTTATGTGACAGACTTTTACACGGGAACGTTTCGTCAATTGGTAAGACTCAAGTGGCAAGTCCTTATGCTTTCTGATAATGCATCTGAGAATAAATAATTGACGCACAGTCAAAACTTGACACTCGTTATATAAGGATGAAGTAGAGTAGCGAATGGGCTTAAACGTCATGACTTTGAGTAATGCACGTTGTGCTCTTTCCAGTTCCAGCATGAGAACTTTACCTGCACCTCCCCATACAGGGATGCAATAAGAAATAATTGACTGAGACAGTGCCAAGTAAACATTCTTCACTGTTCTGTAATCTGCTATGTGTCTGAGAACTTTAAAAACGTAGATTAGTTTTCTAGTACGTGATTTTAGCGATTTAATGTACAAGTGCCACTTTAAATTAAAATCAATAATAATACCAAGATATTTAACACTGCTTACAAAACCTATAGAGACACAGTCACAGATACTAGAGGCAGAATCACAGGAGTGTATTGTCAAGTTACAGTTATGAACTGGAGGAGCGCTTGCTAAGGTTAAAGAGAAGGGTATTATGTGGGTTTTTTTGTAGTTTAAGGTCAAAAAATTTGTTGAGAGCCAGTTACCAACACATTCAAGAGCCTTAGTAGCGGACGCTTTGGCACTATCCCAGTCTTCTCCGTGCACAATTAGCGCAGTATCATCTGCATAAACGAAAGTTTCGCAATTCGGAATAGGAAGCTTACATAATTCGTTTATGTACACAAGAAAAAGCGTGGGGCCCAAAATACTACCCTGTGGGACGCCAAAATTAATAGGTTCAATGTCACTGATGTATGAGTCAATTTTCACCCTCTGCATACGATCAAGGAGATAGCTCTTGAAGATATTCAAAGAGTGACCACGAACCCCATACGATTCCAGCTTGTTAACAAGTATTGGGATCGAGACTGTGTCAAAGGCCCTGGAGAGATCAAGAAAAATGCCTAAACACTTTTGTTTATTGTCCATTTTGGAAACTATGAAATTTGTAAGCTTGGTGACTGCATCTTCTGTGGAAACTTTTGAGCGAAAACCGAATTGATTGCTGGCTATCAAGTTGTGTTTTTCCAAGAAACTAATGAGTGCATTGTTCAAGATTCTCTCCAAGACCTTCGAAAGTACAGGCAGAACAGATATTGGTCTGTAATTTGTGACCTCGGATTTATTCCCTTCCTTATAAATGGGATGGACCAGTGCTGTTTTAAGTGCTTTTGGAAATACTCCAGTTGAAATTGAGAGATTACAAATATGCGTAATTGGGAGCACGAGAGCATCTTTGGAGGCTTTGATAATGGAAGGGGAGATATTGTCCCAGCCTGATGCACAGTCAGATCGTAAACCCATTATAATGCGTTCAACCTCATCTGGTTCCACTTCAATCAAAGCCAATGAATTGGGTGGAGATACTGTAGGAGGACCTGCAATTGACGTAGGAGGTATAATTTTATCTGCCAGTTTCTTTCCTATGTTAGCAAAAAAATTATTTACCACGTTTATAGATTTATGTGCTTCCGCATCCAATTTAAGTAAATCCTTAGGTGATTCTTTATTTATGTTGAAATTTGTTGCTTCTTTGATAACATTCCATAAGACTTTGGAGCTCCTAGCATCTGCAAGTTTAGTTTTATAATAATCACGTTTAAGTTTACGTACTAGACAATTAATGAAATCACGATACCTTTTATAAGTTAAAGCAAGAATTTCATTATCTGGGGCTTTTCTTACTTTACTATGAAGTTTGTCCCTGTTACGTAGGCAACGAAGCGGGCCTGGAGTTATCCAGGGCTTAAGAACGTTTTTCTTGTGAGGGATTGGATTTTTTACGGTATGGGATATTATGGTCTTTCTGATTTTATCGATGAGAGTATCAGTAGCAATATCTGCATCCAAGCAATTCAAAACTGGAGAATAATCCATGTGATCAAGATCATCTTTTATAGCATTAAAATCAGTTTTAATCATTATCTTTGCGGATTTGTCACGAAAGCGATTACGGTTATTTAAGCATAACATAGTAGGGATATGATCAGTGATTGGGGATTCAATAGCAATAGCTATGGAGTTATATTTATTATTAGAGTTTATCATAATATGGTCTAAGCAATTCTTAAGTCGGGTGGGGAAAAGATGAGCTGGTAATAAGCCAAATGAAGCCATGGACGTAAGATAGTAGTCAGAATGAACATCAGTGTTATTTTCTTTTATGTCTACATTGATATCCCCAATAACTGCAATAAGGTGGTAGTTTTTTAAGCCTGTTACGATACTATTAATACTATTTATAAAGTTGTCCAGATTTAAGTACGATGGAGATCTATATATAGCAAGGATTGTAATTTCTTTATTAATGGTACACACTAAACAGTTGCCATCGATAAAATCAGGTTCCCAAACATGGACTTCAATGTCATGTCTGGCATATATAACCACACCGTCATTTTGTAGCATATTATTGTTTGTGTGATATGTTGTGAACCCCTGCAGTTGTGGAATGTTACAGTTATTTTTAAGCCAACATTCACTTAGGATCAATATATGGAGGTCAAACTTTAACAACGCAAGGGTAGCAATGCATTGATCTATGTTTTTATTAATACTCCTAATATTAACGTGTAGACACTTAAAATAATTAGAAGGGTTGCCAAGTATCTCATAACAGGTGTCAGGAAGACACTTCAAAGATTTTGCAATAGCAAAGGAGTCAATGTCGTTGTTTACTGAGTTAAAATCGAATTTTGATAACTAAAACACTATATATATTTGCGGCAATAATTATATGAAAAAGCATGTGCGATGTGTACAGTAGAACTAGCATTTTAACTGGGTCAAAATAAAGATCATAGACCATTATCCAGTTTGAAACAAGATGAATATGAGGAAATGCCAAGAAGCCAAAGTTAAGGAATGCCATTTTTATAGCTTGTTGACAAATTATGAATTGTCGAAAAAATATTATTGTGATTGTGTTGTTTGTAAGTGTAAATGTGCAGTGTGTCTGTGTGTGTGTGTTTTGTAAATACAATGACAAACAATTTCTTAACCATAAAAACATTAAGATATTAAGATCTATTTTAGAATAATTAAAGTGTAAAAAAAATAAAAATATTAAAGGCAATAAAGTGTTATAGAAAATTTGAGTTTTATCATTCTTAACTAAAGACTCACTTGAACTAAATGAAGATAGTCACTTTTCAGTTTTAAGATCACACAAACACTGTTCTGATATAATACGGATTGGCGAAGAACCTTGTTCCTTACGGAGGAGAATTTTGCTGTTTGATATCCAACAGTATTTGTATCCTTGGTCTTTAGCAAAACAACGCGCTTCGTAGTATAACTTCTTTAATGATGGCGGCAAGTGTTCATCTACATAAAAAGGTTTCTTTTCGCCAGGTAGTCCAATGTGTTTAGTGTTGATTTTTTCTTCAGGTTTACGTGAGCTATTGAATTTTCGAACTAGGGATAGAAACTCTTGTTTAGTCTGTACTTTAGAGAACTCAACGACAATGTTAGCGGCTGAGTTCGGTTTCCCTGGTGCACGGTATATATCACGGAGATCAAACGGCTGCAATTCCATATTTACTATCTTCCCGATTCTTGTTATTAAGTCGGTAAGGTCGTTGGTACTTTCCTTGTCCTTCGAAGGGAGGTTCCGAATTTCGATGGTAGCGGAGCGCGAATATTTCTGCAGTTCCTGAACTTTGTGTTCCAATTTCAGAATACAACCCCTGCATTCCTTTTTTTCAGCTTCAAGAACCCTGATCTTCTCCTTCATTTCCTCATACATTTCATTTATCATACCCATCGACTTATCGAGTTCTTGGTTAGTTTTCTGTATGGAATTGCACTGAAATTTCAAATCCGATAAGTCGAAAGCAAGTTTCTTTAGAGTTTTCTCTTGCTCGGTTTTCCAGGATGAAAGAGTAGTATTTTGCTCTGTTTTCCATGTAGCTAGCATGTCTCTTATTTCATCCTTAAATTCCGTAAGAATTTTATTTAGGGACATGTCAGTGTTGAATTTCTTTCCCCTCACTGTAACGTTAGTTTGATCAAAATCTTGTGTTTTATGTGGAGTATCTGAATCTGATGCGGGTGGCGAACGTTGTAATGGCATTCTGAGTTAATATAATAGGTAAATTTGTAAATAACAGGAATTTGCAACTCCGACTGGTCCACACGTGCCGATTTCCGTAGCCCGACTACGGCTGAATGTAGCATTGACGTCACGTATTCCGTAGTATGGTCTACTATTTCGCCGCAATCGTTCACTTTACTCGTAGACGAATGGTACAAGCTCCGCTTCTCAGTCTAAGAGTTGCGAGTTCAAGCCCCGCAGACGACGGGTTTTTTTAAGATGTTTAAAACTGTTAGTTATTCTCGCAACAGATGTACTCAGCTTTCTGCACGGCGCGTGTGAAGGAGAAGTCCGATAGAAATCAATATGGCCGCCGATGCATATGGGGTCCACTGCAGGTTAGAGCAGGAGCCACCGATGTCAGCACATGAACCATGCAGACCCAGATAGAGAAAGATAACCGTTCTTCAGCAAAATGGCTGCCGGGTCTTATGAGCACACCTATGAGAGTGACAAGGAGGGTCCGATATTTCTTCACAAACAGAACAAAACTAAACAGATTCACTGACTGCAACTTCCAAAACACACATATAGAGCGACAGAGGGACAAAATACACGTCCGCACTCGACGAGCACAAGAATAGGAATCTATGGGGATAAATCGTGTACAATGTCTTCAAAGAGAACGTCTGACTGTATGTTTGTTCGGAGTAATCCTCGGAACTAGGTAGGTACCTAAATTAAAATAAAATATTCAACCTTCTTTAAAAAGTTCTGTGGAATATAATACTTGTACTACTTATTGTACACAAAAGCGATTTTAATTCAAATGATTCAATTTAATTCAATCAAACCCGTGCACATGACTAACAGTTTCTCATGGACGCAAACCTTAAGGGATTTCGTTTTCACTCTCATAGCCCTACCATTGGGGTGAACTCTGATGCGTTGACCCTTTTACACCCGCTCTTACATTCTAACTTGCCATCTGGCGATATTATCACATCTAATTGATGGAGTATTGTGCGTACATACACTGCAACCGCGATGTCACATCTGATCCAATAATTAAAATATATTTATAATAGCTTAAAACTATATTACCAAAAATATGGATGAAATAGTATTTTATTCGTTCTTAAACCAGTGTACTGTTTTAAGAACGTATAAAATCCATCCCCATCTTAAATAGCCGAAAATTGTGAAATTGAGGTCAAACGACGGTCTAGTTGTAGTAAGAATAAAGATTCCGGACTCCGTCGAGCTATACGTATTTGGTAAAATAAGTTTTGATTTTAATAGTACCTAGGTATTATAAAAAAATAACTGTTACTAAAAGCTATGACTTAGTACTAAGTACCTAGGTATACTATTATTTAGTCCTTTAGTTTTCGGACAATTGGGCTAAGGTGATCCTGCCTGTCTTAAGAGGCGACTACATGGAAGAACAGCCAGGACTGAACTCTAAATGTTGGGGCATTAGAGGTTTAAGACGGAAGTGGTCCAGGGAAGGCGCGTAATGAATCGCAAACAGGAGAAGGTGAACGGAGACGAGGTAACAACTATACATAGCACTAAGAAGCACCGCTGCGTCCCTCAGGAGATCCCGGAGCTTCTTTGGTGCGCCGTCTTTTGGCACAGTAAAAAAAATTGACGTCGACTGTTCGTTTCGTCCGTCGACCGACGGCGTCGATCCCACATAGCGCGACATCATCCCAAGGATGTCGGGTTTCGAACCAAAGATTACGCCCTCGTCAAAAAAAAATGAAAGTTATATATCCTATTATTAATTTCATTCGCTCATTTAAAAGAATAGTTTGTCGAATTTAAAAACTTATTTCTGTACTTCGTTTCATACAAAATAACACCCGCAAATTTAAATTGTTCTTTACAAGCTACGAATAAGTCCTTACGATACTCCTGCTAGGATTATATGGAAGAAGGTTTCGTTTTACTTCCACGGAATTACTAATTTGGAGCAAATTTAGTGCACAGGTGAATCGTATCCTGGATTACACTGGATACAACAAATGTTACTTTTTATTTCCGTAGTAGAGTCCCGTGGGACTATATTACTGTATCTATTACACAGGAGGATAGCTGCGGGATAATCCTAGTAATTGATAAGTAAAATAGGTTGTGTCACGAGGTTTTGATAAATAATAATAAATAAATAAATATTTTTGACACTCACACAACATTATCTAGCCCAAATTAAGTTTCTTAAAGAACTTGTGTTATGGATACTAGATAACTGATATACTTAAGAAATATATAAACATACATATTGAATAAATAGATATTTTTTATTAGAATAAACTTAAATAAACATCCATTACTTGACGACTAATATCTGTGTTCATCACACATATATCCGCCGCAGCCGCCGGGATTCGAACCCAGGACCTCTGGCATAGAAGGTAATGTATGTTACCGCTACACCAGCCGGTCGTTGATCCCGATAAACATACACAATCCGAAAAACTCGTCTGCTTTATAATATTAGTATAAATAACATAAAACTCAATAGAGGTTTATCATATTGATTATAAGAAAAGTTTGAAAATTAAATAGATAAAATAAACCAAACATTGTGTTTTAAAATTAAACTTATCCTACACAACTGTCCATTCACACGATTGTAATGATCTAATCCTTAGGGCGAGTAATCCCTGTAGGGATATAGAGGGTCACATCCCTTATAACATTAAATCATGCACTTGTTCATAAAACACACCCTAAGGTATTTATTATAGTCCACTATAGGGGCCACTAACTGATTTAGGGGATAAAGTTGATGGATACAAGTTTTTGATTTGGGTCTACTTCTGTAGTATTTTAGTTTGTTTGCATAGCGTCTTAAATGGAAAACCAACTGGTAGATTGATAAATATAGTAAACTATTTAAATATAGTTACTAACCATGTGTTACAAATGAAAGAAATCAGTCATGAAAGTACATTTCGACGACCGGCTGGTGTAGCGGTAACATGCATTGCCTTCTATGCCAGAGGTCCTGGGTTCGAATCCCGGCGGCGGCGGATATCGGTGTGATGAACACAGATCTGTGTTCATCATATCTATATGAGCCGACAAGTCATGGATGTTTATATGTTTATTTAAGTTTATTCTAAAAAAATATGTATTTATTCAATATGTATTTTTATATATTTCTTAAGTATATCAGTTATCTAGTATCCATAACACAAGTTCTTTAATAAACTTAATTTGGGCTAGATAATGTTATGTGAGTGTCAGAAATATTTATTTATTTATTTAAATTAATAATTTGAACGATTTTGAAGAAATTTAGCAATGTTGTAGATGCAGCAGAAAATCAAAGTCACTACAAAGATGGTGGATCGATGAACATTAGGTAAGTACCTACCTAATTTCACGAGAACCTTCTATAGTGCTTTGGAGGAGAAAACTACTCCAGCTTTACCATATTAGGATAAAGATTTGAAAATTTATGATTTATTAACGAAATAGGTATTATTTATTTAACAGGACAACTAAAAAAATCTTCTAGGTGAATCTTCTAGCTAACGATTCCCAACTACGACATAATTTAGCCTCGTATCCATTTTCAGTACATAGGTAACCAAATACTTTCCTTTGTCATATTTTTTGGGACAAACTTTGTCGCGGGTCAAGTCCCGGCAGAAGGTCGCGTGCTGACCTTGTGATAACAATTATTTTTCGGTGACCATGTGACACAGCGCCCGCGCATGACCGTAGACTTTATTTACCCAGTCGAATAAGACATTTGCAGACCTGGAGATGTAGTTTGTTTTTTCTTAAATATTGTGTTTTAAAATAATAAAAAAGGTGTTTGTTTAAATAACTTGATCAATTTAAACAAGATAGCATATTTAATCTCTTCAATCGAAGAATATAGGAGAAATAAATTTCAGGATTTTGGTTTATTTATTTATTTATTTACACTTCAGTTTATAAAGGTACAGTAAAAGAAAAAAGAACACTTACATTAAACTTAAAAACTTGGCGGTCTTATCGCTGAGTAGCGATTTCTACCAGACAACCATGTGGTTGCATTGAGTATGTATTGAAAATTGTTATTTAACTCATTCTTTGCCAGTACAAATAGTAAATTGCTAGTGTAAAATACACATATCACAGCTAAAACAACCGCCCTCACCTCATATTTCAGCCAACTCTCACAAAACAACCCGTCCATATTTGAAAATAAAGCTGAGTGAAAACCCATGCAGTAGTTTTTGGGTTTACCACATAGTGCCATAAAAACGTTTGAGGCTTCATATTATATGTATGTTCTGGTTATTCATTTATAAGCTTCTCGGATTCGTACACGTTCAAACATATTTTGAAACTTATTTGTTCTCAAAGAAATTCTTTTCCCCCAAAATTTTTGTTTCGTAGCAAAGATTCTGCAAATTAAATATTAATACCAATTTTCTTTTCATGGAGTATGAAATCCTTATTTATGTAGTTAAGTTAAAGACTCGTTGTTGCTACGTTCCGCTTTATGTTACAAGTTTATATTGAATGGCCTAAGTTTGAGATGAACGCGGTTTCTCGAGACGGTCATGATTTTTTCGTAATTACGTCGACTCGAGTCTTGTATGATGGTCTTAGGTAAGAATATAATAGAAGATTTTTTGGGTTAAAATACTATCAAACAAATTTAATAAATAATGTAAGAGAGATTTATTTTTTGTAGCGATGATAATTTTAATAAACGAAAAGCGTCCAATCGAATATATATTTCTTAAAAGCCTATGTTCCTATCCTTTTAGAAATTTTAGGATTTATACTCCTATTCTATGAGTTTTTTTAGGCATTTATTGTTCCTTCTTCTATCCAGAGGTTTATCGTCAAAGAGCAATATACATACATACATATCCACCCTATTTAACGATAACAATATCATTAGGATTTTAAAGATTAAAACATCATTGATTGTACAATATAATCACATCACCATGCGAAATCGGCAATATTGTTAGGCTTTACTTAAAAATTGTACTTACAATGCAATCGGTCCCTAAATCGATATTTCGTATTTCAATAAGAATTAAAACCATAAGCTTGAAATAATAAATTAACAGAGTTAAGGTAATGGTACGTAGTCACTGGTACTAAGGTACATAAAACGCTTTGCTTTCTAAAAGTTTTATTGAGCGGCTCTCCAAATTTGTCTAAGTTTCATCTTAATGAATAAACGTTGAATAATGGGTTCGAGGAACCAAAAAAAATAAGATAATTCATTTATAATACTAAGAATTAAAGAAATAATTATGTGTTACTTTTCGTAAACGCACACGGATTATCTTCAGTCTCACCGCCACATACCCTCAGAGATTGAGGTCGAACGCGGATTTAGTCACTTATAAAAGAAGGTAAATGCCTTCATAAGCCATTAGTTTCCATTAATGAAACCAAGGTGTCACTACTAACGGCGCCTGCTGAATTTTAAAGAGCAATGTTGGCGATCGCAGATCCAATTTCCTTATAAGATTTTTGTAAGGCGCATTGTGTATGGAGTCTGCGTGTGTCATAAAAATGAGTTGGGTTCTAGCAATATTATTTTATACGCATGCCTCAATATTTACTGTAGGATGGCAAAATATTTTTTTAGCTGGAACAGTTGTGTGCAAGTTATATCCAATAAAGGTTTTCGTTTGTATGTTTTATGATATTATTTATAAAAACAGAGTGTGACGCTGAAAAATTTAATCAAGCGTTGTAAAATTAAGTGTTTTTTTGCAACCGTTTTTATAATATAACTCTGAAACTTTGAAAACACCGTAAATCTTGCTATGAAAAATAAGAAAAAATACCGGAAGTATACGAGGCATTTGACTAGGTATATTATTCAAAATTAAATTATTTACTGTTACGGTACACTTATAATTATAATAATTAATATAGATATTAATGCTCTTAGACTACAAATTACAAGTATGCGCTTTAACAAATACATACATTGATAAAAAGAAGGTTTTATATCAGTGCCAAAAGGTTTTCAATTGCAGGTACACAATAAAGTTGCGGTATTGTCAAGTTCAAAACACCCTGACTGATCATTCTTTCCTCTACCTATGACTTGGTTGAAACCTAAATTGTTATTTAGAGAGCTATTTTGTGATTCAGATTTTTTCAAATAAAATTTAACAATTCAATGAGATTTACACAAAAAACAACTTTTTTATGATCTCGAAAAACCATTATCTTTGTAGTAGCAGAATATAGAGATGGAGTCATGCGTATTTATAAAAAAAAGGATATTAAATTCAAACAAAACCTTTGTACCCACATTTGCAAACAAACAACATATATTGCCTAAACATATCTTTTCTTGTATTAGGTAACTTAAGCCGAATAATTCGATTGTTCAGATTTAACTTCGAGCTTTCATGGGGTTTTAGACACCATGATATATTTATTTCGTTTTAAAATATAATGTAATTAAACTAATTAAACATGCTAAAATGAGGAAAAATGAACAGGAAAAAATAGCGATAATACTTTTTGCAATAGGACCAATAAACAAAACGAAATGAACTCGCAACTTGCAATCGAAGATAGCGCTGATTGGAACGTTCGTAATATAATCTGTGGTTCTATATCTAACAAGGAGTTAATAGCCAGTGACATTCTAATACAGGATCTCATTGTATACCACACACGTGTAACACATCCTTTGTTCACTGTACTGGTGTCGTTCAATCCTGCAACTCCATGTTACCTTGTAGACATGTGCATTACAACAGACGAACCACTGATAACTTGGTAGTTAGGTACTGTTTTGGGATGTTTAGTACAGGAGAACTGACAGTATAGCTTTATACAACGATATAATGTTGCAACTGGAGAAAGGCTAAAACTTTATATGTGTAGATGGTTCCAAATTGGTATTTTTTTTCTTAATATGAAATTATAAATTATGAAAGCTTCATGAAACAATTAGACTCAAGCATAAAGTCAATTCTCCATAGAATTTTCTTGTCGAAAAATCTATAATTTAGCCCGGAGTGAGCCTAACCTATAATTATAAATCGTGCTTTAATCTTTATTATGTTTTATTTTGGGAAAAATTTTATAGGGGCTGATAATGAATCTTAAGGCTTAAATCTCGATAAGTTTATACTTAAAATTAGAACCTTATTAGTTTACTTGTTATTGCTTTACTGCACAAAAAACCATTTAGTATCTACGTAACATTATCTCAGGAGAAGTGCCGATGACTTTAAATAAAGCCATTTCTACCAGACAACCTGTCAAGTGACTGAGATTTGAAAGAATGTACCTAGGTAAGAATGTCGAATTTAACCTACGATGCGTCTTTATACAGTCTCAAGCTTTTAAGATTTATAATACAAATTATAAGATGTACAGAAGAGGGATTAATCCAACTTTCTGTCATCTTAAAGTCGAGTTTATATGTATGGACTCGTAACTCAACGCTCTTTATTGGCTATTCGTCTCTATCGCCACACAACAGTGAGTTTATTTTTATAGAATCTGTGTGTGCCTAGTCCTTATTTGAACACATTGCCCCACTAAGGCTGAGTAATAGGTACTTTACTTAGCAACAAAGTCTAACTTTCAACAGAATCTTTGTTTTACAATCATAGTTGTAAAGCTAGCAGAGGAAACGTCAACTGTTGCCCACCTGTACCTACCATTTATGTTCTCTTTATGAGACATGAATAAAGTATTCTTAATATTATCGGGTTAACACGATGCAATGTTATTTCAATGTGTGACTTTGTTGGGATTTCAGAGCTACTCCTCATGGTCAATTCATCCATGGACAATGAATCTCAACCTATGAGCATCAAACAAGGCAGGCACCGACTTTAACGCCGGTTCCAATAACTTACCTAAAGTAAAGATCGAAAGTACAGCGGCAGCGGGCCATTAATGATTTTAGTTGATGTTATTTTGTGGCGTTTAACAAAAAAAGCATATTAGACTATTTGGAATTCATTCCTGAGTAACTCAGTGCAAAAAATACTCGTAGACGAACGTTGGATACTCGAAAAGATATTGCGTTTTGAATATTATAACACAATACAACATTATGTTTTGTATATCTTTGGCACTTACAATTAAATTTTTTGAACCATTTTATTAATTTTAAAAACGCTCCACACTTTTAACCAATGTTTTGAAAATTCGTAGAAGAATAAGTTATCGAGACAATTGATGATTAGGTTTCTAAGCACTCATTATTTCACGTAACTAAGGATCCGCCTTTGTTCTTTCTGTGTCAAATCTGTGGCTGGGTTACTATTGATAGCTAATTATAATAAATAATACTAATAAAACAATAAAGTCCCCAGACAATCACACCAACTACATGACCTCAAAGTAAGGAGAGTTGTGTTATGCGATACCATGTAGCTAACTGGGGGGAACCTAGAATATAAAATACATATACCTAGACATCAATATTATGCAGGAGCAGCACTGGGCTAGCTGGTGGTTCACGCCCTAAACCTCCTTGTTACGACAAAGGGAGAGGGGAGAGACTTAATATCAAATCTTTCTCTTTTTCTTCAACCGACTTCACAAAGGAGGAGGTTTTAATAAAAGTATTTTTATTTAATAATGCGCAATTATTCTTAAACGTTAATAATTATTCGAGCGAGAGGTTCCAGGTTCGAGTCCTGTTCGGGTGGTTTTATTTAGCATATTCTTTCAGTTATTAAAGGATGAGGTTTATAATTTTTTATTTTTATTTGAATTGTTCTTGTTTCATTTGGTAGACTTACTTACATGTTATTCCTATACTTATAAATAATATCAAAATCCATTGCAAAAAATTTAATTCCGAAACTTGTACAACATATTCGAAAAGAAATATAACATAAGTAAGTAGATGTCGTTATAGGTACCTACGGAGGTAATTTGTGGCTCCACTCAATAAAAACTTTGGTAAGTAAGGACTAGGTAAGTAATAAGATAAGTAGGTAAAAATGCTGGAGAAGATGGTTTTTGAATGCTTCTGCATACATGAATTATTTTAATTGAATACACCTAAGTACACGTTGGCCGCGTGTGAGCAGTATACAAATAGTTGGCCCTTGAAGAGTTTAATCTACCTTGAGAAGTATGTTTTAAACATATCTACGTATTAACTATCCATATTTAACGTAGTCAGACGACTGCGAGTCGTGTGAATTATTTAAGATAAATCCGTTTGTTTAAATATGTTTTATTAAATAAGGCCACCTGATAATGAGTTATTATGTCACGAAACCGAGTTGTTGGGTAGGTAGGTATAGGTAAATGTAAGTACCTAATGTCCATGTTTTAATAAAGTATTTATTTAACAATTTATGTACACACTAGTAAAAAAAACACATTACATAAAATTTTAAAAGAAAACAAAAGTAGGTACAAAGGTACAGCTTATTTCAACAGAAATCTCTTCCAGCAGACCTGACGATTGGAGAGTTGGATCAAAATACAATTTTAGTATGTACACTAACAATAAAAGAAATATAATATAAAATACTAGTAAATATTTATATAAATATATACAAATAAATACATTATACATATACATACATACACAATACATATAATACTACAATGTAATGTTACTTTTGTTAACAATCGACTAAAAGTTGAGAAAAGAAGTGTTCTCGGACTCTTTTTCTAAAAACAGGCAATGATTTAGACTCGCGGATATCGTGGGGAAGTGCATTACACAATCTGACTGCATGGACGGAAAAGGAGTATGACAAGTAATTACATAGTCTTATGTATAGGCATCTTCTGGTAAGTACGCTTATGTGCTCTGCATAGCACATTCGGAGGATGAGCGAAAGAAAATCTTTCACGCAAATAGGGAGGGGCCGATGGATAAGACATTAATAAAATTCTAGTGTCACGACGTCGCCGTATTGGAAGCCAACGCAGTTGCTTACGATAGACGGACACATGATCGCACTTTTTAAGTCCGAAGATGTAGGTATAGATAAATTTTGTAAACGTTCCAGTTTATCTAGGAGCTCCTCCGTGGCATCCAAATAGCATGCATCTCGATAATCAAGAATGGGTTGAATCAGTGTCTGGGCAAGGGAAATTTTGGTCTGTAGAGGTAAAAAATGTTGTAGGGATTTCAATGAATGGAAAGAGAATTGGATTTTCCGACTGACTTCACTGACTTTCGCGTTCCAAGAAAGGAAAGAATCATAAGAAATATGTTAGAGGTCATTACTGAAAATGAAATATAATAATACTAAAGTAGCTTTCTACTCCAACATTGTAAGTGTGCATTTATAGAGCAGTTTCTTGTTTCAATTATAATAACAATTTCTTTACTGAAATAGCATTTCCCGGAAACTTCCATAAGCCAAAACAACCATAACCCAAACTGAGTTCTATTTTCAAATGAATGCAAACAATTAAATCCACTTTGAAATTGATTTAGACACGCCGATCTTTCAAAACAATCTCCACATGGACGCGTTACTTCAAACCAAAATACACGCGCAACTTACTGCGACACGGTCCCAACTCCGACGCTATCGTTCTCTAAAAGTTTACTCTTAGAACTTTGTCGCAACCAGTCGCTTGATTGCATTGAATGCAGTTTAATACGCAGTCTTGGTGTATTAGCTATCTCGTTTAAACATACGCATAGAGATGCATTGGAATGAGATAGGTATACCGCACGCAGGTAGAGTAGGTAGAGACGCGGCGCTGTGGTAGTGGTAGAGTAGAATTGGAAATGTTAGTAAGTGCACAGAGTTAGTGCGGGGTGGTTGTGCCGCTCGCCGCCGTTATTCACAAAAATATACGAACAATATTTGTAAACTTTATCGGATTGCCAACGTTACATGTGTATTATGAAATTGAGCTATTAATCGCTGAATAGAAACCGATGTAGTGCTTTATATGGTAGCTAGCTAACTGTCGGGTAATAAGAGTATTGTTTTAACTTCATCTGTGTTAGTGTAACCTTGTTGTGGTAATTAACGTGAGTTTTTTCGGGTGCTGGTTATTTTGGCACTATGATGTAATGCCAACCGAGGTGGTCTCCGGTTCGAGTCCCGTGTCATGCTTGGCATGGGAGACGCTTTGAAGAGAACATGCATTCTTCAATGATAATGGTGAGCCCTCAATCACCTTACTTATTTTCTAAAGTTGGAATGTTATTCTAAGTTATGAAGTATGTTAATTAATGTGATTTAATGTAGAGTTACACGTATGGGATTCTTAGTGATATTAATCTATGTGATTGATATAGTGTGTGTATGTATGCGTGTAATAATATTGTAGGTATGTGGGTAATACGAAACGCGGTCGAGCGGATACATAGGTACTAATATGAACTATGTACTTTCCTATATACTACCTACTCATAACTAGGAACGCACCTATAATAACAACGATTGTTGCAATTCACAATACAAAGGTACTACCTATGTGGTGAGTTTGCTTCCGTGCATACCAAGTTTTTGTTTTGTTATCTCTTTCTTATCAAAGAACCTTGACAAGATACGACGGAACTAAATTTAGGTGACTAATCTCTACACAGAGGTGTTCTAAGAGCTTCTGAGGGAGTACGCGCTCAGATTAACACCTTTAGAAGTGTTTTGAGGTATCAAATATTTCTGATAACTTCTGCTTGTATCCCAATCATTTAGATAACAGTTTTCCAAGCGTCGACCTACCTATTCCGTTGAACGTAAAGCTTTACAAATTTCACTTTTTAAAACATCATCGTGTCTCCTCAATGTTTATAAAGAGTAACAATATAAGCTTTAATAATAAAGTTTAATATAAGCTGACCCCCTGTCACTGCTATAGTCTCCTCTCTCCATCATAATAATACCTCAAAATTTGTCAAACGTGACATCAGATGGTTTTTATAGCCTCTGGTGTTCTGCCTACACCATTAGGGATACAGGCGTGAAGTTATGTATGTATGTATAAGCTTATATTTAAATTTTTGTTTGCAAATACGGACGGAATATACCTACATATGGGTACAAATATGAGCGATGGTATGATTATCTGCAGATTGGAATGTTAAGTAATGGTATAAGGCTGGGAGACGCGGAGTAGGCGGCCCCGCACGGTGGACCAAAGTCGCCGGCAAACGCTGGGTCAGGTCGGTGCGAGGCCGAGCATAGTGGAACACCTTGGGGGAGGCCTATGTCCAGCAGTGGATGTCTACAGGCTGTTGTTCATGATGATGATAGTATAAAGCCCGCAGAATGACAGCTTTCTCATAGATTCGCTTTTAATTTATCAAAAGGTCTATACTTAGGTAGAGTTAAAGTCTGAGTTAATTTTAAGAATACGAACCTAAGTTAGTTTAAGTGTTTAACTTGTGATCTTGTGTTGTTGGACAAAGTGAACATAGAACACTCCTAATTGAAGAACAGAGTTACCGCTAACTACTTATTCCGTTGTTACAAACCAATGCGGTTTCTCTGCGCAGGGCCTGCTGAGGTTTGCTAACTTTTTCCAAGATTTATTTGAGTTTCTTGATCAGCCTAATTCAATAAGACCTGCTTTTGGACCCGTTTAGACTCCCTAGTTAGTGATCATCAGAACTTTACATAATTTAGATAATATTTTTATCATTACGTTTTCGAGGTAATTTATATCCTATGACAGTAGATTTTATATGTATGGTGGTTGTTATCTGAGTAGATCCTAAAAGGCCCTCCAAAAAGATTGGTCGTCAGTGGTGCTTACATTTTTGGGAAACTTTAAGTTTGATTCTTAAATAAATTTGTAAAATACATCAATGTCTTGTAATTTTCTTTGTATTAAGTCATATTAATTTGACGACCGGCTGGGGTAGCGGTAACATACATTGCCTTCTATGCCAGAGGTCCTGGGTTCGAATCCCGGCGGCGGCGGATATTTGTGTGATGAACACAGATATTAGTCGTCAAGTCATGGATGTTTATATGTTTATTTAAGTTTATTCCAATAAAAAATATGTATTTATTCAATATGTATGTATTTCTTAAGTATAGCAGTTATCTAGTATCCATAACACAAGTTCTTTAAAAAACTTAATTTGGGCTAGATAATGTTGTGTGAGTGTCAGAAGTATTTATTTTATTTTATTTTATTATTTATTAATTAAGCAGTTAAGCGTTAAACAAACACCCAACATCACAAACTCTCACGGTACTAGTAATTCATTCGCATAGTCAATACTGTTGTCACTCCGCGATAACACATATAAAACATTGACGTCAACAAAGCCACCGACTGTCACTGTCATAATACTGTCATCAGCCAAAACACAACAGGTCAGACATCTGCATATCAGTAATTGTATTGTTTTCTTATTATGTCTGGTTGCATTGTTCGAAAATTTCGTGTAGTTTCAAAAATGTTTAATTGTTTGTCGGATTTGGATAAACAAATTAGAACGTGCAGTTTAAGTATATTCCGCTGGATGGAACTAATGATAACAATGCGAATTTAAGTACTTTTTTTAGCAAAAACTGCGCTACGGATTTTAATGAAAAACTTCGATTACTCCGATAGGTTTAGGTATAGGTTATAGGTAACTTTAGAATAGGCTTTACCCACAGGCTTTTACAACAAAACGATTGAAAATATATTTCTTCGAGATTCAACAACAAATACAGATTACACAGCCAAATTATTATATGTTTCGTAGGTATACATACATGCAGTTGAAATAAACCACATGATTTACAAATAAATATGAATCAACAATTATTTTACTATTCTAGAATGTTCATCCGTTGAGAAGAACTGGCAAGAAACTCAACGGCATTCTCTGTGTCGTTTCCTCTTGTTGTAGCCTTCTCATTATAAATTCCTATCTCTTCACCACCGCAATTAACATTCGAATGACATTTAAAATGAAAATAAATTCTCGTTATGAGGTAAACAAAAGAATCACTTAATGGTGGCAAGGTCGTTCCCAGCGCCTCTCTTCGCAATAATACACAACACATGACATGAATGCTGTAATAGCTTAGATAATGATGTTTTATATACTTTGTTCATGAACACTAAGAGAAACGAAAAACTTAGATTTGAGAAATTGTGAACCAAATTTATAAGATGTTGTGTTAAGTTTGAGACGTCCACCGCCCGTCACGCGTAACCACGGCGTGTAACAGGAACTTAGAATTGAAGTCATAATAGGTACAGCTAATCAATTTAAGTTCACGGTTTTATAATTACAATAAAAAATTACAGGATTGCTTACTAAATAAAAAAATAAAATTGCCAAAAAGTATTCATATAAAAGTAGTCGAAACTTGATGTTAAAATGTAAAACAAAACTGATATTAAGTAGCAATCATATTTTTTTTTAAATACGTTTCAGCTTAACACCACTTAGAATCAATAATCCTAAAACCCGAATTTATACAGAAAACCACCAGAATGACTAAAAGTATAAAAGAAAACCAAATTCCTGTTTATTTTTATTAATAACATCAAAATTCTAAAGAATCTCCACACCTGGTTATGGAGGGGGGCTATTCAAATTAAATATAGAATCCGACATTCTTATCGAGGGAGTCACAATAGCCCCTCAGGAATACCGTCGTTAGCTGCGTCAACGATTTCATTATTGCAGTTGTTTGTCACGATAGTGTTGTACTCTGTGACGGGCTCGTTTTACACTTCACGACTTTTTAAGTAGGTATTTTGCTTTAGGCGGTAGAGATTACTAGCAAAACGGATTGCTACTACGACGGTCTTGTAACAGAATGGAAAGTTAAAAACTGGTGTGTAGTTTAGCTTATTCATTTTTAAGGAAGCTTCTGGGAAAGAACGAACATTTTGGAAACAATCGTTTAGATAAGATTATGAATTAAAATAGAATCAAACCTTTCGCGTCCACAGCATAGACCTTCCCCAGAATATTCTTAATATCCCGGTCTACTTATTCACCACAGTCGCTGTCCTCAAATCTTCATCGATGTCTTCTATTCTGCTGTATATGGCTTTCACCGCTGCAGCGCATTAAAGCTTACTTTTTAACGTTGACTTATACCCGCGTTTGACCTCAAACTCACCTAATGGTTACTATAGAGGAAGTTGAATACATATTATAAGAAACCAGCTCATAGAATAAGCCGATGAGCAATGACATTTGGCGGCAGTCGGCAGCCTACCTAAACTAACAGCTTCATGCCCCATTGTTAGTGTGTCAGTTTAAGGTAATTTAAACTTGATTATTTATTTATAAATGAATAGTCGTCGGTCAACCGTCGTGATATCGACCGGTTGGAGCGTTGCTTAACTGCTGTATCGAATGATATACTTGTATACAGAAACTTCTACGTCACAACAACTTCTAGCGAAGCCTACTTAGAGGCTTGCCTCCTTGAACATCTATATTGTGTTTCTTTCTAATTTCAGGATGAAAAGTAGCTTATGTGCCATTCCATACTGTACACTATCACCATTTCAAATTTCATCCAAATTCGTTAAGCCGTTTTGCCGTGATTGAGGAACAAAACTCCATACACCCATCCAAACTGTCACATACATTATAAGATTAGTAAGAAAGTAAATATTTAATTAAATAAATAAAATAAAAGATTTTGCAGGCTTTTTGTAAATATTAGACTTTTCATAGCAACGGCGTGTGGGGGCAAAAAGGTTTAACTTTCTCGACCTTCCATACAGAAGTCTTAAAGGAATAAAGGGACAATAAGTGGAGCCGCGGGCATAATTAAAGCGAAGGGTTACTGGGATTTTATGCCGCCATAATTTCTTTTTATTACGAAGGGCTGGTTTTAAATGTAATTGTATTTTATGGATTGCCCACAATTAGACAGGATAAGGGTTTTTTTTCACTTAGATTTTAATGAAATGGTGTGTACTTTTTTTTGCAAATAATTATTTATAAGTACAAAAGGGAATTCAGGAGTGCAAATCTTTTTTTATTACAAAAAGCAAATTCATTTATTTTTTCTATGTATTATTTCTTATGGTTCTTTTGGAAAAAGGGAATGCAAATGTCTTATCCTCTCTTCCTATTTAATTTTGGTGAATAAATAGTACCTATTATATGGCTGGTAAATTAACAGAAGCATAGGTACGGGCCCTCGTTCCGCTGTGTGGTCGTATTAACTATACACGAAAGTTCGGGGCAGACTGGCTCGGGGTAGGACCAGCAAAACAAGTTTGGAAAAACATTTCGACCAATGTGCCTGTACGACTAACGTGCTAAGGAGGGCACATAATAGGCACATTAACCCCCGGATGCTGTTGACTCTCAGTAGTGGTCGTTAGAGTCTATCAAAAGCCATTTCGGTACTCTGAAAACTCTGCATTATGCATCTGTGCTATACCTATGAACGAAACGATTTTCGTACTATCTATTTTTTTTTGTAAATTTAGTTTTTAGACTTAAGCCTTTTTGGTAAGTGCTTACTTATGTTGCTGTAAGTATTTTATAAACTTGAGGTACCTACATATAATGAGAGTTATAATTGGTGACAGTTTAGACTTGGATGCACACTGGAAAAAACTATTACAAAACTATTTTTCTGAGAAATTACGAAATATTTTTTTTTTTTGATTTGCTTTAGTATTTGTTTATAGTTATGGCCTTGAACGAGTACTTAAGAATAGGAGCTTTTAGAACCCTTTGGTGTCCACCAGGCTAGCATGAATAGATAAACTGTGCCTGCAGGTACCTATACATTTTGGCAGTGTTAAAAGGAGGCCAGGCATTCGATAAAGTGACTCTGTCTGTGGTCTCATTGTCCCCTTATCATCATGAGAGGTTAAACTCAAGCGCGGGGTTAGCTATCCACGAACCGACTTCGCCGACAGAATATAAAATTTAAAACAAAATATAATGTTAGATAATCTATATAATATACTTATATTCTAAGCAAAATTAATCGAAGTGTTCTGTTTGTTTATACAATAAACTATAGGTTATAGGTTATATTTTATCTAGAAACATCCCGAGGTTCAAAAGCACCGCCAGTAAAAGCGTGCGAAGCTGCTAATAAATATTTAGAAGGTAATAATAATAATCCTTCAGTCACCCTGCGTTTCCCTTCATCGGCTTAACCAGAACGTTGACCCCGGTGACCGATAAGAAAGGCATTTCCTAAGTAAACGATATATTATAAAACGAAGGCCCCTCGCAACTTGTGCATCCGTCTGAACGTCAAAACCTAGGGATGTGAAGAACATACGGATTTCTAAAATCGACAGATTTCGGCTTAATAGGAAGGTTTCGTTTTGATCCGTTGTAGTTTTGTCAAAAAAGGGCGAAATATGATGAGAATCATCCAGAATCCTATGCCGAGTTCGGTATATCAAGGTAGGTATACATTATCGGGATTTAAAGTTTCTGAGGGTTTTTATGACATGTGTGTGTTTCTCATTCAAACGGCAACAGTTGATTGAGAACGAATATCACAACCTGGTACAGCCTGGACTAACAAACGTAATCTTTTTACTCTGATAGGCAGGTGCTACGGAATCAAAGGTAAAACGTTAATTAACCATCGACTTTATTTAGTATTTATTCAAATAGCTAAAAACGTTACATTTCAAATTTGAAAATGAAAACTTATCCGATAATAGTATTGAAATTAGTAAAATAACAAAAAAATACCCACAAAGAAAAAGACAGTCGCGTCGAAAACCTTTTTCGTTTTAAAAATAAAAGGTCTCAGTACAATCGCAGTGCAAGCAGATTTCTTGTGTACACATAACATCGACAAATAAGGAATGTAGCGTAGAAATAACAGTGTATCGAGTGAACGATAACGCTCGATCGAGCTCAGGGTCACCTCACTCGCTTTCGATATACTTGTAACAACACTACTCGATATCAATTTATGTTTAGTCAAGAAAAAGGCGCGTAAGTACTTAGTAGATATTTGATAACTTGTTTTTCCAAGGTTAAATTTGCAATGGTAGCTAAGATAACCTTACCTAAACGTATATCCCCTCATTTGTCGCAAATAATTACAAATAAAATGAGTTTCCAGCCTGGCGTAACTATTCTGTCCAAGATTTGCAGGTAATGCAGGACAAAAGTTCCCCTTTTGTCTTAAACTATTAAATTCAATATCAAAATTTGGATATAATTAAATAATTATAATTTTGATATTAAACTGAAATCTTACTATAGCAACCTTTAAATACAGTTACCTAACTAACTTGTACTTACCTACTCTTGTTTCTCAGAAGATAAGTTTACGTTTGCAAACAAGTTGTAAGTTGACGATTTATTAACGGTAAGTATTATTCATTGTGTAAGAAGTTTTTGTTGAAATTTTACTATTAAACAGTTTCATAATTCTTAAAAAGTCCAATGAAAGTTTTTCAAGCGGCAATGAAATACCTGATGTTTTGCGCGTGCAAAAAATCTAAATGCACAAAACATTTTTCTGCAATTATCACTGTAATTATAAGGAATAAAAAAACCGAGAATGCGGTATTTAAACACTCTTTAAAAGGGAAAAACGAAAATATTGGCGAGCAAATCAGAACTATGTGTTAAATGAGTTAAAAACAATAAAGGAACGGCTATTGTTTTTTAAAAGTAGAATTCGTTTTTCTGCGGTTACCGTAGCGTGTTCGCCAAAATGCAAAAAAAAAAAACAAAACACGAACTCGTGGTTATTCAGTGTCTCTACCAACCAAACAAATCAATTAACATTATTGGTTTTCGCTTTCGCATTATATTTTACATTAATGTTTAAAGATATAAAACTTTCCAAACCATAAAAAGGTACTTAACATAGCTAGATAACGCTTTAAATGCCAACGGTTGTAAAAAAAAATAGACTGAAAATTTCCATACGCTCTTTGAAGCTGTATCTAACAGATCCTGATTGTAATTCCTCTGAATTTATGACAATAGAAACGTAAACAAAGCTTCAGCATAACGAGCCTCTGAACTCCTAGTCTATGACTTGGAAAATAGCTACACCTTTACAGACGCAACAAATTGAAGGAAGTCTATAGAGAGGAATGTCATTAGCTTTGCTGTGATAATGAATCCGGAGACTTAATTACTGAATAGCTTACATAGCGCGCTGTTGTTACAAGAATATTGTGCTATAAAAACCCTGAGAAACCTATTTAATACCTAAACTGACACATCAACTTTGTATCATTAACTAAAGCGGTAATAAGCTTGTGATATTGTCATCTATAAAGATCATATTATTACTGAACTAAGGAGGAAGTTATAAACTAACATCCAAAAGTGATTAAAAAGAAATAGCTTCCAGAGATGATCCTAATAGTCAAAGAATCAGGGACAAGGAGCAAGACTCAAACCGTGATACCCTATATTGAATAGTAAAACAAAAACTACCAGAACTCCAGCCAATCTGCTCAATATCACATCTAATTCGGTCCAAATACCTAATGATCGGGAAACATATCTTACAACGCAACTCCCGAATTTAATTACAGTAACTACATCCATCGGCTAGTCTTGATTTACGGGACGCCTGCGCCGGATGCTAGGGCGGCGCGGGCGCAGCTAAAATTAACACGTCACTTGACGTAACGTCAAAAAGTTGGCCAACCCGCGCATGTAAACAACATAGAAGACTTACAGCTTTTACGAAACGGGATGTGGATTAAAGTATACAAATTGAGATAGGAAAGTATTGCATTACGCGAATTGTGTTTTATTGGTAAGATTAATTAACATTTTCATCTGTGGATATATCCTGGTTCTGCTATGTAGTTCTCATTATACGAGGTATAATTACTAGTAGCCTAGCTTGGTGGGCAGAAATTATATGAACTATCAAGTTCTGGGATCAAGTTCTATTCAGGAATCCTGTGGATTCCTGGGTAATGATATCCATGGAACTGAATACAACTTACAATAATGTGAATCCACATTGAAGTTGATAAACGACTTTTATAACGTAAACATCTTACTTTGGGATACAAATTCGGCGCGTCAATTTGGCTAGTTTGATTTTGCTGAATTATTCACGAGTTGACGTATTTTTCGTTTCGCTGTCTAGTCAGTGGATATATAAAGTGAAGGTAGGTTTGGGGTTCGCACCCAAAAATACCAATTTTGGATATCTAAATGCGAGACTACTGAGATGGGTTCAATGCGATCTATTTACCTACACAATTTAAACGAGTTATTTTCAAGAATTCCATAAGTCATTCCGCCAACTTATACCATTAGTTTTATTTTGTTATACATACAACTGAAAAGAAATAACGCAAAAACACAAGAGCATTCCGTTACATACTGAACTTTCCTAATTGTCTCTACTAACACGTCAAATAAAAATATCCTAATATATGTATAGTTTTCCGAGTAATGTTGGCTGACTCTTGACTCTTCATAGAAAATTCTGTCGCAAAATGTTACCACTTCGCTTAAAGTATCGTTTTCTACCTTCGAACCCTTCGTCACTTACCGTGAGGTGACCTTCAAATTGACAACACAAAATATGCATTCTGCTCATTTAAAAATGCTGGGATAATGGCAAAATGGTAGAGTTCAGATCATTTATTAGCTTTATGCAACACGGTCAAAGTATCACCAGTTGCGATGGGTTGAAACGGTAGATATCCATTTCCAACTGTGTAACAATTTTAATGCAACATAAAGGTTTTAAAAATGTAATTCCTCTATATTGCCATAGCAGCTGGACTATTCTCGGCATATCTCTGTCTAGACAGCTGTATGATTGCGATATAGATCTAGCCGTTTTCCTCGTGCGCTCTCCAGCGCACACTTACTCCACAGGGATTTCGCGGAACAGCATACATACAAAGCGCATAACTAGCAAACGTAGATCAATGCAATAACATAGTTCATACTCTGTTGCGCAATCGGCTGATTTATAGTCGGTAGAGTCGGAGGTCTTGTTCAAATAATAAATTACCGAAACTGACACCAATTACGTTACATCACTGAGTGTCCGTGTAAGGGTTAAGAATATCTTTAACAGCCCCGAATAAGCGTCGAAAGCGACTTATTCGAGTGGCCCTTGCTTGGTGGTCCGGTTACTTACGACGACCACCTATTTACATGAGTTCTGTTGTCATCCTTCCGGCGATTATATCTTCCGGTGCTTTTTTACGAGTATATTTTCGACCACGTTGTGATTTACCATTGGTAACATTAAGGTTATACGTAACTGTGGCCACTTTAAAAAAGCCTTTTTAAGCATGTGTTTATTTTAACATCCAAAAACCGATAAGCTGCCGAGACTAAACTATTTACCGAGCAATAGGTACTAGTGCGTTATTTGTAAAGTTTTTTTTTACTAAATCAGAACAGCGCGGGGCTAGCATGTCACCATCGACAACGATAAGTCGGGCCTTTTATCGATATTTTCTTAGAATATGGCACTTAAAGTACCGATGGATTTTTTAACAATATGGCGTTTTTGGTTCTGTGATCTCTATCATGGTATCAAATCTATTCTAATTCTCTCTATTATGGTGCGCATGTTACTCAACATGGTAGGATAACAAAATAATCTTGTCGATTCGAGTATTTATCGGTGGTCGCATGATAGCCCTGCAGGTTAGTAAGGCATCGTACCTATAATGCTGCACAGAAATTGACCAGTAGCCGGACTCGATTTCACTAAAATTGATTACTTTCAGTTACCTTTAAAAATAAAACCAGCTATTTATAATCTTAAAAAGTAATATAAACAAACTTCACTCTCCTTAACCATGTTTGTAGTTGTTTATATGAACGATAAAGTGAAATGTATTCAATCAATCGGGACGACAACACATTGTAAATCAATCGACTGATTGAGATTGAAAATGAAAGGTGACTTACGACTGACGTTTTTATTTTCTGTTGTTTAATTGATTTCGTAATACTATTTACGCATCTTTTTTCTTTTATTATTGACTTATTATAATATATTTTACGGGTTCTTGTCAAGGTTTGGTTATTTGAACTAAAAGGTGGTTCCTGATAAAAGTTGTTTAATAAAACATGTAACTGAAGCCACCCTTTGCTTTATTACATTAACTTAAATAAATAGGTTTAAGATTAAGTTACGTAATAGCATTACGTGTAACTTTACCTCAAAGGGTAAGGTATAATAGTGTGCAAATAGATAAATACATAGCTTTGAACTTTACATTTATCAATTCAGCATTTTCAAAAATAATACGGATTAGAAACAAGACTACTTTTTTTTAGTATGGTACTTGCTTAGTATTAACGAATTTTTAATTGCATCTTTCCACAACACACTTAAAATAACTGTAAAGAATAAAAATAATAGAAAAGATTATTCGTTTCTAATCATTCCTCGAAATAATGTATCTAATTGTGCACACTTATCAATAAAAAAGCATTAAAACTCAATCTATTAAATCATTGAAACAAATTCCTGTGTCTATTTTTGGAGGCAAGAAAACACTACTAATTCTATATTGAACTATCAAGAACGTAATCGTGTTTGTACTAAGCTACTGAATAAAAGAAATAAATCAATATTTAAGTATGTAGGTATGTCACTAAAAAACACACTTTCACTTCGCAGTTCTGTGCGAAAATACTATCGAAGAATCACACACACACAATCCAATTCCTAGTTTTTATGGAGCGCATTAATTATTCATCGACCGAATACCAATTTCTATCTTCTCCTTGGAATATCGTAATTGCATCTGTTGAATACTACAAAATGATATCGATTCCAAAATTAATATTCGATTCGTGACTAGGTTTCTTACTGCGAATTTTATTCCAACTTCTCGATAAAAATCGTGATACTATGTTGATCATATTCTCAAATGTATTATTAATATGATATTTCTAGTTGATTTATGTAGACCTTATGTTGTAAGTGATAAGGATGGGAATGGCGAAGTTTGCAAGCGTCAGGAAGTGCTTTTAAAATTGATTGTAAATGTATATTGAATCGCTAGCCGTGTTTAACTGTGCGGTAGTTTACAGCGGTGTTTGTAAACGTGGTTGAAAATTGCTTACAGGAAAATATAGTAATTACAGAGTTAGAAATATTTTTTAACCCATACAATAATATACGTACAACCTCAATCAAAATTTAAGTCTTATTCAGTGTGAATAAGGGTGTTTAAATTTTCTCCGCAACCTTACTCAACGTGATTTTATGAAGCGGAGTGTATATTTTGTGCCCTTAAAGGTAATTATAATCAGCCACGAACATTATCAGTGAATGTTTTATTTTGTTCAGAGCTTCCACATTGCCTTTAGCAGTTAATTGACGACGACCGACGATGATAAAATCATTATTTACGAATTATATTTCCAGCGAAGAGACTTTTAGTAAGAGTAAAGGCTTTGAATACGTTTATCTCGTTCGGATAAATGTTTTGATGGTACAAATTGTATTAAAACTGCTACCAAAAACGGTAACATAATTTGTACATTATCCTCATATTTTTATACTATAATTCAAGTATAACCTCATTGAGCTCTTTCAAAGTGACAATCAATGTGAAACTGTGTCAAAGTGAACAACTGCTAGTTGTGGAGTTGCCGTGTATGTGAGTATGTCTTATCTCTGCAGCTATGTAAGGCGATGGGCTCGTACGAAGGGTAAGCAGGTGTGCCAACCTTATAGACAAATAGATAACACGGTACGCGTCAAGTACTTGCTTATTTTAATGTACAGGAAAATTTTACTGTTCTTAAAATTTTTAATGCTTTATTTTGATTACAAGTTCTTAACTTTTCTTACGACTTCATGAACTAATAATAAAGCGCTATTCTGTAAATATTTTGACCTTTTGATACCTTTACTTCTTCAGGCTGGTGCTAAAGTTTATTTTATAAATCTGCGGGTGAAAACCCGTGCGCAGAGCAGCTGGGAAATAGGATACATTTAAACCGAATTATAAAGCGTTTAATCGCATTAATTATAGCTTGAAACTGTGGTCACCGCCACAAGTGTTGATGTAGAGCAGGCAAGTGTAGAGACTTATTTGTTAATATTACTTGCTTCTTACTTGCTTACGTTTACACCAATGCAATCCTTTATTTAATCCTAATAGATAGGTGAAATTTTATGTGTTACAGTTGATCTTTCTTTAACTATCACATTTCTAATATTCGTAGTTTATTACAATCAAAATAATAAGAATTTAAAATAAGTTAATCATCTTTCATTATTAATGTATCCATTGTAAGAAACCATCCCAAGTATCAAGTATTACTGCTTTACACAATTACTCTTGCCAACATATGAATACCTAAATCCCTCAAGTATCAACTCCCATTGTTTTAGGATCCCATCGGGATTCTTACTAATACCTCAAGTGTGAATTAATAGTACGATACTATCGAACTACTGTTCTATGAGGCTTCAATATTAAAATTTAGGGCTCTAATTATAGGCCATAAGGCCATAAGGTAAGTACGTTTAAACCTTATTTCTCTTCGTGTTACGAACTTCTTTAGTGTAAGTTTTGATGGTTTTGCTGCTTTAAAGTTTACCGAGTTACGTAAATTAACTTAAAATGACCTTACCCAAAACACATTTACAACTCAGTCAAATGAATTATATTTAGAATCTAAAGCACTTTTTAATAATTACATTTAACGTTTTGTTTTGTCGTTTTTTAAAAGTAATATTTTTAGATGACGAATACAACAGCTCTTTGTTTTTACTAGGTTTATGACGGTAAAACTTTTGGCAAATTTTCCGCCTTACAGCTGTGTACCAGCTCTAAATACAACATTTCACGACATCAATGAAAGCGGGATCTAAGCGATACCTGCCAGAAGTGCAGCACAATAAAAACGTTCTATTTTTGAAACAGCGTGCCTGCGCACGAGTTGCGACATTGCACTTTTGTATTTTAATTTTTAACTGTGGGCGAGTTTTGAAATACCTTTTATTGTTTTAATTTCTTTTGAAATAATGCGTGTAGTTCTTATCATGCATGACTATAAAAAATACTGTTGGTAATGTAATGTATGTAACTAAGTAGTATACAACTCAATTTCGTATACGTGGGTAGGCAAGTCCCTGATTGAAGGCTAATAAGACCGTATTTGCGTTAGTACCTGACTCCAGAATTAGAATGCTTTAGAAAGTTAGGCAAGGTGGAAAATTTAGGCCAACTTTTATAATAAATCTTAATGTATAAAACATTTCCGTTACTGACTGAGTGACTGGCAGACAACGTACCTCCATAACTACTGGCCGTAGAGAGCTGAAATTTGGAACATACATTCCTTAGAGGCGTAGAGAAGCACTAATTCCCGAAATTCCCACGGTAACGGGATATTTTAACGGGACTTTTTAATTTGTATGAAAAATATTATTCCCTGAGTGCACGGATGTGATACTTTGTATAAAGGTTCTTCAATGAGTGTCTGGTTATATTATGGAACGAATTTCCAAAAATACCGGGAACGGGAAATGTAGGACTTTTAAGTTACTGCGTGTACGAAGTCGCGGGCAAACGCTCGTTGTAACATAATTATTTACTCGTTGTAACAACATATTTTATTTTTAAGATGCAATTTATATGCGTCCTGCTTTTAATTTGTTATAAATTCTTCTTAACAAATTCTCATAGCCTTCAATGAGATTATACGTGGAACTAGTTTCCTAATCAACTCACAAATCTACGTCTTTAGATATGTTTGTTTCCTGTAGTGTTTACAAGGATATTCCTTCATCTGTTATACTAGCAGACTCTGCATATATTCAGGCAAAATAACTAAATTATTTAATTGTAGACTTAGCCGGCATTGGACCTCAATCTCACCTGATGCTGAAAGAAGATGAGGTCGAATATGAAATCACACGAGCTTCGGAAAGAACTGGCTGTTTATAAAATATTGCCGGAACACGTCACCACCGGAGCGGTAATATTCGTCGGCAGAAGGGTGTTCGCTAGCCAGTCGGACCTTAACGGGATCCTACCACTGAGCGGGAGACACTCCTACAAGTCGCCACCGACGACACACTTATCCAAGGGCGGTAGAGCCTTATTTAAGGGCTACTGTGAGCCGACCCTATATGGACTGACATGGGAGGAATCATTCTAGACTTTCGTTTGCCTGTTTACAAAATCCAACGAGATAGAGCCACAAATATTCATTGATTATTTTCACAAATTTTATTTTAAGTAGTCTAATGTTTGTGACCGTCTTAGTAAGCCTAAGGCCCTGCAATGGTCGACCTTAAAAAGGGTTGATGATGATAAATAACTGTTGCGAGCGAGATATTAAATGAATGGCAGCAGGAGCATAATCTCGAACAGGCCATACTTACCCGTCATAACATCAAAGCATCGGATTATGCCTACGAGGAAGGCAATGAGACACTTCAATCGTTATTGTCGCTGCTCATAAAGCGACTAAAGTGACATGCAGGCCTGACTTAATAGGCCTTTGTAAAGTAGATGTTAAATATCTGAATGTTGTATACCAAAGTTTAAAGTTTTAAGATTGTATTTCACTTATTTATTTTAAGTTAGATTGCTACTTTAAGTGGCTAATATTCTTATCGGTATCAGCCGTGTTGTGATTAAGTTGTGATGAGTTATAAGTAGCGTTCTATGTTTTGTGTCTGGCTCTCCTTGGAGTTCATCTCAGGTGAGATCGACCTCGTGGTATGTCACTATAAATAGTTTAAAAGTCGTGTTGCAATTAGGGCATGCAAAACCGGTTTTCCGGTTTTGCGCAAAACCGGAAATCGGCCAAAATTTTACGATTTTTGAAAACCGGTTTTGAGAGCCAGAACCGGAGCTCAGTTCCGGTTTTCCCATTATTGAGTAACCATTAACATTTTGATTTAATCAACATTTTTTCGAACACTCTCAAAAAATAATTAATTTTGAGGCATCAAATGTACACTATCAAGAACAGCGATCTCTTGAAAACAAGTGATTTATGCTTTATTTAAATTAGTTGATTATTGATCTCTTTTTAGTGCAATATGAATCATATTATAATAATGTTATTTTGTAGTTCGTCTTCAAAGTTACAAAAATGTTGATTTTTTTGGTAATTGTGGGTGGCTGTGTTTAATATTTGAAGATGCTGATTGTGTTTTCTATGTTTAAAATATTGCGTTGGGGAAAAAGTTTCTTCGCATTTTTTAAGAAAATTCAAAACATTTTTTAATATAGTTTATTGACATTTAACTAAAGTATGTATGTACCAATTTGTTCGATAACCTTTTGCCATCTTGTAGGCAGGGACATGATCCCATTGCTATAAAAATTTTGGGACCTCTCATGAAAATACCGCGACAGGTGGATTTGGCAGTCCTCTCGTGATGTTAACCTAACACTGCCTAAAGAATTCTGAAGAGACCGAAACAGGTGGAAATCTGAAGGTGCAAGGTCAGGACTATACGGCGGTTGCATTAACACCTCCCAGCCAAACTCTCTTAATTTTTGCTGGGTGGCTATAAATGTGTGAAGTCTAGCGTTACCATGATGAAACACCACACCCCTTCAGTTGATCAAATCCGGCCGCTTTCTCTCAACTTCTTGTTTTAATCCCATAAGTTGTTCGCAGTAGAGTTCAGAATCGATAGTCCTGCCTGGTGGTAACAGCTCTTAATGAATAATGCCCTTCCAATCCCACCACACACACAACATCACCTTATTGCGAGTTAACCCGGGTTTCGCCACAGTCTGTGAAGCCTGACCGGTCTTTGGCCACGACCTTTTTCGCACGTTCTTGTCGTACGTGATCCACTTTTCATCACCAGTTATCAGCTTCCTCAAAAATGATTCGGTTTCGTTATGTCGTAATAAAGAATCACACGGTTCATTAGGTTTCTTTCAGTGAGCTCGTGAGGTGCCCAAACATCGAGCTTTTTTGTGTACCCAGCTTTTTTCAAATGCGCCAAAACTGTTTTGTGGTCAATTCCCAGTGCTTCAGCTACGTCGTAACTACTGATATGTCGATCATGCTCCACTTTTTCAAAAATGGCATCTATTTTATCCGTAATAGGGCGACCAGAGCGAGGTGCATCTTTGACATCAAAATTTCCGGATTGAAAACGCTTAAACCAAATTTTTGCTACTCTCACAGACACTGCACTAGGTCCATAAACATCGCAAATTTTTTTCGCGGCTTGCGTTGTATTTTTACCTTTTTGTAGTAAAATTTTAAAATGTATCGTACTTCTTCGTTAGATTCACTCATCTTGACAGTACGAAAAACAAATGAAAATCACACATTTTCCTAATTTGAATTTGGAATTATGTTCTTTAAAATTTTAACTTTCAATGATACCAAAACCAGCCAGATACAAATACTATAGCCAAAGAGATTTTATTACAAGTTCATACATACTATAATACGAAAAGACTTTTTCCCCAACCTATTATATTATATTTGATAGCAGACTTAATAGGTAGGTATTATAAGTTCATTGTTATCTGTACAATTATTATGGTTTGGATTAAAAAGAAATGTAACATACAATTTGTTTTATTTGTAGACTTAGTGGGTATTTAAAAAAATGGTGTATCTTTTTAAATTATACTACATTCGATTTTTTTTGCTAAAACCGGACCTAGCTCCGGTTTTCGGTTTTGGTCCCAAAAAAACGATGTTCAAAACCGGTTTTGATGACTTTCCGGTTTTGCATGCCCTAGTTGCAATAAGACTTTTTCAAGTGTTTTCAGTAACGTTACTAGATGTAAGAAATAGGTAAAGATTATTTTGATAACTCCTTTCTTCTTTTGTTGTTTGTACTTATCTACTCAACAAAATAGGTTCCTACAAATATTACATTTGTATCACAAAACAATATGCAAATCATTGCAGTGCTCGGCAGTAGTCGAACCCGCGACTACTGCCGGTTGAGGTGGACATTCTTACCACAGCACCTCAGCGGTCACCGTCCACTATTGAACCCTAAACCGGTCAGTGCTAATGAATTAGTAGACAAGGAGGTATCGAGGCTGGCCGCCGCCATTACTGTCGAAATAGGGTTAATTGCCGTTTGCGCGGGAAACCGCTGCTTGTTGAAATAGATAAGTGTAGGCTCGTGTGTAGCCTTGTTTGTGTGATTATTATTCATGTATGCACCATTTTAAAATAAAAAATGCGTTTTCTTCCATAGTTTAATTGTGTGAAGCTAATTGGCTAATAAGGGGTAAATTGTGTGCATAGTATTAGTGCGAATTTATCGCGATTTATAAACTGTTTATTAACGTTAAATAATTTGATGCCTTTTTTGAACCCTACACGGCTAGCAGGAAAAAATGCAGCCTTTATATACAGGGTGACTGATGGCAAATTTTGGATATTGAAGGAGAGCACTCTGTTCTCGATTCTGATAATAATTATGTAATATAAGTAGGTGGGTACTTAATTTTTCAGCAGAATTTCCTATAATAAAAAAGAGTTTTACTAGGTCGACGACCGTTAGTGAAGTCTTAGTCGTCTATACCTACCTACCTATGCTGTGTTGATAGCGCGCTGTGTGGACATACCGTACCAGCGTAACCATGCGTTGCGTAATGAATTCTTTAACTTTCAGTTAATTTTACTCAGTAAATAAATAATATTTATTTTATGTTTTCTTTTCATGCATGATCTCAAACTATCACGTCATCGAATTCCGAAAGTGACCCACCAGTCACCCTGTTTAGCAGGATTGTCTCAGTGAAAAGAAAAGAAAACTTATCTAATCATCAACAAAAAGGTCGAACAACCGCATTCAAATAAGCATTCCGCTGCCACTTGCTTCCAACATAAAGAAAAAAGTTATAAAAAAGTAACCTACCGCGCCCGCGCCATCTTTTTTATCGTGTTTTGATTGACACGCGCCTCAAATGTGGCGGCAAATCAGGTTCAAGGAGCTTCTCTAATTAATTGTATAGAGTAAGAATGTAACTTGGCTGCATACTTAATTGCACTTTATTAGACTGTTGAAAGAAATTTCAGTAGAAATAAGCAGTCTGCTTTTGGACAATTTATCTTTCAATGTATTTGTCACTTTTTTTGTACATAAATTGTTAAATAAAAAATAAATATTAACGCAGTTATTATGTTTATATGTATACCCTCATACATAGCTTAATATTATTTAACGTTTACTTATCTCGCATACGAACGCCTTTTCTAAGGCGTTCGTATCCTTTCTTAAAGCATAGCCAGAACGCAGCAGCTACTAACCGGTGCAATTACGTAGGTACATTTTATGTTTCTACCACTTCCGACATATATCAGTAGAATTGACATTTACACATAGGTTTCACTAAATTTTATTGCTTCGTGAGCAAATGCGTTTGCGAAGTGTTATGTAACGATGCCTACATCTTACACCTTAACCTGCATAGTATCGTAAAAGCTGGTATTTACTCAGACTTGAGTAAAGACGAAACTCTACTGAAGTATACATTTTTCGACAGTTCTTTTTAAAACATTGACAGATAATCTATGCTTGAGTCATGCATGATTAATTATATTTTTTAATTTTTTCGCAATTAATATTCTCAAATAAAACACTTTTTAACCGGATTTATTGTAATCAATCCTTGAGAAACTTTCATTCTACGGATCTCAATCTTCCGTTTCATCTTCATCTGCCCTGAGGTAAAATTCAAAACAAAGTAATTTCCGTCTTTGTTTGGATGTCAGATTTTCGGAGTGCCCCTGACTTCCGATCGACAAGCCTTTACATCACAATAGCGCCATCTCCTTGAGCTCCGTCCGAATAAGTTCTTGACAAAATTGTTTTTTTTTTTGTAATTGTACAGTGAGCTTCAGAAGTGGTTTACAGATCGAGATTAGAAAAGCCTATTTTATTAATAATAATACTTCCTTTGGTGATGGTGTATCTGTAAAAACATTTCTATCTGCCAGAGGTCCTGTGTGGAGAAGGATATTTTTGTTATGGAATGAATAAGCCGTTAATCATGGATAATATGTTTTTGGTTTCGTTTCAAATAATTATCGACTCAGCTTATTTATCTGTAATTGTATAAACGAAACATACCTAAATTCTTTAAGTAACTTCGTTTGAGCTCGATAATGTGATATGAATAATAGAAATATTGATCTATTGTGTTAAGATTGCACGGACGTTGTATTAGGTAAAGAAAAGCCCTTTGAAGTCCCTCTTAACCAAGGGTTTTTTAAAGGAACCGAAATGTGGACTTAAAATAAAAAAATATAATGACACTATAAAGTCAGGTTAAAAAGTCATTAATTTAAATTAATCAATCGTAGATTACGTTTTATAGAGACGATTGGGTGACTTCCCCGGCACTCGTGACCACGACCTCCTTTGTTGACCTCCTTCGGGTCAAGTCCTCGGCTTGTGGTCTCAGCAACTTGCCGCGTTTCCTTACAAGTGTCGCAATGTTTGGTCAACCTGCAATGTCCTGTTTGTATGCTCACTAATATGCCAGCCGTCCATTTTTGATACATAAATTTACCTTTTAGTTCTTCTTGATCTTCTGTCTGAGCAGGTAGAGCAAGCAGTTTTTGGAGAAAAACAAATGGATAATTTGTGTCGAAAGAAGGTTATACTTAATTAAATTCCTCCGGAAATTATTTTTAGGTGGCGAATTGCCGTCACCTTGCGTGGGTAGCATCGTGTATTTCTTCAGCAAGCATTTAAGCCAATGTAGGTAAAATATATCCCACCAAAAACGTAGATGTAAAAAAGGAGAGCCAAGTTCAATAAAAAAGTTATGCTTAGCTATGGCGCCGCAAAATTTGGAGATCCAAGTTCTATGTAAAATCGAAATATGTACCTATTTATAGGAACATAATAACATTATGAACAAGAATTGAATTCTATTTTTTGCTTTATAAGATACATCTAACAATTGCTGTTATTTAAACATTTAAGATCTTAAAGTAGGTCAGATTTGATTTTGCCAGTTTTTATCAGAATCAAAATGTTGAATAACTACTTATGTGTTTACGTTAGAGAGGTTTTGAGTGATCGAAGGGTCAAAAATGGCACCAAGTGGATCGTGTAATTACACATTACACTCGGCGCTGCCTAGCCAGTTCTTTTGCTTGAACTTGGCTGGCTTGACACGTGAGGGCAACGTGAGGGCAGTCTAGATTGATAAGGTTCGCAAGTAACGTTAATTCAGTCTACAAGTCTAACAAGGATCTTGTAGGTGACCCTCAATAGCCTGGAATAAAGTTGCTAATTTCTCAATCACGACGTTGAATCAATCAGCGGCGCTGAGCGATGAGTTCGTGACGTTGCGGTGACCTGCAGCGGCCGCGGATCAATCAAGGTTGATTGAAGTGATTGATAGCAATCTCGGACAAGTGCCGCGGTCAAACTCTACTGTGTCACCGTTTGTCTGTCTGGTTTTGTATTTATTAGTTATTAAAGTTAATTAGACTCAGTTATAGTGCTAAAGTAGGTACCTATCTTTGCTTTCAATATATGTATGTAGGAGGAAGCGCATTATAACATTAACCAATTTTACCTTTGTACGTCGAGTGTATTTGTTAAATGATCGCTCATACACGACTATTAACACAAATATGTTTTTTTAATTGTTAAGTCCGGATCGTAGCAGTTGGCGTTCTCTAGTCTAGTCCAAAGGGGGAGAGGCGTAAAGTTATGTAGGTATGTATAAAAATACTTCAAACAGTATAATAGAGTTAATAGATTCACGTGCTTTCACCAGTCAATCAAATACATACATATATGATTGCCAGGAAGAGATCATCTTTTGATGGAGGTTAACCAATTATTGTGTTCAGATTGTTGTTATCGACTAAAGAACTACCTAGTGGGTTAAATCGATATTTAGCCCAATATTATCGATTAAACAATTGTGTTTATAAATGTTTTATTATGTTTCCATTTTAATGTTGACATGTTATTAATTTCTTCTTTATTTTATTGTAAGTATATTTCTTTACCTAGTGCTGCCAATTGCTTTATCAACGCCATGAAAAGCTAGCTAGTTTAGCAGCTAGTTTAGTTTATTCTGAAGTATGATTAATTTCCGAAAAGAAACTTATTTTCACTACTAAGTCTTGTAAAACAGTGTAACAATTCGTGCAAAATTTCGTCACGCCATAGTCTCCGTTAGATTCCAATTTTAAAATGCAATTTAATATCTCGTAAAAAATCCGTCTGTATTCAGGTAAGTGTGTCGCGCCGGCGCGAGCGCCGGTGATTCATAGATATCTATTGGTTGAGATGATGGTGTAGTCGGATTCCACAGATTATATGCAGCCATCAGCGCGGGCGTAGTAATTTTTTTGGGTTGTAGAATGGTTTTAAATTTTTACAATTCATGAAAAAATATTTCGCTACTTCACAATTTGGTTGTGGCATGACATTGGCTCTCACAATTGGCTGTCTCGTGTTTGTTTTATTTTCATGTCATGGTCAATTTGCCCTGTACCAATTTTCATTAATTCGCAGACATAATTTCTGACTAAAATAGAGTGGCAAGAGTTTTTTTTCCGCCGGCTTTTTTTGTCTCTTGTCTTTTCTTATCTCTGTACGGAACTTATGATGAATAAGAATAAGAAATTTTGTTTTTTCAGAAAGTGATAGGTAAGTCAGGAATTTAACCCTGTTGTTTTCAAAAATCAAACTCACATTGCCTCCTAAACTACAGTAGGGGAGAGCGGGGCTGGTACTAACAAATTTTGTAAGTATTATGGTTTATATCTTCAATATTAACGAAATTTTTTCTGTTTTTTTTTCTCTAAACGCATTCATGGATTATACATCTATTACCATATTAGTAATCAAAAACATCAATTTCGTGAGCAGAGCCCTCAAAACTAAAAAAGTCATTTGTATGTGGAGCAATTATTAACAAAGCCGGGGCAGTTATTAACGTATGGGACAAGAAGTAACAAAGCCCTAAACGTGGTTCAATTATTAAGTAAAACGTCATTCATAATAATTTCAGGACCTCAACATTTCAGATTCTACTGGGAGTAAATTATATCTTTTAAGTACTTTTACTTTTTGATGCTTTTTGACAAATGAGTAAAAATTAGTATGGTCAAAAGATGTTTCCCTTTTTAAGCTGGTCGCCGCAGAAATAATTGTCAATTTTTCATTCCGCTTCATGAATCCTGCAAATCAATCCTTGTCAGCCTTACTTCTCTTTTTAAAGATATTGATTCTATAGTAATACTTTTTGTTCCATTTCGTGCGGTGTATGAGCATGCCGGACAATAATAACTAAAAAATAAACTAACTAAAATAACAAACAGATGACTGTAATTGCCACTAAAATAGAGTTAAAATTAGTGGAAACGATAATTCAATTTAATGCGAAAATTTGTTTCGAATCAATTTATTGCGAAACATAAAAAGTCCACTCACCTGTTAATCCTAGGTCACTACTCATAACTATTTCATATTACGACCGGCTGTCAGGATACATTCGACTTCGTATTTAGTTTGCCTAAACCGAGTATCATATTTGTATCAATTCAGGTTTGGCGGGAATACGCTTGTTAATTCTTACCCCCGCCCCGTTAGAACCAACCCTGCCCTTCCCCTACTTGAGCTTAAATTCTGGTAGGTGGAAGGCACATATTTTTGTGATGAACACAGCTATCTCTTACATTCAATATTTCACAACTTTTAATGTAAAAACTTTTTAACTGCCCTCTGCGTCACATAGATTCTGTTGAGATAGACTTAGTATTCAAAGTACAAAAAAAATGCGTTCGAACCTTATCCGGCGCGGGGTTTCTAGACAGCTGTAAGCCAATATTTAAAAACTTAAGAATTCTACCGTTGCCTTGTTTGTATATCTATGAAGTCAGCTTATTTGTAAAAAAGCACCCAAATCTGTTCCCAACTAACCGAGAAATGATTTCTGGTTGCAAAAGGCATGCTGAAAAATTGTATACACCTGCCCAAAGATTAACACAATTTCAGAAAAATATTGTATGTATGGCGGTTAAGATATTTAATAAATTACCAAAGACAATAAAAAAATTACCATTTAATAAATTTAAAATTAGTTTATTTGATTTTTTGATGAGTAGATTGTATTATTCTAGTAATGAATTTTTAAATGACAAATTTATTGACAGTTAATTAATTAAAGTGTAGATTAAGGTATGGTAATAATTGTAAATAGATGTATTAAATTTGAATGTATTAACTCTTAATTTGGACATAATATTTAAATTCGAAATTTTGCACACTGACACTTGTCGGTAGGATATTGTGGAACTGTAAATATAAATAAGACCTTAATTGTACCAATTTCCTGGCAAATAAAGATTTTATTATTATTATTATTATTATAGACTGCGTGTGTTTTTATATTAGCTGTACCTAAGGTCTTCGAAGACACTTAAATTAATAAATATAAGTCATCAATTTTTGTATATTTATTTGACCTTTTTTAATATTTACCTACATAGGTATATATTTTATAAGTTTGGCTTCAATAACACAATTACATTTAGTTTAAACTCAGTAATGCGGGATTAAGGTGAGACTTTTATTAATTTAATTAAACCATCTTTTTTAAATAAAACCGTCGCAAAATCAGTGTATTTTTACTTTTGAACAGCTAATAGCACAGCTTTCTTAATATTGTTTATTTTTCCAACCGACATCAAAATAACTGTATAATCAAACCCCAAACATGTCTGCAACTTCATAAAATTTGGCAACTCTGTTTGATCGGCAACACGATGTTACATGGCAACATTAAATCCAGCCCGCCCCAATCTTGCCGAGATGAGGGTAGTTCGCAGAAAACAAGCAAGATGTTGAACAATAAACTTTATACCGACCAATCGGATCAAATATTTGGATTTTCATGGAAGATAGTTGAAACCTACATGTAAATGTGTCCTTGGGTAAGATTGGTATGTCTCAAAGTTTGGATAAATCTCCAAAATTTGAGCACACAAAGTTGTAACGGCCTCAATAAACAAAGGGTTGACAACATCTTCATATATAAAACTCTTCCGTTACTGACTGAGTGACTGAAGGACAACGTACAGCCATAACCACAGGGCGTAGAGAGCTGAAATTTCGAACATACTTTCCTTAAGGATGTTAGAAGAGCACCAAGGAAGGAATTCCCGAAATTCCCACAGGAACAGGAAATATAGGACTTTTTAGTTTGTATGAAAAATCTTATTCCTTGAGTGCACGGACGTGAAACTTGGTACTAAGGTTCTCCAATGAGTGTCTGGTTGCATTATAGAAGAAATTCCCGAAAGTCCCACGGGAACGGGAAATATGGGACATTTTAATTTGTATGAAAAATCTTATTTCTTGAGTGTTGAAGTTGCGGGAAAAGCTCGTATTAAATAGAACTCTACATTGCAATGTGCTGAACGTCTTATATTTGTATTTTCTTTACATAGATATAATGTTAAGATTGAGATTAATTACAGAAAGTGAATAAAGATAGTGAATTTGGGTTATCATTGTAATCTTTTCTATGTTCTGTTGCTATTATTGCACTTGCTATAAAAAACTCTTACTTAAATACATTGAAATCGAATTAAAATCACATTAGGTGATAATACGCTGTATTGACAATTTAAAACAGTTAAGTATATGATAAGGCAACATAAACTTTAAGTTGTGTAATTTAACTCATCGCTCCACATATTATAATGAGTAACTTAATTTATTCCGACAATTATTTAACTAACTTAACGCCTTTTTATTCATCATCAATAATTTTTTTCCGACACGAAAGTATACGCAAATTGAAATAATGATCGAAAACATATTTTCAACCCACGCCACGCCACATAGAAAGCGGCATACGTATCCAATCACTGACAATTGCCCAGAGTGCCAGACATTACTGTGATTGCCTAGGTTCGTTTTATGACTGCAACATGAAATTACGAGCGCGGAGAAATCTGCGTTTTTCTTTACTTTTTGGTTTTGTTTTTATTTCAAATTACTTTGATTGGGGTTTATCCAATGAAAGATAAACTGTTTGAGAAGATAGCTTCGAATGTTATCTTTTAATTGACTGTGCTTGGTTAATTGAAATGAATTAAAAATACTTCGTTATTTTAGTTTCAGAATTTGTTATAGGAGAAATGAGAATACTCATTCAGTCTTCGAATGATAGTTATACCATCTTATATCTTAGTTGACTTGTAGCGCTATACTTGAATTCTATTGCGTCTTTTAACTCTATACGTCTATACTATAACATACGTACCTATTAGTGTGTTCCCTCAACATGCGTGGTGATACATTTATCATTGCTTTGTTTTACAATTCAGATTATCCTAATTTATGTTAAATTTCGATACGGTGAAACTCATTTAAGAGCCAATAGAGTTTTCCCGTACAAAATGTATGGGTTTGTTTTGACTGTATTATCCTCCTAATGCAATTTAATCTAGTTCTATTTAGTAAAGAGATTTTTTTTCTTTAGCTAATGAAAATAATTCAAGAGTTGTAAGTACAAGAAAGTACTCTAAATTCTAGCAATACTACGTCCATTAACCCCTATTTTTTAATCGCAATAATTCTTGCGTTAATAGTTATTCCACCGTGCAAACGTCCTCAGAACTCCTTTTCCCATTTTCCTCGCATTCGCTAATGAGCTACGGTCCTGCAGCGTGAAACTTTACGTGTAGCGTCAGCAAAACATGTTGATGAAACGTTAATTCATTAATGCGGGTATTTCCAGCGCTGGAACTATGATCGAACTATAAAAACACCTGCTCGCCTGGTTGTATGGAAGCAGGAAGTCTCGTGTATGGAACAAAGGTTTGTCAAACATGTTTGTGTAACCTGGATCCTGTAGGCAAACGTAGTCAGTGATGTTATTGTTGTGGCTAAGTTGACAGGTTAAGAAAGACACATGATTCTGCGATTCGTGGTAAACGGTTGTTTCAATGGATTTTTGCTGTGGTGTTTATATTGAGATTTCATGTTGTTTCATAGTTTCGTTGAAAATCACTTTACTGTGATTTATGGTTAACTACCTTATTAAGCATTTGATGCAGAGAGTCATTACAAAAGTATTGTGGTTAATCTTAACTTTAAAAAAAAATGCATAAAACAAAAAAAAAAAACGTTCAGTTTTGTGACCTTCGCATATTTAAATAAAGATTTAAAATAAACCTTATAATTGTTGGGGTGTATGATGTATTTTCCATTAATTCTCCAGTATACAGGGTTGTTTTTAATCACGGGCAATTTTTTTTACAGAATAAGAATAATTTATAGAAACGATTTGTATTTCTTTTAGGTACAAAGAAATTAATCTATTCGCTAACATATTGAGCAAAGCATGGTCTCTCTAAATAATGAATAAAGACGACAACACGCTACTACAAAACATCTTGTAGTACTACGTCGTAAAAAAAAAAATACGTCTATCAAATGTAATCAATGAAATGCCGCGTCGAAATATCGTATCGTGCATAGGGTGTTCACCAAATGCTACTATATGTAATTATATGCTATATGTAAAAAGTTTGTGTTGATTTTTATTTTTTTCTCGCTAGCGATACTAAAATAAGTATGTTGGTACGTTTATATTGTATCAAAGAACATAATACTTGGATTTGGCCGGTGCAAATAGCCCTGTATACATATTTACATTTCACATTCACATTAATTTAGTGTACAACTTCTTAGTGTCAATATCCTATGAATAAACATAAAATTGTGAGGATGGGTAGATTTGTGCAAAGTGCAAAGTTTTACCCACAAGCAAATAAGTCTTCATAAAATTAACATTAATAAAGAAACTGACGAGGTACAGAATGATTTCAAGTAAATATGCTACCATATGATAATTATTTGTTTCTTATATCAGAGGGAAATAAATACCGCATACACGTCACGAAGTAATAGCTCGTTTGAGCGGATCTAATGACCGGTTACGCTTATACTTTCGCTAAAATTTTGGTTAAGAAAAAGTTAAGATAATTGTTAGTATTGAAACTTTCACTTAGATTGCTATTTTGAGCTTAAAGCTGAAATATCTGAAAAAATTTCGCATGGTCAAAATACGGGGCTCTTTTTATCCATATTAGAGCTTCGTACTAAAAATAAACAAAAGTAACTACGCATTTCAGTACATAGATAACCCCTATTTAAAGTACTAGGAAGAACACTAAGCCTATAACAAATTTGCGACGTATATTTTAAACATATAAGGACGACTTTAATCCTACTGTCGATATACAATCTATAATATATCAGTCCAAGAAGTAGAGAAACCATTTCAACAAATCAATTTCATCCACAGTAACCCCACTTCCGGAATATCTCAATAATACGCGGAAGTTCTAAACGGATTGAGAACTCAAATCTAAACTATTTCAATTTCAATACACTCTCAATACTACATTGAGTTACGCAGCGATTGCTGGGAAACAATATATTCTAATATTAATGGCAAGAAAGGAGAGCTGAAGAAATCTTCAAGTATTGTTCAGAATAATAACTTGCCTGGTCTGGCGGGCACGGGAAGTATGTACAGTAAGGAATCTAATACAATCGGACTTAAAAAAATATAATTAGAATTGAATTTTATTTTAATTCGTACCGGGATTCATCATCATTCACTTTATTTAAATATAAAGCCTCGAAGCAAAAGAGTGAACCCTTCGGATGAATCTTCTTGAGCGACATACATACATTCCTACAAAAAAAATCCTCTAATTAAACCTTTGTCCCTTAACTGACTTTTACAGTATGTCCGGGAAGAGAAGCAGCTGGCACATTCTATGTTTGTTTGGAGCTATAGTCTTGTATTTCGAGATGTTTCTGAAAATTTTTCGTTATGTTTTATTTTGATATTTCTTATACTATTTGCAGGGTCTAATTATTACAAAATAAGACTTAAAAACCATTATTGCTGAACATTATAGTAGACTAGCTGTTTCGCGCGGTTTTACCCGCGCAATTTCAAATCCCGCGGAAATATCGAGACAAACAGTAGCCTATTTGCTATTCCAGACTGTAAACTATCACTATGCCAAATTTCATCCAAATCCTAATGGCCGGTTTGCCGTGATAGAGGAATCCAGTACACAAATGCATACATCCATCCATCCAAACTTTCACATTTAAAATATACAAAATTTTTGTTTGCTTTTATTTGATAGATGTCGCTGTACGTCGATTAAATCGCGCAAGAAGAGTTAAAAATTACTTAGCTATATTTACAAAATTACTACGTTTATTCGTCTTCACTTTCACAATTAAAATATTAGTAGGATGACAACAATATGTTACTGAGGTAGTGTACCATGTTCTATGTCCCTTTACAGACGTCCCAGCTGCCTACTTTTACTTTATTATTTAATTCCATAATCTAATTAATTCGATTTCATTTTAAACTACCGTTCATTGCCAAGGATATTAAAAAATTACGAAGTTCTTCAAAATATGCGCATTAAAGTTGGTCACTCTAGTTTTGCTGTATGATCTCTTTAAAACAAACTTTAAAAAACTTACTATACTTATGGCCGGTTGTTCCAAATCATCTGCTTTTTTACAAATTCCGTTTTACATTTTACGTATACTATTACTTTTGCTATTACAAATTCGTAAATTTCTGTTGCTCCGACAAAATTCCTGTAAAAGTAACAGTATAGAAAGTAGCCAGGCGTCAAAGACGTTTATTCTTCCATTTCAGCTTGGTAGCTTATTATTACATTTTTTTTACGTGGCAAGACCTGTCATACCTTTCAAAATAAACTATCGTGATTGGCTGACTGTATGACAGACAATGCATTCAATATTGTGATATGATTGTCAAAAACAAACTAAATACCTAATTAATTGTTTATAGTTTTTTTTTTGCATTAAAATAGTATAATGGAATTAATATCTGAAGATAATGTTGCGCTGGAAAAGTAAGTACAACATCTACCTATGTACCTATTTAATTTCTCACGTTTTCATAGAAAATCTACCGAGCTTATTGTGTTTCTTTGTTTCAAACAACGAAGTGCTAAATTCAATGAAGATGAGTTGAATTTACTCAATAATCTGATAAAAAATATAAACATATTTTATTAAATAAAAAAACAGGCATGACACCTTTTGTTTTAAAAAAATTAAACTCATATAAGTGTTAAATCATGTACATTTTTTCAGGTAAAGTTACACCTAAGCAGAGGGAAGATGCCTGGCGCGCCATTACCAATGAATTTAATAGCGATCCCGCATGCTCCTTTGCCAGAAAATCGCACCAATTAAAAAATAAATGGGATTATATGAAGCTTTGCCACACCGACTGGCGCGCTACCAGCGAATAGAGCAGGCCAGGCAGCACTTTTGGACTCGGTGGTCAAAGAAATTTTTGAATTACACATCTGGAAAATTGGATTGAAATGGGTTTATTTATGTAGGGGTGGGTTTCCCCTTTCGATTAATACCTCTTGTTTTGCGGAGATGCATAGTTTTTTAATTATACGTGTTTGAAATTTCCTATACTGAAACGATATTTTACATACAAAAATTCAATTTATATGATTGCTTGGTAAAACGAAACGTATATCCAGACAATCCATTTGTGGCAGAAGATGGATTGCACACCCAAAGGATTGAGTCTCAGTGGCGGGTGGTTAAAAGTTTTTTCTATAAAGATAATTATAACCACCCAGAAAAATTTACTGACATTATAGTTGAATACAAGTGGAGGCGTTACTTGCTAAAATATATAAAACACCAATTTATGGAATTGTTAAATGTAATAAAACAAGTTTATAAAATATAATAAATAATAAAAAAAATATTGTTGTTTTATTAATATGCGTACTAGTGAAATGTTAAATTATTAACGTACAAAACAAAACGTATGTTGTTCGCCCTTATTAGCGATAAGAGTCCAGTATTAACTTAATCATTGTAACTTTTACAATTTGTGTCACAGACCGACATGGACCACATGGTTAGGTTAGGAGCTTTATGGTCGGAGGTTAATGCAAGGAGCGCTTTGCTTCGCTCCTTGCATTAACCTCCGAGGTTATTTTTTTTTAATAAACGCACAAAACCTAGTCTAATCCAAATTTTTATCTTCGATTTTCTCACTTACTACAAGGATCCGCACCTCCCCCTCAGAGGGGGAGGTCACCAACCACCTCCACTCCCCCCTTTCACCCTCACCCCCCCTAAATTCGACGGTCCATATACTGTAGTTTTACCAAAATCACCCCTAATCAGTGATTGATAACCCTATTTTTGAGGTTATAAATAGCAAACTTCAAAATTCATTAAAAAAACTAGCCATCTCCGCAACTCCGCATCGTGGTGGGGAGACCCCCCTTTGCCCCCCCTCCCCCCTCCACCCAAACCTAAATTCTAGATGTGTAATTCAAAACCAATCCCCAACTCGCCCCCCCTCGAGTGGTGCATGGGACGAATCATCGCGATCTACCCAGGGAAAGACGGAGTGTCGAGAGTAGCTTCTATACGAATGGCTACAGGCAGCATCATACGTAGATCTTTTTCTAAAATTTGACCACTACCTATAGAATGCAATGATACAAATGAAATAAGGTGTTTAACTATTGGAAGTTGGTACTTCCAAGGCCGGGGGCATGTTAAGAACGCATCCCTACGGTTTAAGAAATACTATGTTGGAACGCAACGTAACGGATGAAAGAAGCCTGTGAAAGAATCCTGTGGATAGGAGGAACTTTTATACGCAACGAACTTTTAAGCTTTCATCATCATCATCACAACTCTTTGTAATGAGCCCACTGCAGGGCATGAGTCTCTCCCCTGGGTGAAAAGGAGGTATAGGCCATAATCCACCAAGCTGGCCCAGTGCTGGGTGGTGGATGCCAGAATTTTTAGGGCGCCTACATGGCTTCTGACAAACCCTAACGACTACTGTATACAAGTATACCGCACCCGGGACCGACTGCTTAACTTGCCCTCCGAAGCACGGAAGTCGTCGTGCGATATGAATGGTCAGCGGTCACCCATCCAAGTACCGGCCGCGCCGAACGTTGCTTAACCTGTGATATCGTATGACACACAGTAACCACGGCGCCACGACTACTTCTTGTATTTAAAGCTTTACGCACACGAATACGCATTAAATCAATTTCTATAATTAAAATCATTTACACTTTTAATACCGAAAAATATAAAGTTTAAATACGACACAAAGGCCTATTATTTAACAGAGTGCAATAAAAGTATTTTTTTTAGTAATTAAACCAAATTTAGCACACGTACTGTAGGCTATTTTCCATTTTCCAATCAAAAAAATATACTTTTACGTTATGAGGTGGGTCTGAGCTCCGTATAAAGTATACGTGAAAAGTAACTGTAAAAAGTATAAAAAAAATGTGGTGCAACACTTTTTACGGGATACTTTTACGTTTTACATTTTTTTTTACGAATTCGTAAAAGTATAAACTTGGAACAACCGGCTGTTAGGGCTACACAGTAAATGATTATGTTTTGGTATTATTTTTTCCGCCAAATTATGGAAATACGGTGTGCATGAGATTTAGGTACTGTATTTCCTTTGGCTGTGTTTCAGGGCTGAGAACTAATCTACATAACACTACGGTTCTTGTGTATCAGCCCTGAATAAGTAAAGTGGTCTGAGCAAAGGATGGGAAGGCGCGTAGGGTTGGCAGAAACGACAAGTGGAGTTACGTTTTGATGGCAGGTTCCGTAGGTTTGGAAATTTGCTTCTAATGGAAAAAAATTAAATAGAACATTATTGTTGAGATAAATGTTACTTACCTTCCTTGTAGAAAAGAGAGAAGAATGGAAATTACTGCACCGACAAAAGCTTAGCTCTTAAATTAGAAAAAAGAAAACTTTCTTGTAGAAAACTTGATTAAAACTAAGGAAGATCCCCATAATGTAACATTTCAATAACAAAACAATTGAAAATTAAACAGTACAAACAAAAAACACTTCATTAGCATGATATCTGAAAGTATGAAATTGTCCTTTAAAATGTTTACTTTATGTCATGCCTTGATTATAAATGTCGAAAAGAAATCGTTAGCCAATACGGGAAACTAGACACACGGCATGCACGCATAATGCGGCGAAACTTCACAACATACAATTACATCGTGGAACAGTTCCATGACCGGTGTTAATGGCCGATGACACTGTAACAAAATTAACGTTATTACCTAAATAAACATAAGGACTGATAATATTTGTATACTATCCTGCCGCAACACAGTTTTACTAGCGCGGAGGGTAGTCTAGTCATTGTTATGATCCTTTTGCTGTGCCAATAAGAAAACTAATTTGCATGTTAAAGCGAAACTTAAGTGTGTAGGTATTGTGTATTATGCTGTGGAACTTTTTGTGCTCTTACCTGTAGCTTAAAATAATGTACTTAATTTGTTTTCTTTTCTATTATGTTGTAAAAGTGATTGGATCAGATTGTGAACTTTAAAGTGGAAATAAAGTTATATTATATTATTTGTCTTTGCGGTCTATCTTTGAATAATTACCTAAGAATCAGTTTGGTTATTTGTTTCCAAATTCTCAAATCCAGTGCGTACTCATTTTCCGAACCTTTGAGGGAAAAAAGAGTTTGGTGTTGTGAATACTAGAAGCGTTGCGGAGCGGTTTTTAGAGACAAATATTTCGCAATTCCCAGAAACAACTTCTCAAAAACAGAATTTAAAAAATCGAATTCCTATTGGCAATCAAAATCCGGGTGCTGAGTCTCTTTTAGTTCATTTTCCAATAACAAGGATCCCTAAAAAGGGTCAAATTGCGAAGTGGGAATGTTAACATTAGAGTCCTGGACACCGGACCCGAGTGCACAATCCTGATAGAAACGGAATTAGTTTGAATAAAACTGAATAAATTTATACTTCTGACTGGACTTCATAGAATCACAACATTGAAGCCTTTGAATATTTTGTGTTTGTATTAATATTGGGTTTGGTCCGTTCGGATAAATGAGAATGTATGTGATTTATTCAATGTTATTTATGTGTTATTCATCAGATTTATATTTCTTGTGTTTATATTGGTGCCTATCAATGCGCAAAGAATAACATAAAGATTGCGTTGGATAGACATGTTGTCGAGTTCCTAATTTGCTTGTTGACAAATATTAATATTATTAATATTTATTTTTATTTATCTTCATTTGAGAAACAAACAGATCTTGCACGATTTATACAAAAACATGGGTAATATCACCTTATCCAATAAAGTCTCTACTGATTAATATTACATGAAATACATAGAAAAAATAGAAAACAGAGAAATTAACAAGTGTCAGTTCCGTGAAAGAAAAAATCTCAATCCTAAAATAAACTAAACATAATAATCGTACATTTCTACAACATTCGGTAGTTGAGTAGTTGAACACTTTATTTCTATGGCAAAGATAGCAGAATTACAATTAATACAACTTCGTCGAATGAAACTATTGGAACCATAACAAGTTAGTGCTGGAAAACGGGATTAACGTGCAGAAATACGAGGACATCAAAAAGAGATTATAGGTAAAGATGCGAAATGTGTATAGTGCTACATTATGTCACAGAAATACGCGCACATTAGCTTGTTTTAAATAGCTTGAAGTGATAAAGCGCAGAAAAAAAACAAATGACATAGGTTGACACATAACTCATCCCTATCTTGAACTACATGTACAAACTATAACGAATAAACTTAAAACCAATCGCGTCCTTACAACATTGTCAGAATATACCCATTGACCCATATTCGTTCCCAATCACAACAATAACTTACGTTGATAGCATTGCCATTTGCCTGCGGGACCCAAAAACCGCATTCCCAAAAATTGAGAACCTTCCTTATCGTGCATCGGTTCAAACACCCACTGTATCTTGACCTCCCTTGTCTGTAGTTGTCCTAGTATATTGCGTACTAAGTTACAGTAGCTGCTGTTTTAAATCGGCCAATTGGGTACCAAAAGGTCTACCAATAAAGATTGATGTGTACGTCCACTTTTGGTCCTCTACCGTCTGATAGAAGTGCATTAGTTAAATTGGTGTTTATTGTAAGTAATTAGAGTCTGTATTTATGTAAACAGACGGTGTGTTTTGTTCGGTAAATACTCGATTAACCACCAGTGTTCGTCTCATGGAACTGCCTTTATATGCATTTTAGGTAGGTACCCATACGTATGCGTATGCATCTAGTTAATATTGAAATATCCATATTAATCAATTAGAAATATTAGATAAGTATTAGTTATTGATGACATATCATGAAACATATGACGACCGGCTGGTGTAGCGGTAACATATATTGCCTTCTATGCCAGAGGTCCTGGGTTCGAATCCCGGCGGCGGCGGATATTTGTGTGATGTACACAGATATTAGCCGTCAAGTCATGGATGTTTATATGTTTATTTAAGTTTATTCTCATAAAAAATATGTATTTATTCAATATTTGTATGTTTATGTATTTCTTAAGTATATCAGTTATCTAGTATCCATAACACAAGTTCTTTAAGAAACTTAATTTGGGCTAGATAATGTTGTGTGAGTGTCAGAAATATTTATTTATATTATTTATATTTATTTATATGTCAATAATTTACATCCCTTTGCCACGTTGCCACGTGAATTTTTTTTATATAAAAGCTGATTTTCATCTTATTTTATCCAGACCACGGTGTCTATGAAGACACTGTAACATTGAGTTAAAAATTAAAATGTAAAATAAAATAAAACACTATACTTAATAGCCTTTTTAAACTGTATTTATGTTCATATATTTTTTTTTATTATGTGGTAATTTTAAAATAGGTTTTTCTTTTTTTTTTTTTTTGTTACTATATTTACCTTTGGTTCCAATATTATCGTCGGGTGTTACAAGCATATTTTTCATTACTGGCGTAATTATTAATTACACGTTGTTTAATAGAATTAAGTACACAAGCAAACACCCGGCAACTTATTTCTGCTTAACTTCAACAAGATTCAACAGACGAAAGGCTTCGAGCACTTCCCAAACTTAAGACCCCTCAGGGGCGCGTGCAGAACTGTTATTCAACAACAAAACAGAATCGAAAACACATAACTTGTTGCAAATAGCCGAAATAACAGTGTTGCCGAGTTAATGATGCTTGCTAGTTGAATTGGGGGCATTATTGATGGAATTGTGGGTTAAAGATTTATTTTTCACGATCGGTAGTAGTCTCTCCGTGGAGGGGTCTGTGTGGATAAAACATTAATAAAATTAGTTCTATTCAGGATAGGATAACCCAGTTACTTCACAAATAATTCTACGCTCCAACTTAAGCTGTGGGACGGAATCGTACCTAATGAATCTACCATCTATAATTAATTATGCCAATGGACCCCCAATGCCTTAAGGTGGTTCAGGGGTCCAAAATAACCCTTGTTTTGGTAGTATGAACAGCCTCTGAATCTCAAAATGGATTTCAAATCATGATAACAAATTACCCGGCCTGTCAAATCAATCTTCAAGTCATTCTGATATTAAGACGGTCACATACCTAATGAAACTTAAATTAATTTAGAAACTTTACTGGTTTTGCCATATTTAATGATAGTTTCGACTTGCAGTATTAACTCGCAACCATAATAATATAAGCAGCATAAGCGAAACAGCGAATAAAAGTGAAACCGAAAATTAAAGAAACCGCTTGTCTTAGGACGTTAGTAAACTTAAATTGAATGACAATTAGCTCTGCATCATCATTTGCCATCAAGTCATTGCTACGCATGCAAGGGCCATCAGTCCGCACGGAAGTATATCTCTGCCGTATTTACTATTTGAGTATTACTATTTGTTTGATTCGAGTATTTGCATTTACAGTGCATTTACACAATTTTGTATCCGCATCGCTCACTCATATCCATTAGCTTTAGTTTATTATTAAATTAGTGTCTATCATTTTCAACCAGTCCAACTCAATTATATTATTTTAACGTTGTAACTCATATGCTGATGATAAATTAATGAAATTACAGTTCTTTGAAAAAAAATCAATGTTTTTTTAATATTTTCTATTTGAATATTATATAAAATACGTTTCATGATACATTGATTTTGTACTCATCATGAAACGTATTTTATATAATATTCAAATAGAATTCTACGGGTAATTTTTATTTATCACATTTTTCATTTATTTAAGAATAATTGAGCATTTTAAATGCAATAAACTTAAAAACATTATTAAAACATTGCAATGCTTCACTTTAACTGGGATTCACAATTTCTGCAAAGAAATTGATCTCGGGTGGTCTTAGCTGCAAAGCTTATACATAAGATGGAGCTACGTTAGCTATATAACGTAAAAACAAAAATGTGGTAAGTAATTTCGAGGCGTAGCGCCAGGCCCCGGTAGCTCAGTTGGAAGAGCACTCGTCCGGCAAACGGGAGGTCCCAGGTTCGAATCCTGGTCAGGGTAATTTTTATTTATCACATTTTTCATTTATTTAAGAATGATTTTGTATTGTTTATTGAAGTTTTAATTCAAATCGACCTCTGACGATGGTCATCATGTTTACGCCTATTTCATTACTTATTTTCCACTAAACATATCAATTTAAATGGAAGTACATCCTGGAAATCAGTTCAAAACGTTTCTGTTTCAAAATTCAAACCACGTTACAACTTCACAAAAAGTGGAAGTTTCAAGAAACCTATTCTTAATAGAAAACTATTCACTCCCACACAAGTACTAAAAGCACTTTATTATGAAAATGCTGGAGTCCGTTCATGAAATTTTTATGTTATTTAAATTCAGTTAGTGTTGCTCGCGCTAAGTGAGCCGCCTCTTGGATGTTTCGGGAAGGAATTTCGTAAAAACAGCGTGTAATGTCCTGGCCCTCATTAATGGACCGGTCCTCGCTCGAAGGCGCATGTAATGTAATTCCCTTAATGTGTTCCCTTTAAATATTTGACCAGGTCTGTACATTTTCGTGATAATTCGGGTCCAGGTTTATATGCATATCATCTACTTCTCTAAATAGATTAAGAATGTTTGAGCTTTATAGAGTATACAGGCATGAAATTTGTATGTGAAATTAGATTAAAAGGGGATTAATGGAACCTTAAATGGAATCTTCGTAAGATCTGCAGTTTTTTCATGGGTTTGTATATTTTATGCACTTATATATTTGCAAATGTATTAAACTTCAATAAGTTTTGATGCTGAATACCGCTGTGTGGGTACAATTTTCAGCAATGTTGTTTAAAATTTTAAATATTATTTGGGGCAAATTGGCACGATGGTTACCTGATGTTAGTAATCACCATAGCCCATGGAAAGCGATGCGTTGTAGATGATTTTACCCCGTGTCAGTAGTTCAGTACCTACTTACACTGCCTTTCCTTCTTAACGGGATACAGTAAAAAAAAAAACTTGGTGTATACATATAAGCACGATGATTATATCTTACCACCAGGACGTGGTATTAATATTATGCGCGCTTATATTGTTAGTACTTGATGTAATCCAATTTACATAAACTCCCGTTGACCTGTCTTTAATTGCTTATGCTACTTTCCGTTGTTTAAGTGCTGGTTGCTCATAAACTTTTTTCATTATTTGATTAGGGCGCTGTTGAATTTGAATGTGTTGAATGGAAAATAAGCTATCATGTGTACCAAATTTCGTTCAAAACAGTCTAACCTTGTAACTCGAAGAAGTATCAAACCTATAAAGAAATGTGACGGTTAGATTATTCATGGAATGCTCTCGACTTGCGCGTGTCAGGATTCAACTGTTTCAAATGTCAGGAATGTGAACTTTAACGTTCCACAGAAACGTTTTAAATTGTTAAGTGAAGTTTTGATTTGGGATCGAGAACGAAATCGATCGGTTGGCATCGGGGACGAAACTTCTTGTCAATTTGTGGAGTGTAGGCTTTGCCTAGCGGCGCCGGTAGAGCGTGTCCAACATGTCCTAGCCTTGTCAGTAGGTCTTTATGAGGTTCCTTTAATAAGAGAATGATGAGTGGCGATCATGTTACTTAAAACTGATTGTTATTGTGGCTTTTATTTATTATAGCGAACTTACTTGTTGTTTAATGGATTTGTTTTATCTGTGCTTATGAGTGCTACTTATTAGTAGAGTAGTTATGTATGACTCATCTAACTTCTTTCTATCTTTAAAATCAGTTGTCTGTTTATTAATTATGTGACTTGCGATTATAAGAAAATGAAGACAGTTTTAGGTTTATGTGTCAACGTAGTTCTGTTTTATTTTCATTACATACACATAAAATATACTAAGAAAAATGTTCTATTAAACTTTAGCGATTTGGTCCCCTTCTGTTTGTAGTTATAAATTTGTGTCTCAAACAAAGTAGGGAAAGGATAAGATTTATAAAATCCCACCAAGCAGCTAGAACAACAATGTCATGAAATAAGGTAATACTTCGACTGCCTTATTCACTATCAACTGGGGTTTAAACTGATATTTAGTAACTGTTGCTTAATCCGTTTCTTTATTTACGGCTCTTTATAAGAGCCGATGTAGGTAATGACTGTAAGGTTTACTATCGCGCAGTTTACCTCCTGCTCATCTCAACTCTTTGAAAGCCCACTGCACAGCTATGAGTCTCTCCCCTGACGGGGAGGTTTTGAGCCACAAGCTAGCCCAGTGCTGGTTGGTGAATGACAGAATTTTCAGGGTGCCAAAATGGCTTTTCACATACCTTAACGACTACTATATACAAGTATACAGCACCCGGGACCGCCTGCTTAACGTGCCCTCCGTAGCATGGAATACCGACTTCCATGCTTCTAAGAAATTTACTATTTTCACCAAAAACCGTGATAACTTGTAGGTGACGTGTCATTCTTTATAGCCTATAGTGAACCCCGAGAACTACTCTTATACTAGTTCAAAAGGCAAATCTGTTCAATATTTCTGAAGATTACGCGGAGCACACATACACGCAAACTTTCCCTTTTACAATGTGTATAAAGATGCAGAGTTAAGTTATGGATGTGTAAACTACCCATATTATTATTGGAAGTTGTAAACATATTTTATCTCATAACAATAATTATAGACACCTAGTATCGAGAGAGTTAATTTTGAAAGTGTAACATTTTCTTAAGGAACAAACAGCAACAGCAACAGAGAGTGAATCAAGCGGGTGTTTGCGTAAATATAGGTCGTTTCAGTGGAATCGCCGTCTTAGCTATTCGGTTACATTGTTTCTCTACTTTATGATGTAACGGTCGCACCGCTCGAGCTCCGGCGTGTAATCTGATATCCAGTCGCTTGTTTCCTTCTTGTTTTCGGAACATGGATATTCGGGACGCGCGAGGAAAATTATCCTTTGTTTCCGAATATGAAATGGTTAATCTTAGATGCTTATTGAAGTTCTTTAAGTTCATGTTAAGTATGTGTTGATTATTCAGCTGTTGATTATTATTATACAAACTCCACGGGCTCCGTAGCGACGTGTGCGAGAGTCCGGCTGCGACGACGTTTGAGGTCCTTCCCCGGGCTAGTTTAGGATACGAAATATTCTAAACTGGCTCTACTAGGATAGCCTAGCCCCTTAATAAAAAAGCAAAGTCCTAAAATTCAAATAATATCATCAAAGAGAGCTTTTTGAATAAAATATCATTGGAATATCGGAAATACAGTACACAAATAACTGCCGAAGCGTTGGCTTCAATCGAATTCCTCCGAAATTGATGTAAGATTTATTCTGTTCGAAATTATTCAAGACACGATCGCTACCAAAAATTGAGAGATTACTTCTCCTGTGATGATGAGAGACAATTTTTAACTGATCAAGGAAAATAAATGTACTTAGGTGTTGGAATTCTGTGAAGCCTTGCTGCCTTTGGAAGAGGAAAAATATATTATCGTTTTATTAGGGATTAACTCATTTGGATTTATTTTATGCAACTCATAAAAACACAAAACAAAACAATCTGCATACTTTAAACTTATTGTCTTCTGTAACGTGTAAATAATTGACGATTATCATATCATCTGCAAATACGTAAGTGAGAGTAAACTACAGTTAACGATCTCGATCTAGTTAGAAGTGAGCTAACGAGTTATTCATATCTGGCAATCACATATTATTATTGCCATGCAAGCTTAAGAACAACACCTAAGAAAATCATTCCAATATAGATCTTACTGCTTACATTATAGGGGCTCTTTATGTCCATTAGTATCTGGTGGTAAGTCGGTAGTATGTCAAAGCTAGTGATATCTGCAATAAAAGACCGGTTCGCGATTCCGTGAACTCGGTAGAAAGGGACACGTCACTTTCCCACAAGAATCGATGAGTTTCTGGTTTCGAGGATCTTTTAGTATTATAGAAAACCTTGGAACCTAAAAACTGATTTTTTGAGAGTTAATGAGCAAATAAGTAACCGAGTAAAGCTAGCTTTCTATTAGTGTAGATTTTTATATTATAGCTTAATGCTTAGTAATCACGACTAATGCAATTCCAGGTATGCAGGCATTTGACTATGTAAATAAGTAGGAATGCCTAGATGCCTTTTTTTTAAATATTAATATGCATTTTTATTTATTATTTTATATTTTATATATTACTAGCTGCTGCCCGCGACGTCGTCTGCGTGAACGCTATGCAGCACCAAACGCACCTACGATTATAACACTGCTAGCGTGATAATATGTAGCCTATATGTTGACCCGACTTCTTAACTATCTTCATGCCAAATTTGAAGTAAATCCATGCAGTACTTTTTGAGTTTATCCCGGAAAGACAAACAGACAAACAGACAAACAGACAAAAATTCTAAAAACTATATTTTTTGTTTCTGTTTCGATTGTAGATCATACCCCAAGTATTCTTTTAAAAAAATATTCAATGTACAGTTTTGACTTTCCTACCATTTTATTATATGTATAGATTATTATATTTTTACCTATAGTACCTAAACAAAGTTTCGTTGCTTGGATATATTGGTTTTGTTATCTTTTTTCTTTTAGATTTTATTTGTTATTTTTATTAAATTTTAGTGATCTTGAGCACTAACACTTGAATAGCCACCAATTATTCATTCAAATAATTCTTGTTAACAATATATTAAGATTGTAGTGAGATTTTCAATTTTTAATGCTGTGGAGATGAGAGCGTTGAGAAGCATGTGTGGATTTGAAATTGAGTGATAGGGTGCGCAATAGTGAAATAAGAAAGAGATGCGGATTGAAAGAAGATGTAGTGACTAAGATTGAAAAGGGTATGCTACGGTGGTTTGGACATTTGGAAAGGATGAGTGAAAGTAGATTTACGAAAGAGGTTTACAGAGCAAGAATGGATAGTGCTGTCGGAAGGGGCCGCCCTAGGCGAACGTACGCCGATCAAATTGGCGACGTTCTTAAAAAGGGCCTAGTTAAAAATTCCCGTAACCGGCGATCATGTATGAAAAGATTAATGAACGTGGAGGAAGCGAAAGAGGTATGTCTGGATCGAAGCAATTGGTGCTCCCTTGTCTCTGCCTACCCCAAAGGGAGACAGGCGTGAGGTTATGTATGTATGTATGAGATTTTCAACTCAAATTTATGCAAATGAAGGTGAATATATGATGTTTACGAGGATAGTAATTTATGGACACTTTTATTAAAAACAAAAATGAACAAACTTTAAAACTTAGACTCAACACCACCGGAGCAATTCTTTAATAATTTATTCAACATGTCACAGCCAAATGAATAACCAGGGCAGCTTGAAAAACGAACCTCTATATGATCTTTATGGTAATCTACACTATGATTTGTTGAACATCTGATAATTACTGACATAACTGTATTAAATCAATTTCTCTAATATCCAACCCAATGATAATACATCTCCCAGCTGTAAATACAGATTAAAAATGTACGGAACCACGAGTACAGACTTTATCACCCTTTTTACTGCGTCGTTACTCAAGCAAGCTTCATTGAGCTGGTTAAGACATGAGTTGGTAATGAAAGTGCAACCTTAATGAATACCACAAATAAGGGAATAAGTTATTGACGCAAGGGAGAAGGCGAGTGTGGAATCCTATTTATATTGTATTTATTACTAAACTAATGATTGACTTTAGTCTTGTATGTCGATGAATAGTGAAATATTAGACAATTTATCGCGTAAAATTATCTTCACAAGGACATTGTATTGCAATTCTGTCGCGAAAGGGGTAAATAAAACATTAGTCTATAAATTTATTTAAACTAATTCAACATAATTATGCTTGTTTCTATTCCGGATTCCAAGATGGATTTTCGAATTTTCAATATGAGATTTAAGGTCTAGTCCCAGCCAGGACAGTACCAGCGATATTTATAAGTATCGATTTCATCCGAGTCTTGGTGTTAAGTAGGATACCTTCTAGATCCACTGTGCTCTCAATAACACAAGCTTTTGTAAAAGTTTACTTTACTACAAATAAACAAACTAAATGACAAACATAACTAAAATTGAGTATCAGAATAAGCAGTTCTTAGAAGGTTCAATAACCTAACAAAAAACAATTAAAATTACGTGAGTATTCTTTAATGACACATGACATCACACTTGACAGAACATACAGTACGTTCACAAAGAACCAGTGCGTAATGTTATCTGTAGCTTCAGTACAAATTGCTTCCACATGCAAATAATACTGACTTAATTACTGCCTTACAAATATTTTGGCTCGCAAAAAATAAAGCAGTTTTCATGCCTCTTGCCTCGAGGCATCTGTTTCATGTTCAGCTGCTATAGTAAATACAGGAGGTCACAATTTTTTTTTCTTAGGTTTAAACTATTTGACCTCCTATTCAAATTATTTAATAATAGGGTTAAGGTTACGAGTTATTTTTTTTTGATAAGCTAAAGGTTATTTACTTTTGAATAAGAACGTATATAATTGTTTACACATAGAAATAAAACATAGAGTTAGACAAGATATTGTTGTGTCCATGAGATCATTATTACTTTTATACCTTCTAGTTGAATAGTTCTCCCATCAGAGGATGGATGTGTGGAACTCTTAGTCGTAGTATTCCTTACAGATCTGTCTTCATATGAAGTCTAAAAGCTCTACGATGAGCTTAGATTAAGACGATGAGTGATTTTTCAAAGGCTAATTAAAACTATCACCTTAAACACAAAAAACATCATCATCACTTTCCATCAGGAAAAAAAATCTGTCAAGCACTTTTAGTTTGGTCCACGATTTTCAGAACATCCTTTATACTCGCTGATTGCGAAATAAATGTAGGCTTTCACGGGATTTCTTACCAGTGTTGCCTCACGCGAGAATCTCGATTGGACAAGTCGTGTTTTTGTTTCTCTTATTATTGCGTCATTCGTTATCAGCAACACCAGCGATTGCTGCCCTTTTTTTGGGCGAATTATTAATAAGAGGCCTTATAAATGTTCGCGCTGCAAAAGACGGTTACTCAGAATTTAAATTGCTACTAAATAGAAGATCGCTGGAATTCAGCAAAGGGGAAATAAAGATCGACTTTAGACGTCGTATTTAAAGATATAACTGTCTAGCGGGTTGCGGGCAGTTCCTTCCATTGCTTTGATATATTGATATATTGCTTTGTATATTTTTTTATTTTCTATAGAAATGATTAAATAATTATGTAACTGGGAAGGTTACGAATTCATGACGCCAAAGCGTAAAAAATTCAAAAAATTCAAAAAGTTTTATTCATCTTAGGAATTTTACAAAACACTTGATGAAGTCAGTCATCACATACTTCGGCTTTAACTAGTTGTTGATAGTTGTTAAATAAGATATTACAGTAGACCAAGAGACAAAAAAAGCCGGCGGAAAAGAACTCTTGGCACTCTTTTTCAGTCAGAATTATAAAATTAATACAAATAGGTACAGTACAAATTGACCGTGACATGAAAAAAAAACAAACACAAGACAGCTGATTGTGAGAGCCAATGTCATGCCACAACCAAATTGCTTACATAGCAGATGCAATGAGCTATGGATGCACAATACGAACATGAAAAACTGGAACCAGAGTATTTGAACAAGAATGGAATAAAATAGTCATAGTATCATTAGCAAAACGACCTGGCACCGCTAGTAGCACCCGTTCACGAGTTAACGCAAGCACCAGCCATCACCCTCCTCAACCATATTTTAGGGAAGAGGGTGACCCGATACCCGACGCTACCACTAGCCATGCCGCCTGAGGGAGCATGACGTTCTTGCTGTTGTCTTGACAAGAAAATAAGTGAGTGGGACAGTCACCAGTATGTCATATATATACTGCACAGCCAAGCCGTAAACAAAATTATTAAGTAATTAGAAACTTTTAGAAATATCCTGTTGTGCTTAATCCCATGCCCTTTTATCATCTAAGTAATCTTTAGTTTTATAAATATTAGTAGGTATTATTGTTTTAAAATTATAATAATATTGCCTTTTAATTTCGTTTGTTATTATTTAAAACTTGTACATATTTACCCCTACTAATATTACTTATATCTAGAGGTAAAAAACGGTGAGGGTGATACTCTTTCACGAAGTTTTTTTTTTTAAATTTTTAAGCAATTACACCAACTACATGGCCCCAAACTAAGCAGAGCTTGTGATATGGGATACCATGTAGCGAACTAGGGGGAACCTAGAATATAAATACATATATAGATAAACGCCCAGACTCGGAACATTCTTTTTTTCATTCTTTGGGAATCGAACCCGCAACCACTGGCGTCTGAGGCAGATAGTTTACCCCATCGCCAAAGTTGTTGTAGAAAAAGTTTAAATGTTTCGTAAACAGAAAGAGGAAAAACTAAGAGTTCTTTTAAAGGAAAATGAGTGAAGCCGTAACAACAGATGTTTATTATATCTAAGGAAATGAAATATAAATTTCATTTTCAGAATTTGCAGCTTGATATAAACCGTGTAACTGGTTTGGATATGTACTTATTTTGCTTAGGTCGCGCGCAACGCTCTTCGTTACCTTTATCTCCAGTTATTTGCGACAGAAAAAACCCAATCTACAAACATTCATAAACTTAAATATTTATCCCGAAACCGGGGTCCTCGTTTATCTGTTTCTTTTATGAGCTCACTAAGTGAGTGCCTACCTCTGTAAGGCTCAGGGCATCCCCTGTGGGCAGTCGAAAAGGTAAGCAAGTTCCAGATAAAACAAGGTATAAAAATGGAAAGTAGACGTGTCTAGGCCTTTTCTGGAAACCCTGGAATTTTATATTTGTAGCGGGAAAATACGGAATAGCGACATGCTTTAGTTGCCGTTGGAATTGGAATTCTGTCTATAAAAAGTGTCCTTGTTGCGTGCGCGGCGAGGAATATCAATTATTTGTGTATCGTAGTTTCTCATTGTTATGAAGATTTTGTTATTTTGTTCTTAGTAGTATGGAAAACGGCACATGTTAATACTTGTTTTGTAAATCTGCTGCGTATTTTATAGGAAATCGTCCTTGAACTAATTGACATAAAGCTGCAAATTTAATCCATGCCAAAGCTTAAGAGTTATAGGTACCTATCTACCAGGTCGTTTTAAAAAAAAACCGATTGCGTCTCATAGTACAACTAATATAAAACGTTGTAAAACTAATAATTGATGTATCTATATTGTTGCTAGTCCATGACCGGATATAATAGTAACCGACGTTTACACTCTCGCGTATACCTAAGAGTAGTTGGTGCTGTTTTGGTTAGGAACGTCCTGTTATTTGTTATTCGTTTCGACGTTTCACACTACTTACTTACCTACAAGGTGGCATCACGCAGCCAGTGCACACTGGAGCCAGTTTGTTTGTAGAAGTAGACTACTTAAGAACAAAACTAAGCTTCCGCAGACTAACACTTCACTGGAGCTTATCCTCAGAAGTAGTTCATTTTGAAAAACAAGGTGTTCATTTTTTGTTTTCTTTTTGTTGCAGGTAATTAAACTATCAATTAAGCTGTGCAGTCATCGTCAAACTATTATCAAAGGTATACAAAGGAAACTATTATACTGCAATATTGGATGTACATAATGTCTAACATTTCTCATTTCATAAAGAGACCTTTTTCCGTCGCATTAAAAAGCTATATGCGACATGGAAGGTAAGTTTAAATTGACCTAGCTATCAAACACACCGTGGATCTGTGCTATGATTATTATTAATACAAATGTACTTGGCTAATAATTCCAGGCTGCTGCTGCCGATCCCAAAATTGACGAGGTATTAGCCATGTCTCTCCCTCGGTAGCGAATAGCTATATACCGTGAACCACCAAGGTGGCCCGGTGCCTCTTGGCGGACGTCAGCATCGCAGCAAATATCAGCATTAGCAGCAAAAAGCTTCTGACAAACCATGCGGGACCGATTTCTCAAGGTGCCTTCCAAAGCCTGGCACAATCATTTTAATAACTGTGCCAAATTTCAAATCATATTTTCTTAGTTTAAGTTTCCTAATTTCTGTTTCTATCTCTACTTAATGTTTAGAAATGGCTCCTATGAGTCTTAAAATGGCTTGTTCATCGTATTATTTATATATTTATTTTCAAAACACAATAAGTAAATGTAGGTACCTAAGTTCCTACAGTATAAAAGAAATTGACAACGCTATAAGGATATACACGATACAATATTGTGTTTATTCCCTGTAACTGGTCGTGACATAAAAAGCAAACAGTCCATCCCGATCGGTCACTGTCCAAGACGCTACATTACCACATTCGTCACGCGACGCGACGGAACCCACTGTCAGGGAATACTCGATGGAATGTAGAGATCGTTTGCAACAGGAAGTGTCTATTGTATGACGGTGTGACGGATCGCTTGTGTGACCATGTGACAACATTGTTTACTTCTTAGTTCAAATTGTCTGGTTGATGGCGCGTTCACGGATCAACGGCTTTTTGTACTTTTGGTACCTAATGTTTTTGGTGTTGCATCTAGCGGGGCTTTTGTTTCATTTTCCAATTACACTTTCGAAAATACAATTTTTATTCTCATAAAGCTTTTCAAATGAAAATAAAATAAAGTAACCTTTATGTTATATTCATTTTTTGATCTTTAATTCATGTACGTTACTTTTCCCGACAGACAAGCTCGAAATCTCTTGAAAGTGGATAAAATGCGAACGCGCTAGCTTTACTGCAGGGACACGAATATTTTAGGAATATTCTTATGTCTTTGTTCTGTATGAACACACCTTTGACCTCGATTTAATGTGATGACAAGTAACCAAGTAACCATAAGGTCAATAATGGATCGCGCCTTTAGACGAGAACGGCCCTTTATTGTGACTGTGATGAAAAAGTAACAACACAAGGGTTCTATAAGTTGTCGCCATAAGTTTTTACAAGGAACTACTGACTATTCTTTAGCCACTAAAAAGCAGAAATTAAAATCGTAACAAAAATGTAGGTACACGTTGTGACTTGTGACCAAATCTTAGATTTGGACCATATCATGAACTACTTGTTCGATCACAGAACTGTCCTATTGTTGTCTATTGACTTTTTTAAATCACGGTTGGTATCATGCCTAAAAGAGTAGGTTATGTAGATTGATGTTCTTAAGGTGTATAAACTTAAAAATATATTTCTGTAATGGAAAAATACTTGTTCTTTTATGAAAAAGTTATGAAATGAGTGAATTGACCTAGCTTATTTTATGATTTGGCCAGGAGATCTTGGGTTTCCCGCTTTACAACATATTATGTAAGTATTGAAACAAATCATTTTGGTGCACTTTTTCTCTTTCTTGGATTTGAGATTGTTAAAAATTGTTTCAAACTATGCTCGTTGTTGATGTATTTCTAATATACTTAGCACAATAGAATTGATATTTGTTCTATTATTCATGTAATTAACCTCATGTTTAGATGAATTATTTGATAGGATATTTAATTAAGCATAACGCTTTGAATGTTACATAATTCATGACTTATTTCTTTTCCTTTTAATCATTTCCTAATGAACTCTATACACAAAGGCTGTATCTATTAATAACTTAAGTTAGTGCAAGTCACTGCTTAATTGAAGTAAGATACAGCGTTTATTCATCTGCATAACATCTTCACGATGTTAGCATTCGCCTTAGTAGATTTTTGTTTATCCTGTGGTTGGTTCTGACAGTTAACGAATTTTGTTAGGGTATATTTGAATAGAAAACCTGTAATGTGTACTCTTAAATTCCAGAGATCTGAAAGTTTGAGTTGATAGGAATGTAATAAAAAAATGGTAGGTTTACGTACCGTTCATTTCTAGTTCATGGGAATCTCACGGTGAGATGCAAGAAGATCACTCTACCGCAGTGGTAACTTTGTATTCACTGTCATCGCCGGTAGAATTGGTGTTAGACATGGGTTTCTTTAAATATTAAAATAATTTCGGTTTTAAGTGAAACCTTTACCTACAGAGAAATATTAATGAAGAACCATACAATAAATAAAAGACAAAACTTTAAATATTATTAACCATATATTGTCAATCAAAGAATTTAATCAAACATACAATAAATAACAAAGATCGTTCCCGGTTGTTATTTATAAAACCATAGGTATATGAAAAAGTAAAATACATAAATTGCTCTACTTAATGTTGTAAAATGAAATATTTAGTAAATGTTAGAGTTAAGTTGTAATATGCATTATACTTCACTGGTCAAGTTTGGTTCTAAATAAGGCCTTAAATTGAAAAATAGATTTAGGTAAATTAAGTTTCGGACACCGCTAACAAGTGCTTACCCAGTCTATGCGGCTACATAGAAATATTATTTTATTGAGGCTGTTCGGCAGGACTTCGGAGACTGCTTAGTAAACGCCCAAACCAGGAGGGTAGTTAGGAAAAACGGTGTCATACCATTCTCCTTTATAACATTTTCGGTGCGTCCCAGCGATTCCACTTTTACAGTTATTAATAAAACCTTGACTCTTCTGTTCAAAAGAGCTGCATGTGATAAATTATCGCAGGGCAGATTACATAACGATAAGATATCGCGCAGCAATGAATTGTCGACGGATTGGAAAGCATATCGAGTAGATAGTCGGCTTATTGAGAATATACCAAAAATGATATCACTATCAGATACTCAAGTACTTTTTTGATAAATAAATAAATATTTTTTACTGATTAATAAACTTCGGAAACATAAGTTTAAACATACATATTGAAATATTAGAAATCAATTTAAATGAACATACAATTTAGATAATCTTGAAATATCTCTGAACTTAGGCATCGATGACAGAGCTTTGACCGCCACTCCGCTATTCTTTTAAAGCATAGAGTAGAACTCAGACAGAACCATCGCATATATCTACATCGCTATAAATAATCTTTTGTCATGCAACGGAAATTGAACTCGCAAGCTCTCGCCTGCAGTATTCACCCACTGCACATCAAAGGCCGTCATTCAAAACACTCTCACATCTATACTAATATTATAAAGCTGATGAAGAGTTTGTTTGCATGTTTGTTTGTTTGGTGAACGCGCTAGTCTCAGGAGCTACTAGTCCGAATTGAATTTTTTTTTTTGTGTTCGATAGTCCATTTATCGAGGAAGGCTATAAAACATCTCGCTGTGACTAATAGGAGCGAAGTTACAAAGGAATATGTTGCAAAAACGGGGGAAATCATTTGATTTTGAGAGCTTCCATTGCGAACGCTTTTTTTTTTATTTTGAATTTTTTTTAAATGGTAAAATTTATGCAAAAACAATGTATTGTTCCTCTTAAAAGTCCGCGACAGCATATTGTACCTTTCTTTTAAGATTGACTAATAATAAACTTTTTTATGGTTATAAATCGCGATTGAAATTACTGTATATATTAAATTGCGATGGAATTTTATCAATATAGTATTAATCCATATCCAATTTAATACGTTATTTATCATAAATATTTAATTATGAACAAAATTGTCTGTGAAATTAATTGATTTCAATCAACATCTTAGGAGATATCGTAACTCCGCAATAAAATAGTTAGGTATGTTCGGGAAGACGCGGGTGGGCGAGCGAGTGATACGCTGACATGGCTTGGCCGGCCAAAAATTAAAAATACTAAGTTCTACCACTTTTTTTTTCAAATAGGTGACTTACCCAATTTTGACCTCATTCTCATCTTATGGTAAGTGTATATGAGGTCGAAGATAGTAGCAAACAGGTGTATGATAGAACTGGCTCTTCATAAAATGTTTTCGGGACGCATCACCGCTGCAGTGGTGTCATTTGGCGACTTTTTTTGAATTTCAGTCGGGCGAGACAGTCAGGCTACCACCGAGCGGGGCTCACTCGGATTAGTCGCTTTATACGACACGCTTATCCAGGGGCGGTAGGGCTATTCTAGGAGTAAATTAGGGGAAACAACTAAATTGTCGCATCAAAATCAATGAATGCTGGGTTTCTATATTTTACATGAGTAAAAACTACGACAAGCAAATGGTAGATAGGTATAAGAATAATAAGTAGTCATTTCAATGACTAGACGACGAATATTGAAACGTTTTCTAGGTAGTTACGCCTGGTAGCTAATTCTACCTACTGTTCGACTGTATCGCTTAGTAATGGGCAGAACACCAGAGGCTATAAAACCATATGACGGAGAACAAATATTGCAGTGACAGGGGTTCAGCCTATCGCCCGCAATAACGCCAATAAAACCTCTATCCCAAATGACTTTTACAGTATGCCCGGGAAGAGAAGCAGCTGGTACAGACAGTCTATGATTTTCTGTTGCTCCCAGTCCAGCATGGAAGGTGAAACTGCGGACCACAGCTTTGTTGTAACAGTTTTTAAAGTAACTCTGTCTGTTTATCTATCAGTAACGCTTTCATATCTAAACTACGATTTTGACGAAATTTAGAATAGTGTAAGTTTGAACTTCAAGGAGGAACTACAATATTATTTATCCAACTCCGATAACGGTTATTCACGCGGACGAAATCGCGGGCAACAGCTAGTGGAAATATAAATAACAACATTTAATAGAACGTCACGTCGCATTTACTAACCCATTATTCTATTACCTACAAACATTAATGTTAGTATTATTCAAAAGTCGTAAAAAGCTCATAAAACGCCATCAAAAGAGACGGAACATTTTAAGAATTTATTATTCCGGACACTAGTGCGAGTAGGACAGTAGGTGACCCCCTGGTAATGGAAGGACTTAGCATATAGAACGTTCGAAGGAATGTTTGCTATGGTAAGACTTGATAAGCACATTTCCACCTGGCCGCATGTATTGATAAGTTAGCGGCTTAACCTTGAATATCTATAGATGTTTATCTTTGATATGAAAAGTCGAAGGTGTCGTGTCGCTCCCGGGTACGTACTTTTATGTATACAAATACTTTTATAATAGATGATTAAACGAACTTCTAAGTGAAGTTCTATCGCTATTATATGAGTCGCTTCATTCGAAGATATTATATAACAGGTAGTCCTTTTTAGGTACTAGGTAACTTCGCACAATTTAAAGTATCATAAAAAAAAACACTGTGGTGGGGCGCCGCGTGGCATGATCCACCCGGTTCGCGCCAAGCCCTCATTCTTTAGAGACCCTAAACGAAACTTTTAAATGGGTTTTGGGGTGGGTGGGTACGTCATATCTTCGAATGAAGCGACTCATATAATAGCGATAGAACTTCACTTAGAAGTTCGTTTAATCATCTATTATATTTCGTCGCTTCATTCTTCAGATATTATATAACAGGTAGATTTTCAGAGATAGAAAGTTTTGTTTAGGTATATACTTGGAATTGAAATAAGTAAAGATATAAATATGTAATTACATATTTTATTATTATAGTACTTAATAATTAGTATTATTGCATAATGAGCTTCAAATAATCTTACTTTATTTGAGTTGCTAGAAATTATAATCAGCTTAAATTAATGAAACTTAGTGATAGTCTATTTATAGACACATAATTTTTAATGTAGTAATTTACTTAATATCAAAATACGTAATATTCAATAACTATTTTTAATATTAGGTTAAGTATTGTTCATGTCTCGATTAAGTTTCGACAAAGCAAAGTTATTTTGTTGATCATCTAAAGGCCGATGGTAAAACTTTGCGAACACCTGTGAGTTTTGTGTCCACCCGGCCGTTTTTCGAATGACATCGACACTGATACCGGCCGCGCGCGCGGCTGAGGTTGACGCGTGTCGTGTGCTGTTCGCACTAAAACGCTCATGTCAATGCCACTCGTGGCGAGCGTTTGCTTAATCCATCGACTTAGCGTCTGACTTGATGCAGTTCTGTGGGGAGCTTTGAATGTTACGAAGAGATTCCCGGAGTTTGAACCTCAGATATTTTTTGTAATAAAAATATATTCTTTTAAAGTTGATACTGGCCATATGTTGATATTGCTTTGAAAGTTTGAGAAGAGGGAGAGATAATAAGGGCTGTTCACGATTTGAAGCGGAAGTCTTGATTATATCTGTTATAATAATATTTACTTTATCAGATTGAAAAACAATATTTTCTAATTTAATTAAAGACAATGTCTGTACTCTTTGACCGGTACATAAAGCTAATAATGTAACGAGTTTTTTTTTTTTTTTTGTAATATTTTCTAATGATAAATTAATATTTGGATACCAAGAAGACAGTTGATTTAGTACTAAATTTGGATCCCAAGTAAATGAATATTTAGGCTTAATAGGTTTAGTTTTATAGGCTCCTTTTAAGAGGCGTTTAACACAACTATTATCACTTATCTCTTCTCCTAATAAAAGAGATAATGCAGATCGATGCGTATTTAATGAACCGTAAGAACATCCCTTATTAAATTGCTCGTTTAAGAATCAAAGAACTAATGGAATGGATTTTTCGAAACTATTAATTCATAACCACACTTCTTGAAACCATAACTTCAATGAGACGTTGTACTAGCGAACAGTAGCGAGCGAGGCGAGCATCAACGTGAGAGCCTCTGGTGGGCAGCCGCGCCGGCTGAACGACGCCCGGAGAGCCTTGCGGCACCCAGGGTAAGGCTGGAGTGCAGTGGGTGCTGACTCCATGGCTGAGAAGGCCAGAAGGGGAATACAAGTACCCCTTTGGCTTTATCATCAATGATTTTTCGTAAACATTTTAATACAAGAGAAAAGGGAGGAAATGCATAAAAATCCAAGTCAGCCCAGCTTATTGTAAATGCATCAACTGCGACTGCATCAGGTTCAGGCTTCTAGGTGACAAATAATTTACATTTGGCTCGACTTGAGAACAAGTCGATCTTAATGGGCCCGAAACTATTTACAATAAGTTGGAAAGCGCTATCCGAGAGGGCCCATTCAGTATCAGGGTTAAGTTTTCTGGACTCTTTCTTTCTTTCTTTTCTTTTTCTTCACTAGCTATACTTTTGAGACCTAACAAAACCGCGAGTAATTCTAAAAAGTTAATATTATTTTCTTTTTCACTGTTCGTCCATGAACCACTATATTTATTATTTTTGCATACTGCTCCCCAGCCTGTCCTAGATGCGTCGGTGTAAATTTCTAACTTATAATTTTGAGTAATGATTGGACAAGAAATAATATTAATATTATTTTTCCACCACCATAAATCTTTTAGTAATATCTTATTGAGATTCATTTTTGCCTCATAGTTTCCTCCGAACTTATTTAAGGCTAAAAAAAAATTTGTCTCTCTAATATTTTTGTATATAAGAATCCATATTTTGTGGCTGGACAGGCTGCGATCAATACACCTATAAGTTTAGCGAAATTTCGTATTGAACAAGTTTTAAGATTAATGTACCTATTTATTAACTGTGCAATGTTATTCCGCTCATCGCCAGGTAACGTAATAGACATCTGTTCTGTGTTGAACATAAAACCTATGAATTTGATTGACTTTTTTGGTACAATGTGACTTTTATCGAAATTTACAATAAAACCTAAACAATGTAATAACTTCAAAGTTTCTCTTACATTAATCATGCATTCTTCATATGTATCTCCAATAAGAAGATCGTCTTAATAGGTAGTAGACTTAAAACCTTGTTTTCTCAAATGACTCATTACTTCACGCATAATTTTTGTAAATACCCACGGAGCTATCGATAATCCATACGGCATTGCTGTGAACTCGTAAGTGATCGGCTCAGACGAATCATTTTCTTGGAATTCGAATCGTAGGTACTTTCTGTCACTAACAAAAATCTGTATAAGTAGATATGATTCTTTCATATCTATATTGGGTAAGTATCCATTACGAGGAATTAATTTCGAGGCTGTTTTATAAGATTCCATTTTAAAATGTACTTTTGTTACGAACTTGTTTAAAGATTTTAAATTTAGTATAAACCTTTTTTCTCCGTTAGGTTTCGGAGCTAAAAATATATTTGAAATACATTGATCATTTGAAGGAGAACAAGGTTTTATAGCCCCTAAGTCTAATAATTTATTTATAGCTATTTTCATGTCTCGTTTTTCACATGATGACAAATTATTTTTAGGAATAGAATACTGACAAATTTGAGTATCGAATGGTATTCTAAATAAATACTTTAGACACTTCAATATAACTTCATTTTTAGTTATTTTTGTCCAACAATCATAAAATAAATTAATTCGACCTGCATGTACCTTGATTAATGTTGGGTCGGAGCACGCATCCTGGATGAAGTCTGCGGCTGGAACTTGGCGTTGAACGCAGAGTTCGATTGTGGGCGCTGCTGTGTTTGAGCTGCTATCGGTTTCCTCTGACCTCCCCGCCCCCCCCTGAACGACGGGTAACGAGGAGGTCCTGTCCAGTTTCCCTGCTGAGACGACCGGTTGACCGTTGATATTTGAGAGGCGGCTGTTTTGGCTGGGCCTTTTTTAATTAGGGCTCCCTGCTTTTCAATGGCTTTACTTGCCTTTATTTTTTCCGGCACTGAACTTCCGAATAAAGTTTTGTCTCTTTCGGAGTCTTGTATAACATGTTTAAAGTTTGTATCCAAATTAGGTAAAATCAGTTTTACCCTATCTTTGGTTAACATAAAGTGGAGGTCTGATAATAGGCGGCATCCATCACTTACGTGACGGAGGGCCTTCATTTGTTTTCTTCCTTCCCAAGGAGGACGTCAATCCCTCGATTTATGGCGGTAATACCGTACCCCAGCTGTTGCTGAAAGTTTTGGATTTTTTTTTTTTTTTTGTCACGTGCTCGTGCTATGTCAGTTATGGCTGCCAAGATTTCCGCATTTAATTTTGGGGCTTGCAAGTTTTTGCAGTTTTCGGGTACCGTATTTTCTATGGTTAATTTATCTTTGTCTTCTTTGGACAGTCCTTTTCTTAGTAAAGGTGTCCATAAATTTGAGAGCGTATCGTGTATTTTAGCGCCAAATTCGGATGTATCGGAATTTGCAGCTCCAAGTGCAGTAAGCAGCTCTGGATCCAGATCGGGATTAGGTTCTCCCGATATACCTGGTGCGTCTTGTGATATTGACGGCTCCGGATTAGGGAGCGTCTTTGCAGATAGCTTTTGATCCACAGTGAATGACGCGGCAGTCTTCTGGTTATAATAATAATAATAATCATTTATTTGCCAAAAATACAGTGTTTGTTACAGGTTTTAGTGTAGTGTTAACATTAAGAATCAACTGTATCTACCCCTTTTAAGTAGGTGTGCAAAATTTTTCTTAAACTAAGTAATACATAAAATGTCAATATTCTAAACATATTTTTAAAATGAATAATAATCATGTCAAATCGAGATAAATAGTAATTAATGGTCCATTATAAAGTAATAATATTCTATAATTAATTGTTATTTTGAGATGTCATGGTAATAATATAAGTTAAATAATAAGTAATTAGTAATCTCACATTTTATAGCCTAAAAATTCTGAGACAGAGTAAAAATTCATCTCATGTAACCATTTCAACAATTCGTTCTTAAATTTATTTTGAAAATTTGGTAGGTCTCTCATAATGTGTGGCAATTTATTATATATTTTTATACACATGTAAAAAGCATTTTTTTGAAAAAGAGTTAATTTACAATTTGGAATAATTAATTTATTTTTGCGAGTATTCCTCACTACCTGGTTTATGTCATGCTGGCTTGTGAAAAAAATCTTATTATTTCTTACAAATGTACATATCTCTGCTATATATAGACAAGGTAGGGGAAGAATTTTAAATTTTTTAAAATAGGGTTTACACGACTCATCATATTTAATCCCAGCAATGGCTCTAATACACTGTTTTTGTGCTTTAAATACTCTTTCAACCTCTACACTATTGCCCCAATTTATCAAACCATAGCGAAGGATTGATCCAATGTACCCATGATAGGCAGTTAGAGCTTGTTCGACAGAAGCTATTTTCCTCAGTCTGTATAGAGCAAATACAAATTTGTTAATTTTTTTGCAAACACTGTCAACATGTATTTTCCAATTTATGTGTTCGTCTAAGGTAATGCCTAGGAACTTTGTATTATCTACCAAAACGATATGATCATTGTCATACTTTATATTAAAACTTATTTTTTCAGCATTTGATGTCCGAAAATTAATAGCTTTCGTTTTTTTTATATTTAGTTTTAGGTTATTATTGTTCATCCATTTGGTTATTGTTATTATTGTATGATTGATTTCGTCTTGTAATTCTTTATAATTTTTATTTTTGTCACCCTTAAATATAACAGTAGTGTCGTCAGCAAAAATGAAACATTTATTTTTAGTGATGTCTGGTAAGTCATTTATGTACAACAGGAATAGGATAGGTCCTAATATACTTCCCTGTGGGACGCCGTTTCGGATTTTGGAATAAGGTGAGCATGCAGTGATTTTTGTTTTACTATTCAAGTCTATTCTAGAAATGTGTGTACTTTGTTCACGGTTTTCAAGGTAGCTCTTAAACCATTCATAAACTATTCCTCTAACTCCGTAATTGTACAGTTTTGACAGAAGAATAGAATGACTAACGAGGTCAAATGCCTTTGACATGTCGAGGAATAGAGCTACTACTGGTAGATTTTCATTAAGGCATTCAGTTACATATTTGATGAGAGAGAAACATGCTAAGTTTGTTGACTTTCCTTGTTGAAAGCCATATTGCTCATGTTTAATAATTTTATTTTCATTTATGAAAGAAACTAGCCTTTTTGCCATAATCTTTTCAAATATTTTTGATATTACTGGTATAAGCGTGATGGGTCTGTAATTGTTAAGTTCTAAGGGATCGCCGGATTTGAATAATGGCTTAACAATAGACAGTTTTAGTTTAGTTGGAAATTTACCTTGTTCGAGTGAGAGATTTATGATATGGCAGAGAGGAACAGATAATTCTTGGGAGCATGATTTAAGTAATTCTGTGGTTATTTCATCATAGCCTACTGAATTTGTATTTTTTAGAGATATTATCGTTTGTTTGACTTCGTCTTGTGTAACCGGTGTCAAGAACATGCTTTTTGTCAACTTGTATGTGTTTGTGTTTTTAAGATTTGAGTCATTTTTTTTTGAAATGTCAATAAAATATTCATTAAATGTTTGTGCTATGTCATTAAAATTATTAATAATTGTATTTTTAGATTTAATACATTTGATTTCGTTATTTAAAGGTGATTTATTGATGTTTTGCTGAATTATTTTCCATGCAGCTTTGCATTTATTAGCTGATTTTGTCAACGTTTTGGCATGTTGTAATTTCCTGGACGTTAAAACACATTTTTGTAAAGTTTTTGAGTAAGTTAGGTAATCTTGGCGGTATTTAAATTTATTGATTTTAGTAGAGTTGATATATTTATAATATAATTTTCGTTTTGTGTTACTACTCTTCCTTATGCTTTTAGAAATCCAATTCATTTTATTCTTTTTTACACTAACCTTAACTTTTAATTTTGGAAAGCATTGATTAAACAGCATAGTGATTAAGTCATGAAATTCATCAAATGCTTTGTCACAATTTGAATTTGTTAACACTTCACTAAATGTTAAGCTTTTAATATAATTACAAAACTTTTTTTTATTTTCATTGCTAAAATCTCTTTTGTATTCAAACCAATAGTTGAGTTTATTTAATTCACCTGCATAGAAGGACAATATTTGGCATGTGTCATGATCAGAAAACGATACAGGCTTAGTGCAGCCTTTTGCATTGTGGATATTACAAGCAAAAAGGTCTAAACATGCTTTCTTTCTTGTAGGTATATTTATATTTAAGTTAATATTGTGATTTTGTAGAATGCTAAGTAATGTGCAGCTATTTTTATTTTTTGTCAATATATCAATATTCCAGTCACCGCAAAGTATTATTTTTCGTCCTTTCTTATTTAGTTTAGTCAAAAGTGTATTAATTTTTTCAAAAAATATTGATATTTTAGACGTTGGGGTGCGATAAATGCACACAATTAATATTTTTGGACTTAAAATTTCGATACCGCAACACTCAAAGTTTTCTTTTTCTGAGAGGCTGTCCGTAATTCTCAATGTTTTATATTTATATTGGTCATTGATTAAAATGCATGAACCTCCTCTTTTTTTGTCATCTCTTGACCAATGTGCTGCCAACTTATAGTTGTCGAGAACAACATTTATTTCGTTACCGCGTTTAATAAAAGTTTCACTCAAACAAATTACATCAATATTACTTTTTTTACGTTTAAGATCATTTAGTAATAATTCTAAGTCATCTTTTTTCCTTAAAATACTTGCAATATTTTGATGTAGTAGTCTGAAATTATGATTTGTCGTAGTTTCGAAAAAAACATTTAGTATCTTTACTTATTTTTTTAAAGTAATGTAGAATGGTACCTTTTGTTTGCTCTTTTGTGTTTATTATGTTTTGACATTTTAAGCTACTTGTATTGTTACATTTTTTAAAATAGTATGGGATTGTGTTTTTGGTTACCAGGGGACGCTGACTGAGACATGAAGGTTGACAATTTACAGTTTTAATTGATTTATTATTGCGCTTATTATGTTCTTGCCAGATGTTCCTAAAATTTTTTATGTATTTTTTTGAGTATTCTTGTGATTCAATTGCAATTTTTAATTTGTCGCATATTGATCTTAAAGTTATATTATAATCTCCAATTGATGTTAAATTAATAAATTTACAATTGGTGAAAAGGGAGCTTATAGTTTTTAAATTGTGATTTAACGTTGATGTGTTTAAATAAGGATTGTACATGTTTGAGATTAGGAAAACCTGAGTATTTGCCATATTTTTTAGTGCAATACTAAGTTCACATAGTATTTTGGTAGGATTTTTGTCGTTTGAACCTATGAATAAAATTAATATGTCATTTTGACCTAAATGCGAGTAGTTTGTGTTGAGAACAGTGGAACAATCCGCGCCAGGCTTAACAAAAGAGTTAATGTTACATTTATAAGGTGAGTTAAGAAATAGAGTATTTAAAACGCCAGAAATTCCAATAGCTTGTTGATCACCCAAAATTAATACTTCAGTTGGTTTATTGTTGGTTATTACACTAGGTTCTGGTTTGTTAGGCTTCATAGTTTGGTGTGAGGACTGGTTCAGTGTCTGTATGTTTTGTTTTGGTTTAGTCTGGAGGGGCAGTGTAATCGATGTTGGTGTTGGTTTAAATAAAGTATTTTTTAACATATCTGTTTTATTTTCCGGTATACAAGTATGTCTTTTATTTTCTTTTTGTGATGAAATGCGTATTGATTTGATTTTTTCCTTTTTTTGAGAATTACACTTCGGTGAGCTAGTGGCTGAGTTAAGAGCTGGTAAAAATCTTTTGTAAGTTTCTATTATCCTATAACATTTATTTAATTCTATTTGTAGTGACTTATTTTCCGTCGTTAAGTTTTCAATTTCCATATTTGCTGACATCAATTTTGTGTTTAGTTCATCCATTTGGATTTTAAATTCATTGATCTCGCTGTCATTTAAGCATTGCGAAATTTGTAGGCTTTTCATGGTACTATCAAGTATGGACGCGTTTGAATAATCAAAAGTACTATTTAAAAATCTTGAGGCATCTATTGAGTTAGATCTTCGGATTTTTCTTCTTTGTGTTACATTTTCAATCTGAGTATTATCCATGTTTATGATTTGTTTATATTATATTGCTTCTCAAATCTGATATTGTACAAGTTATGTCAAGCGCCCTCTATATTTTAGAGTCTTATTAAGAGGTAAGTATTGTTATAATAGCAAATTGTATTGGGCTTCCAAGAAATACTTCTGGTGTAAGAACACAGAGGTCACTTTTTGATTTGGATACTGGACCAGATCAGACTGGATTAGCGCCCTCTATAGTTTTATACCCTTACTAGTTGGATCGATGGTTACTTAAAGTTTGTCAATATTCGCTTTTGTCAATTAGTTCCTTTAAATATATATAGATGTCATGGTTTTAAATGGTAAGTCCATGGACCGATATAATTATTAACACTTGTTTACACTTCGTATTGTTAATAACTCAAGTCTGATTATACGTTTTTCTTCACTGTTTAATGTGTTTATGTGCTTTTCATATTATGTTGTTACTACTTTTAAACATATTGTGCACTCAATCCGTTGTACTGTAGTTTTGTGGTTATGATTGTTCGATAACTATCTATTGCTGAAATGATGTTATTCACTTAAATTAACTTTAGAAACGGGATATTTACCATGTTTTTGATTTATTTTGAGTTCTCGATATTATTTTGAGTTATCGAGAACTCAAAATAAATCAAAAACATGGTAAATATCCCGTTTCTAAAGTTAATTTAAATGTTAATGACCATGACAGTTTAAAAACTTAGATGTTATTCACTGTTTGTTTCTGGAGATAACACTGTCACATAATATTTAGGTATCACTCAACACAATTAATTTACTTTTAACTCAATATATCGATAACTTTTATTTTTTAGAAATTAATTACTTGGAGATAATGTTTACACGACCACGAGACTACCCACCCATAATAAAGTTTCCAGGTTTACATCATCCAGTGGTAGCGGTAACTCATACCTTGGAGGCGACATGTTTATGTTTTAACAAACATATAATTCATATTAATATAACGCTCATAACGTATTACAGACAACGAGATAAATCTCCTTGAGATTACCCGCATTTTCTGTAATCGTATTGAAAACAAAAGGTGATCGATAAGATCAAATAAAATTTATTAAATTTTACATCATTACGATATTGAGCGGATAACGTGATATATCTATTATAGATTACACGCATTTTCTGCTCTGATTTTTTAAATAACCTTGGAGGCGACATGTTTATGTCTAATTCATATTAATATAACGCCCATAACGTATTACAGACAACGAGATAAATCTCCTTGAGATTACCCGCATTTTCTGTAGTCGTATTGAAAACAAAAGGTGATCGATAAGATCAGATAAAATTTATTAAAGTTTTCATCACAACGATATTGAGCAGTTAACGTGATATATCTATTATAGATTACACGCATTTTCTGCTCTGATTTTTTAAATAACATTTTTACACTGAATAAGTAGGTCTTGCCTTGTAAGATTTCTTCTTCATCGGTAGAAATAATTCGCTGTTTCCGTTTTTTATTTATTTTTTGTTCCAACTTTTTTATCTTTATATTATAATGTTGAAGCTGTTCTTCTGCTGTACGTTTAACATTTTGTAAAAACTTAAGTAAATGATTAAAGTAAATGACGTATGCTTGTTACCACGCACGAAAAAAGAATGAGGGCTTGGCGCGAACCGGGTGGATCATGCCACGCGGCGCCCCACCACAGTGTTTTTTTTTATGATACTTTAAATTGTGCGAAGTTACCTAGTACCTAAAAAGGACTACCTGTTATATAATATCTGAAGAATGAAGCGACGAAATATAATGTTACTTCATCTATGTATGTTGAAATTACCAAAGTTAAAAAACTATTATTAAAAGTTTTGATCGGAGATTGGCGTATTCGACAACAAGTCGCATTCATTTGTTTATCAAAGTCTGTAACCCACTTTAAACGACTTAAAAACCTTTTCCAAAAAACACTCCAACAATTAAAAGATGGCGTCCGAACATTTCATTCGAAGATATGGAAAATGTCGTGAATTCTTCTGTTCAATGACATTTGCAGTCCAGTCACGTTTGGAACCCTGCTTTTTGGAAAGGTTAGCTTAAACACCAGAAATGTAAGAGTGCCCAAGATTCCCGCTTCGCTTGATAGAAAATAAGGCCATTCGATAGGCGCTTCGTAGAAAGAAAATAAGGCCATTCAATGGGTTTTAACGTAAGTACCAAACGGCGCTGTAATTTGCGCATTGTCTTTTGAGTCGGATTGGCCCATTTCCTTTATGCTTATTGCTAACATTTTGTTGTGCCTTAAAAGAATAAGATGTTCAAAGTGTGGAAGTAATCGATGAGAGATGTCTTTGAAGTTTGATTTTAATGTTTGATATTCTGTTAAGAAAATTAACTAACTACAAAAACAGGCAGTATTCGACAAGTATGTCCGCAATTTTGGAATCTTGTTAGCTTCGATAACTCTTCAACAACTGACAGTAAATAACGCCTTTGCTGCGATCGCATGTCGTTGTATTGTTTTCACAATCCAGTAACATAACATCACGTCGGGTTAAGCAGATGTGTAAAGCAAACAAGGTGAAATTAATGCAGATCAAGTGAGTTTTTAACTTTTTTTGTATATTATTGTTTTTTTATTATTTTTTATAATTGACTAAACCCGCGATTGACCTCAATCTCACCTGATGGTAAGTGACGATGAGGTCGAAGATGAAAGCACACGGGTTTAGGAAGGAACTGGCTCTTTATACAATATTGCAGGAACACAATACCGCCGGAGCGGTAACATTTGGCGGCAGACTTTATATATAGGGTGGTCGCTAGCCAGGCGGACCCAGAAGGGATCCTACCACCAAGCATTCTTAATAGTTTCATAATGTAAACCACAGAAAGTAGAGATAAAATGTCTGACAATATTATTAAACTTAATATATATTATTTAAATTGTATACTGTATACACTAAGGACAATACGAATTGACGATACCCAGTCAAAAACATACCAGTTCAATTCAATTAACTGTCAAAAAGAATAAACCGTTTAATATTCCCGTGCGCTCCGCTAACAATGTCCGCGGCACACTAGCGCCATCGGACAGGTGAACTTCGTTGTCATCGCTCGTGACACGAGACACGTGCCCGGCGTCCTAATGTCAACAATCTTACTTTCTACCTACAGGAGTTAAATCCTCATAATCGGAGGTAACTGTCAATTAACTGAACTATTCTATTCCTATCGGTTAACTCCTGAAAATTGCCGCGTTTTACAAATTATGACTTAGTATTTCAGCTGCACCACATCCATAATATATTAGGTCATTAATAACTGTGGTATATTAAATTAATCTCAACTAGAATGTTCAAGTTTACAAATAAAATGTAATTGAACTCTACAATCTAAGTGGTTCTGAGAGATTTAGCGTCATTTAGGACATCATCACCCGCGCCATGCTACAGTGCAAATATAATACAGTTTTTATATGGGCGTTCATAGGGTGTGGCTTAAGTGACGTCAGTTTTAAAACAATTCTACTTGAAGCTTTTTGATGTCGGTTTTGGATAATGGGAATTCGATGTGAATAGTCGAGTGTAATTTCAAAACAAAAGATCGTACTTCAGCTGGTACGGAGTTTCATAATACGGGCCTAAATTTACGGTCCATTATAATATATTTTTTAAATGTTATAGAGAAAAACAAGCATGTGGTCTAGGTACCTGCAAAGTTACAAGCTCTGCCGTCCTTTGAGTAGACATACGATGGTAATACATAAAAATAGTTGTTCCAAGTTTCAACTTTAACTAATTAAACTGAGAATTCTAACCTAACTGTCGAGTCAGGAGATTGGGGTAAACGCCAAAACCGCATCAATTTAAAGTGGCTAAATTAATTTCCTAACTTCCATAATTATTTAGCGGCAAATGTATGTATTCTACTAATATTACAAATGTAAAGTTTGGAATGAATTGATTTTTGTAATTAAATACTAAACGTATTTTCCATTGTAGGTAGATATATGGAACATTAATTGGTTAATTTAGAAAAATTTAACTTAATATTGCAAGTTTTTAAATGCCAGGAATCAAAATGAAAATATACCGAAATCCATTTTTTCTTATCGTTGCTACTTCAGTGTAAAGGTTGTTTTACATTGAAGTTTTCAGGATGTACAAATAACGAAGTAACATTCCAAAGCTCCAGGAAATAAGGTTGTTGTCGGAAGTTGTTTTTAATCAATTTCCTGAGTTTCTTCATCAACTGGGATATTGAGAGAAAGTTTTGTCCATTTTGTTGCCGTTTTCCAGTTTCATGGGATTCTTAAGGAATTCCTTCCGATGATTAATATAGATAGGATAGACTAGAACAGCGCTTTCTGGCACCAAATAGTGAATCCAGTCTGAGGATTATTGTTCTGGTAGTATTCTGTGACGGTCCAGTTCCACCCTCAACACGTGTGCGCCATGCTTGACGTCACTTATAATCAGGTAAAACGCAAGTTTAGTCGCCAATAAAATAGCCAAAATAAAATCAAAAATATTCCATGTCATAGGTGTTTTTCTATGTAAGTAGTTTTTCTATGTAGGTATTTCAGGTATGAATTTAGGAACAAGAAAAGCATGTATTCTACCTATTGTATGTATGTCTTGCTAGAATGCATGCTTTTATTAGCTTGGCATGGATAGAAAGGACTACCTTCTCCATAATATTTGATTACAAATATCTAAAATAACGGAACTAGGTTATAATTCTATTTTCCTTAGTTTCATGACTATGTCAAACAAAAAAATTATGTCAAGGTCCAGAGCATACAAATTAATGCGTGGTCATATTCCAGCGTAAGTACACAGTGGGTCAGTATTCCTGCTTCAATAGGATACACGTAGTCACCGTGCCCTTCAGAGCCAATCATCTCATTAATGTGCTGCGTGTGGGATAACTGCGCGTTAGTATAATGCATGCTTAAGTTAAGCCCTTTTACTGTGAAGAGCATGTGAATATTTGAAAACAGCGCCATCTATTATCTAGCACCATAAAGTAATCGAAAGCTTGATTAATTTTGAATATTTGTAATTGGCCTAAAAGTATTTCTGTGAAACTATCTTAACAATATCTAATCTTTAAAATATGCGTTAAAGGGAAAAAAAGTCTAGCTTGGATTTAAAGATGACGGCTTTTATTTTATACCTTTATAAATGGGGACATTTAAATTGACTGTGATGAAGACAAAAACGGAAGCAACCATCTTTAATTTCCCTCCTTTGTACTACATCCATCAAAGGCCGTCCATCATCCATCCTTCGTTACAAATTTTCAATTTATTGAATATATATATACATTTAATAATTGAAATAACCAAATAACCGCTACGCTTTACACACTTAATTAAATCTAAGCTCATAAATTGAGACTTAATTTAATTCAACAAACATAAAATCCACAACAAATCCGTAGCATGTAAAATAATAATATGTATAATTAAGATAGGTATGCTGCCCATCGTTTCGTTCCAATCCGAATTTACATGATAAACCCTTAAATTATTATTCATGACATGACAGACTGAAAATTTGCGCTGCTTTGTCCTTTTAAAATAAAACAAACAGTTTTTCCGATATCCGAAACAGTTTGAATTTCAAAAGCAAACATAACTTTCAAATCCAGCTGATAGCTTCCAAGATCTCTTCAGCTTTAGACAAATATTAGTAAAGATAGCATGGATTATTTTATATCTGCCTTGGTTTGCTGGAGTCAAATGGTTCGTGAATCACAGTGACCTGTCAGTCTAGTTGCAGCCGTCACGAGTTAAATCAAACCTAATTGATATATGACCGAGAGCTCGACCTTCTGCGTCAAGAATTGAGGACCGAAGTGGTCTGGGGTTCACTACAGTGATACCAATTTTGAGATATTGAACGATTGTTGTGAGTTGGATGAATAGATATTTGGGATCGATTGTTTTTTTTTTCAAAAGATATAATAAATCCTTCCTATCTGAGGTTAATAATATATCAGCAGTAGGATCATAATAGGGTTGAGATAAAAGAAAGGTTCCACATTTCAGATTATTTATTTATTTAGGCCCCTAAATTCAATGTATTTTAATACGAAACCAGATAAGTTCTAAAACATATTTTCGTTTTCGAAGTAGATCACAACACACAAAACTATTATGTGGCGCGAGCGTATCGTAGCTAAATTTAAGAAAAACCTGTCATGTTGATTTTCGCTTCAAGTTTTCATATATCCGTACCAATCCCAATATCAACTACTTACGTCAAGAAACTAACAAAATAAAGATTACTGATATTGAATTAGTACAAAATAGTAAGTTAAAATAATAAAAATATACCTAAGTAATTTCTACATGTTCTACTATTTGCTTTTTTTAAATTAATAGCTGAAAGCTACTCATTATTTATATTATTTATGACTTCCGTGATAAGTAATATAAATAATTAGGAGCTTTCCGTGAATATCTCAGAAATTATCACCCAGCCTTGGCAAAGGCAATACTCGCCTTCTGTCTGATCAATAACACACAACCTTTTAACAAATCTTAAATGAAATACTCCCTTCTGCTAATTTATTAAATAAAACGAATTATAAAATGGATAATTGTAAATCATGAATAATACAAATACAATTCAAAAATTTAGAAGTTTAATTGCCAAAAAAACATTTTTGTTATCTAGTTACTTGCAAGGTTTCCCCAAGAACTCAAAGGACAAAGATTTAAAATTTGTCTTGAAGTGACATAATTCCTGACAAAGTGGTTTAGTCGCTTCCAGCTGCATTACTCCTGATTCTGACAAACCACGTAGAAGCCGGTCTTTACCGAAATGAATATTTACGATTCCTCTTTTGTCTATTGCTTCCCGCTTCCGTCCATCACGTAGGAATTAGGGAACGTTGGCTTCGCGCGGATTTTCGTAGACTGAATCCTTAGTGTCGTCATATGAAGTTATATGTAAAATGTTATGAGATAAATCTATATTTTATTTTGTGTGTGAGTGCGAGTTTTTTTGTCCATTAGTATTTTATGTTATGAAATCTGACTCACTGGGCTTATTCTGCCTCACGTGTGTGGCTCATAGACTTCATTAATGGTAGAACGGAGGTTTGATCCGTATTGTACCTATAATTTCATTAGATCGATACTGAGCAATTTAATAATGAACTCTACTTACGTTTATGTAAGTATAGTGTTATGAAATGTTTGTGTTGGGCCACCTATAGCTGGTACAATAGTTATATTGTACTCGTCGGTATTACTAAAGTCGAAGTATCTATAAAATACTTCGATTTCGATAGTTATAGGAATTAGCGCTTTGTTTCACAACCATCATAAATAACACATCTCTGGTACATACTCATGAATGGTATAAATGGTCGAGATCGGGTGCTTATGTTCTTATTTTTATGCAGTCGGCAGTTGCATTAGACTAAAGTTAATATTTCTGAGTGCTGTAAATATTTATATTTCCGTGTTCACTCGGAACTTGAAGAGCTTTCTTTGTTTAGTCATTAAATTTCGTATTTCAAGCTCAGTGGGAGAAATTCAACTGAGATAGCCATGCAGTCTGGGTGTCTCAGTTCATTTAATACTTATGAGTGTGTCTTACAAACTTAAGAAAATGTTTTTTTCAAAATAAATTTAATTGAATAGTTTCGATCCAAGAGTAGTGGTATCTCAAAAACTTTTTCTAAAACAGATAAATAGTCATATTAAAGTGCAACTAAAATTAAACAGCACAAAGCTGCAACTTCCCGTAATAGACAGAAAAACAAAAGCAATAAAACGAGCTAACTGAGTCACAAGCGACTACCCAGCTCGTCTGCGAGGTGTGTCTGCAGCGCCAGACTGTGAGCAACTTCACTACAGTAATAGACTGCACTAATGTGTAATTGCCTCTTCATGGCTACTAAGCAATATTATTGTACCTACTGATATTATGCGATGGGAAATGGTTGTGACCAAGCGGCGCAATGACCTTGAATACACGGGAGTTTTTGGCGAATACGGAATTTTGAAATTTTAATGTTAACATTGGACTCTACTTTTTCTGACAAAGTTAATGCATGTTTCTTGTTTTTTTATTAGTAAATAAATGGTGTCAAATAAATAAAAATACCTGTTTTTTATTAATTTTATTGCGAAATTTAAAAAAAAGATTTTAAATTTATAAATACACTTTGTATAAGTCTTTTTCACACATGTTTGAAAGTGATTATTTAAATGATCCTCATTATTATACCGTAGGCTAGTCTAAGTAATTACAATCCTTCAAATGTGACAGGTCTGAAACACTCGATGTCTCACACAAGTCATTGAACAAGGCCATGAACTGAGTACAGATTCATAAGTAAATGATCTCACATACACCAACGACCACCTTAAAGATATTAATTTTAATAATCGCCCCCAGATGTGCCTCCGGCGACAAAAACTCATACAAAAACTGAGTTGTACTCGTAAGTAGACTCGATCGCAACGGATAGTAAACTAGTTTGTTTTTTGTCAGTCAGTCAAAGCGTCAACTGTCAATTGTATGGTCAGATGAGCGGCGGTTGTTAAGATTAATCGCCTCTTTTGACAGCAACAAAAAGTTTGCCAAATTGTGTCGCCTTAGAAGCGACTTTTTGCTTAGTGTGTTTTTCTTCCGTGTTTTGTTTTATGTTTAAGAATTACGTATGAGCTTCTTTTTATTATTTAATATCCACAGTAGCATTATATCGGAGGAGTTGTGCTAAAGAACAGACACAGTAACAAAAGACTATCCAACTTGCGCTTTATGTTAGCGACTTGTAGGTACATGGGTTCCCCAATAGGACAATTTATTAGGTAAGTGTGCAATAAGGTTTTTTTTTCAATTAGTAACGAAGAGTTATCGAATTTAGGTGTATTAATATTTTAACCTTACATAATATATTATTGGGAAGAAGTACCAAGCAAATTCACATTTACCATCTTTGTACTGCTGTTTACCACCTAAGACATTGGGCCGTATTCGAAATTGCATTGTCTTATTTTTAAGTCTCGCCAGTGTCAACTTTTACGACGTGACAGTGACAGCCTCATACAAAAAACTATTTTTTTCTCTTGGCATTAAGAAACACTTAAAATCAGGGATTGCATATCGGTATAATTTTTTTTAAATAGTACTATAGTAAAATTTCGGTACCCTTATTAGTGTAGTTACTGCTTCATCAAACACAATACTGTTAGTTAGATTTTAATAACTTGTAGTTACAAGTTATTAAAATCTAACTTAATTATATCAGTACCCACATAATGTACACCGGATTAATTTCTGTAGATGTTTTTAGTACAGAAATATTTTGACCTATTTAATTTCTGTACCGAAATGTATACGCTTCATAGGCTTCAACTAAACTATAGAACATTGTAGGTACAGTTATTTAAAAATGAAAATTGAATATCAGTTTTAATATTAATACCGGAAAATTTCAGTTAACTGAAAAAAAAAATACAGTTACTAGTATGCTACAATAATAAAAAAGGCACACGAATTATTTCAGTATGAATTCCTGTGCTGTTATTTTTAAATACACCATCCATACAATGTATTTTTTAATTTAACGGTATGACGTCATACAGAAAAAAATGAAAAGAAATTCATACCGGTATGCAGTCCTTGCTTAAAATAAGAGAATTCAATGTCGAATCGGGCCCGTTCTTTCCATATATAACTATAGGCATTTTATAGTCACTTTATTTTATCTAGGGAAGATGTTGTGTCTAGAGTTTAGATTCGACTTTTACACAAATAATGCCTGATCTTATGTAAACAATGCAAAAAAGATGTTTATTTAAATGAATTTGTGATACTTAGTAACAGAACTATTATTAAAACCGTCTAGTTTATTCTTATTTCGCGAAGTAACATCATCTAAGTAGGATCTTTAGAAATTACATAATTTGTCACAAACAAAATGTCTACATTAATAGACTGTGACGCAGTCTTAAAAGTATTTATTCCTTTAAACTTATCTCTCTGTGACGTCATTTTGCAGGAATTGCCGTTTCTGCAGTACAAAAGCAGTAAAGATATCGTAGGCATTTCCCCACGAGATAAAGCCGCATTAAGTTGTAACTGATATGCAGCTTCTTGTTAAACAAACCTGTCTGTTGTACTAATATAATCATTATTTAACGCCAATAGCGTGCGTCAGACTAATTTGATCCTAATTTCCAATCAATTGCGTATAACGGCCGTAATCGCCGAGCTTATCCCAATAAATACCTATCTGCTCAGACCTACCGCTTTAAAATCGAATCACCCTGTAGATTTACCGATTTCAATATAATGGGAGCAGCCTGTATACATCGGGTCGAAGCCATTGTTCGCAGGATAAATTGCAGTTAGGATAAAATCTCGTGGAAGTACCTAATTTTTGTTTTAAAATGGAGATTACGTCCGTATTTTACTTTGGATGAGACAGACGACTAAGTGAAATGTGGTAAAGTTAATGTAGAATTGATCTTTTATAAGTAGTTCAGGGAAATGTTTGTTAAAGTTTATTTGCTTTTAATCTATGCAATTTAATTAACCATGTGCTAAGGCCAAACCTCGTGAACCTCGCAGGATGTATCGTTGAGTGTCCTTATTAAGCATATCGTATTCTGGAACCAATAAATAGAGGGAAAAATCTTGAAATCCTCACAATTTATCTTATTATGATTATTAAATTAAGTTAGTTTTTAGAAAATAGTGATTTTCAGTAATGTAGTTTCCAAAATGTAGTCTGAACAGTGCGTTTGTGATTCCCACGGAATTAAAGCAGGCAAAGCGCTATCTAATTAAATAAAATAAAAATAAAACGCAGCTGTAAGTCCGAACGGTTTTAAAAAGCTTACATAAAGCCATTTTAAACTTGATAATTTAAGCCATGTTCTTTTAAAACCTTCCGTAAAGCTTCACCGGTTACGTAAAGCAATGGCTTACCATCATAATGAGAATAATTGCTACAATTTTTGTGAAATATATCATTAAAATCTTATTTTATTACACAAAAATGAGACCGTAACAGTTTTAAGAGGCGCTTAAATTCCCCGCGGCGCGTAAATTTTAATTATGGCGGCTCCAGATTTTTACCGCCAGTTTTCTTTTTTTAATTTCGAACGCAAACCATTTTTGGAATGTTTTTGCTATGCGATCTGTTCTAATCGGCTGGGTTTTTATTCTTTATGTCTGGCAGAAAATTGAAGTAGTTCGGTAACTTACAATTTTATCGACGTATTTTACTTCGCACTTCAGTTATGACATGATGGTTGGCTCGGGAAGGGTGAGTATATGGTTGGCAAAGAAGGTGTGGCCTGTAGTGGCGACAATAAAGCTACATTTTTATACCTATCGGTGTGTTCTCCCGCGTTTGACTTCAATCTCACCTGACGCATACAGGTGTAGAAAGGGACAGGCTCTTTATAAAACATTGCTGCTATAAATACTTCTATTATGTCCTACTATGAAACAGAATGTCCTAATCAATTAATTAACCTTAGTGAACACTACAATTAACGGCCACACTTAAAGAAAAGTGAGAAAGTAAACATCGGCACTCAGTAAAGAACAGATTAGCATTAATTATCCGTCACTTTGGGCTAATTGCGATTCATGAACTCGATTCAATTACGTCTCGACGTGAATCAGACAAGGCTCTAATTAACAGCACTCCCGCGACCTTCCCTGTCCTTCCTGTCTTGTCTCTGATGAGGTTAGGACTTAGGACTCACTATTCTGTCTGCTCTTAGCTGATAGAGTAAATAATAATAGTAGGTACCTAATACATGTTTTTAATACTATCGTGCCCAAATTAAGTATCTGTAAAAATTTTGGCGGGATGCTAGATAAATATTAGAAATCAATATGTGACGGCTTATATCTGAGTTCATTACTCAAATAAACACCACAACCTCTGGCAAAGGAGCCAAAAAAGAAAAATAACTTCTTAGAAAAAAATACTTTGTTAATAAGCGTTTTACATTTAATAAAATTGTACCTTATTTCCTTTGGCAGGAACTGTTTTGTTCTGGTTTGTCTCGACCTTATTTCGAGTAGCTTGCCGTTTAATATAGATTACTAGCTGACCCCGCAAACGTTGTTTTGCCATATAAAAAAAAATAGATGTTGGACGATTCTTATAGATACCGGATAAGCACAAAAAATTTCATCAAAATCGGTCAAGCCGTTTCGGATGAGTATGGCAACGAAAACTGTGACACGAGAAATTTATATATTAGATATTTTTAAATGCAATATAGTAGGTATATAAAAATATAATCTATATGTATGGTACATAGTTTTTGCGTCCCTCCAACAATATTGCCCGTATTTCCATTGAGCGGCACATCCTGTTTGAAGGTTTTGTCCTGTCGGCTCCCTGGTGTGGCTCCTGCGAGCAACTTTCCGTGAAAAGCCGGAACTTCCGTCGTCCGCCCGTTTATCAAAGCTTTGTATTGTTGCGCTTTCAACGGATTTTACTAGAGGATATTTTTTTGACTTATGTAATGTGGAATCTGTACGTTGCTTTTGTTTTATGGAAATTACTTACCTTAAAAAATTATTATAGAAAACCTGCTTAATTTCATACTTTTGCTCTTATAGGTTCCTATTCAGGTCACTGATTGAAAATTAAAAAAAAATACTATAGCCATATTGCTCGATATTGGAGGATCGCGGACGTACGTGTGAATAATACACTGAGCGTATAAATACCATAAATAAAAAGGAATTAAGAATTTTCAGTAGGTAAATATCGATATTTGACATGAATCTTCCCTGATGGTAGGTAGGTGGCATGATAAAATTCAAGGAGATAGCATACGGGTCAATGTGTCAAGGTTGTAGACGCTACCCTCTCTACCACTTTCCCAAATTACTTGTCCATATAAAAGAAAATATGTTAATGTTCATGGCTTTTCAAAAAAATTAACAGTATATTTTCCCTCCGCGGATCGGGTTTGTTTCAACCCGAACAATATTTATCGGCTCCCGAGCGCCACTCCGCGGCGAGACAATGCAAATTATCATCGTTACCTTACAGCCCACGGATCATTAACCCTGTAATGAGATTGTCTGGAAATTGGGACACTGCCGAAGATAAGGACAATGTTTATATTTGGTTGTTAAAAGGTAGATAAAAATGGTTTTGTCTTAAGTTTTCGCGATTCATACTATTAAATAAAACACTTTTTAACCGGATTTATCGCGTATATTTACATTTTAAATTTTGACTCGACGTTTCGGTGTCTTTTCAGACCCCGTGGTCACGAGCGACTGAGGTGTCAAGCGTCGGATTGATAGATTGAAAAAAGTTATACATCATCATCTCCATCTGTTTCTCAGTCTTCGAGCGTAGCGTTCGGGATTGACACAAAACGAGCTGACAGTATCTTGAGTTACAGGTCGTGCAGCTTGCTGGATGTTAGATTTAATGTTTTTCAGGATAGGGTCCCATGTCGGTGATAGTTTCCAACCATCTTCTCTATTGAAATTAGGGTGTTTTTTAATTTCAATCGCTTCTCTGATCATTCTAGGAATGTAATGCTTCTCTCTAGATAAAATTTTCACAGAGTCAAACCTTAAGTAGTGGTTGGGCTTGTCCATGGAATGCTCACAAACTGCAGACTTTGAAGCTCTTCGATTTTTAATATCAGCTATGTGTTCTTTTACGCGGGTTGATACGTTTCTTTTGGTTTGACCAATGTAGGAAAGCCCACAGCCGCAGTCAATCTTGTAAACACCTGGGTCTTGTAAAGGGATGCTGCATTTAACTGAGCGAAGATGTTGACTTATTTTTGAATTAGGTTTAAATACTGTTTTTATTGTACTGTTATTATTTTACTGTATTTATTTATTCAATAAAAACAGTATTTAAACCTAATTCAAAAATAAGTCAACATCTTCGCTCAGTTAAATGCAGCATCCCTTTACAAGACCCAGGTGTTTACAAGATTGACTGCGGCTGTGGGCTTTCCTACATTGGTCAAACCAAAAGAAACGTATCAACCCGCGTAAAAGAACACATAGCTGATATTAAAAATCGAAGAGCTTCAAAGTCTGCAGTTTGTGAGCATTCCATGGACAAGCCCAACCACTACTTAAGGTTTGACTCTGTGAAAATTTTATCTAGAGAGAAGCATTACATTCCTAGAATGATCAGAGAAGCGATTGAAATTAAAAAACACCCTAATTTCAATAGAGAAGATGGTTGGAAACTATCACCGACATGGGACCCTATCCTGAAAAACATTAAATCACATCCAGCAAGCTGCACGACCTGTAACTCAAGATACTGTCAGCTCGTTTTGTGTCAATCCCGAACGCTACGCTCGAAGACTGAGAAACAGATGGAGATGATGATGTATAACTTTTTTCAATTTATCAATCCGACGCTTGACACCTCAGTCGCTCGTGACCACGGGGTCTGAAAAGACACCGAAACGTCGAGTCAAAATTTAAAATGTAAATATACGCGATAAATCCGGTTAAAAAGTGTTTTATTTAAAAATGGTTTGTTGCTCATGAGGCTGGAGAAAGAGATATAATGTATCTGTGCAGATATTAATAGCTGTTCAGATTTCAGACTGATTCTATTTGACAAACTTTGTAGCCTTGGTAAACATTAACTTGTTAGTTATATTTCGTCGTAGGTCCTGAAGCACAAACCAGAAAGTGATGTCTGTAAGTAACCAAATGGTAATACTTCAACAGGGACAATAATTGAAATAGCCATGGCAGAATCTCAAGATTCCAACATCACAAGACTAAAACCGAATTCAATTTAACACATAAGCGCCCGTAGCCAAAATAACGACTTCATCCTCACACTGCCTACCTACCAAATATTAACTGGCCTGTGTTTGCGTCGATTTCCTCGACAAAAGGAATCGCAGGACAATATTTTCCGACTACGTAACATAATATGGCGTTACGCCACCCGCTCGTCCCACATTCAATCACACAATGAGAGAATGGGATCAGCTTCGCACGTACGGTTGTCTTGGGAATGATTAGTGTGGTGAGATGTCAGCGGAACGGATTCATTAATTTGCAATTAATGTGTTACATACTCGTAAATATAAAATAAACGCTCTATTTAATGCATAGCAATATTTTTTTTAAAGTGATAGTATTTTAATAGCTTTAGGAGGTTTAATATTATTTGTTTTGTTGAGAGGTTTTGTAGCATAGCTACTATACACATATAACCACGTGGATATCAAGTTTACCACCGTATAACTACGTGCAAGTGTATTCAATTGTAAACTAGATAAATTTATAAATTTATTTATTAGAATAGTGAATAGTAGTAATAATAAGGACGCAATGAATGAAAATAAGAAAAAATAATCGTTTCAACTTGAGTTTTATCACGTTTTTCTACAGTCCACCCCGCTCCGCTCTGCTGTCGCCCCCTCCTCACACATTTGAACCTCAACTGAGGCACAATCATCTGCCAACTCGAGACGCATTGTATGTAAATTGTGACGAACATTAGAATTCGCAGCATCACCCGCCATCACCGAGTCATGGGATTTTAATAGCTTCATCATCAGTGTCCTTTTAGGGCTAGTAAAAACCGATCAATTGTTTATGGTGGGCGTCATTTGATCACAAATGTTTGTAGTATATTTCCATAGTCATTTTGGAGCCACAGATGATTTCAATATACCTACGCAATTAAGTCACACTTTAGTCACTTTTAAACGTTTTACTTTTCTGACACGGTATAAGTTAAATACGACGACTGTGGCGGCAGACATATTAAATTTGCCAAATCAAATCCCCAATTCCAAAACAGTGTATGCAGGAAGGATTCGTGCGTTTGTGCATGGCACTCCCTCCCTCAAAGAAGCAAAAAGTGCAACAAAAACAACAAACGCACACTCGGAAAACTACGAAGCACAAACTATGTGTAAATTGTACTGACACACGAATATACTTATAACATTTTTATTTTGTAAGTACATATAAATCGCACAATACGCAGACCAATGCAAAAATACATTGCTCACACACAACTGGTTGCATAGTGCGGGGATGGAACCCGCAGTCACTGGCGCCAGCGCAGCATATCGCTATCTCATCGCTACAACGGTCGTTAACATGCTCAACTCAACATGATGCAGTCTCAAGTATATTCGTTCGTAACCTAGATCCCATTATACAAGTCAACATGAACTAGATAATGTGCTGTGAATGTGACAAATTATAAAAGAACTACATAACATGACTCGCAAAAACAATTGACTAGCATAATACCCTGACGACAATTGCGTGGAGTTTGTACGTCGTCGCGACCAATTCGCTGTTATTTATATAATTGCTGAATCAACTGAAACACAATAAATACTATGAACGCTAAAAGTTAAGTCCAAAGTCCTTACCTATACTATAAAAAAGAAATAATATCATTGACTTTTCAAGTATTATTTTATTTCGTTTCAATACGAAAAGTGGTTATAAGAAAGTATATTTCAGGGTATAAGTTTAAAGGACCGTACCCAAACTCAATTTAAACCATTACATAATATTATTGCTCTAAGTTTATTCCAGCTTATTATTACCATCGTAGAACGATACCATTTACAAATATATCGCAAATTGCTGAAACTACAATTTGGTCTGACCAAACTCTCAAATGGGCTATAACGGACCACTTATAAAAGGTTCCTAAATGAAAGCTATTCGACAGGAATTTTCTCCTGCTCGTTTTAGAACGAATATTGACTACAGTCAGCAACGAAAGTCTTCCCACCTTTGCCGTGTTCCAAAATACATGCATAATGCAATAAAATATAGAAAACACCTAAGAAACTTGCTAATTAAGGAGTTGATAGAAGTTGACTTCCTTCAAATTTAATGAAGAGATGAAAAAATTTCAATAGGTACGTAATCGAATAAATATTAAAAAGAATATTAGTAACCTACTTGTAGGTTTTCAGAAGCATCCGTATGGATTCTGCCTCTTTGCGCGCTTATGCTATTGAAATTACATGATACAGGAGCACAAGATTGAATTGGTTCTTGACAAAACATTACGAAAAACATCATCATCATATTATTTTGGCGATGAATGGAGCCTGCCCACTGGCTGCGAGCTCCCTGTTCTTTTTCTAACTCAAACTATTAGAGATTCAAGCTTACTTTTCAAGATGAAAGCGTCAATTAAGGTAGCGTCTTGACCCTATAAAACATAGTGAGGCGACAAAGTCCGGTCAAGTGCAGGATTACTTCGCGCAGGCGCACGCTGAATTCAGTTAGAAATATCTTGATGTGTAAAAGTGCAGCTTAAAATATGTTTTAGTTAGTTCGCCCGTATGTATTTACAGTTAGCTTTAACAATGCCTAAAAACTTATTTTTTTATATCCTCTCGTATTTTCCGTAAACCTGAATATTAGCTTGCATATAGATCCAAAGAATATAGATAAAGTAGTTACGCAAAAATGACCCTTACGTTGCCGGTTGTACCCTTTAAGGGCAGTCGGGAGTCCTGTCTCGAACACCCCATTTGTTCCGGGTCCCGTCTTCTTCAGCCAAGGGCTGGAAAAGTACTGGAAAGTACTTTGCAGGTTTTACATATTGACTTATTTCTGAATATCATTTAGGTATTGTTTAGTTTATAAACTTTCTTATGTCAAACTTGTATGAAGATTTAAAAATAGCTGTGTAAATATAATATCATTTTGAATATACTATTCTTACATCTATTATAATATCCATCGCTATCGGGATTTGAACCCAGGAGCTCTTTCATGGAAGGGAAAGCATGTGACCACTACACCAGCCGGTCGTCATGTAAGATGAAAGATTATTTATTGTTTATACGCGGAATATTCACAAATAAACCCCCCAAAAAATATAGACGATACCGGATCAAATAAATTAAAGATATTCAAAATTTATTATGAATTGCTGATTCAATTTATTATGAATAAATTTCACATAATGTGAAATTTCTAAATAAAATTAAGAGTATTCTCAATTCAATTAATCCTAATGAAATATTTTTGTATGTATTTTTGGATGTATCGTAAAAAAAAACAATTATTCACATAAATAAAAAGGAATTAAGAATTTTCAGTAGGTAAATATCGATATTTGACATGAATCTTCCCTGATGGTAGGTAGGTGGCATGATAAAATTCAAGGAGATAGCATACGGGTCAATGTGTCAAGGTTGTAGACGCTACCCTCTCTACCACTTTCCCAAATTACTTGTCCATATAAAAGAAAATATGTTAATGTTCATGGCTTTTCAAAAAAATTAACAGTATATTTTCCCTCCGCGGATCGGGTTTGTTTCAACCCGAACAATATTTATCGGCTCCCGAGCGCCACTCCGCGGCGAGACAATGCAAATTATCATCGTTACCTTACAGCCCACGGATCATTAACCCTGTAATGAGATTGTCTGGAAATTGGGACACTGCCGAAGATAAGGACAATGTTTATATTTGGTTGTTAAAAGGTAGATAAAAATGGTTTTGTCTTAAGTTTTCGCGATTCATACTATTAAATAAAACACTTTTTAACCGGATTTATCGCGTATATTTACATTTTAAATTTTGACTCGACGTTTCGGTGTCTTTTCAGACCCCGTGGTCACGAGCGACTGAGGTGTCAAGCGTCGGATTGATAGATTGAAAAAAGTTATACATCATCATCTCCATCTGTTTCTCAGTCTTCGAGCGTAGCGTTCGGGATTGACACAAAACGAGCTGACAGTATCTTGAGTTACAGGTCGTGCAGCTTGCTGGATGTTAGATTTAATGTTTTTCAGGATAGGGTCCCATGTCGGTGATAGTTTCCAACCATCTTCTCTATTGAAATTAGGGTGTTTTTTAATTTCAATCGCTTCTCTGATCATTCTAGGAATGTAATGCTTCTCTCTAGATAAAATTTTCACAGAGTCAAACCTTAAGTAGTGGTTGGGCTTGTCCATGGAATGCTCACAAACTGCAGACTTTGAAGCTCTTCGATTTTTAATATCAGCTATGTGTTCTTTTACGCGGGTTGATACGTTTCTTTTGGTTTGACCAATGTAGGAAAGCCCACAGCCGCAGTCAATCTTGTAAACACCTGGGTCTTGTAAAGGGATGCTGCATTTAACTGAGCGAAGATATTGACTTATTTTTGAATTAGGTTTAAATACTGTTTTTATTGTACTGTTATTATTTTACTGTATTTATTTATTCATACTAATAAGGACGCAGGAAAATAAGAAAAAATAATCGTTTCAACTTGAGTTTTATCACGTTTTTCTACAGTCCACCCCGCTCCGCTCTGCTGTCGCCCCCTCCTCACACATTTGAACCTCAACTGAGGCACAATCATCTGCCAACTCGAGACGCATTGTATGTAAATTGTGACGAACATTAGAATTCGCAGCATCACCCGCCATCACCGAGTCATGGGATTTTAATAGCTTCATCATCAGTGTCCTTTTAGGGCTAGTAAAAACCGATCAATTGTTTATGGTGGGCGTCATTTGATCACAAATGTTTGTAGTATATTTCCATAGTCATTTTGGAGCCACAGATGATTTCAATATACCTACGCAATTAAGTCACACTTTAGTCACTTTTAAACGTTTTACTTTTCTGACACGGTATAAGTTAAATACGACGACTGTGGCGGCAGACATATTAAATTTGCCAAATCAAATCCCCAATTCCAAAACAGTGTATGCAGGAAGGATTCGTGCGTTTGTGCATGGCACTCCCTCCCTCAAAGAAGCAAAAAGTGCAACAAAAACAACAAACGCACACTCGGAAAACTACGAAGCACAAACTATGTGTAAATTGTACTGACACACGAATATACTTATAACATTTTTATTTTGTAAGTACATATAAATCGCACAATACGCAGACCAATGCAAAAATACATTGCTCACACACAACTGGTTGCATAGTGCGGGGATGGAACCCGCAGTCACTGGCGCCAGCGCAGCATATCGCTATCTCATCGCTACAACGGTCGTTAACATGCTCAACTCAACATGATGCAGTCTCAAGTATATTCGTTCGTAACCTAGATCCTATTATACAAGTCAACATGAACTAGATAATGTGCTGTGAATGTGACAAATTATAAAAGAACTACATAACATGACTCGCAAAAACAATTGACTAGCATAATACCCTGACGACAATTGCGTGGAGTTTGTACGTCGTCGCGACCAATTCGCTGTTATTTATATAATTGCTGAATCAACTGAAACACAATAAATACTATGAACGCTAAAAGTTAAGTCCAAAGTCCTTACCTATACTATAAAAAAGAAATAATATCATTGACTTTTCAAGTATTATTTTATTTCGTTTCAATACGAAAAGTGGTTATAAGAAAGTATATTTCAGGGTATAAGTTTAAAGGACCGTACCCAAACTCAATTTAAACCATTACATAATATTATTGCTCTAAGTTTATTCCAGCTTATTATTACCATCGTAGAACGATACCATTTACAAATATATCGCAAATTGCTGAAACTACAATTTGGTCTGACCAAACTCTCAAATGGGCTATAACGGACCACTTATAAAAGGTTCCTAAATGAAAGCTATTCGACAGGAATTTTCTCCTGCTCGTTTTAGAACGAATATTGACTACAGTCAGCAACGAAAGTCTTCCCACCTTTGCCGTGTTCCAAAATACATGCATAATGCAATAAAATATAGAAAACACCTAAGAAACTTGCTAATTAAGGAGTTGATAGAAGTTGACTTCCTTCAAATTTAATGAAGAGATGAAAAAATTTCAATAGGTACGTAATCGAATAAATATTAAAAAGAATATTAGTAACCTACTTGTAGGTTTTCAGAAGCATCCGTATGGATTCTGCCTCTTTGCGCGCTTATGCTATTGAAATTACATGATACAGGAGCACAAGATTGAATTGGTTCTTGACAAAACATTACGAAAAACATCATCATCATATTATTTTGGCGATGAATGGAGCCTGCCCACTGGCTGCGAGCTCCCTGTTCTTTTTCTAACTCAAACTATTAGAGATTCAAGCTTACTTTTCAAGATGAAAGCGTCAATTAAGGTAGCGTCTTGACCCTATAAAACATAGTGAGGCGACAAAGTCCGGTCAAGTGCAGGATTACTTCGCGCAGGCGCACGCTGAATTCAGTTAGAAATATCTTGATGTGTAAAAGTGCAGCTTAAAATATGTTTTAGTTAGTTCGCCCGTATGTATTTACAGTTAGCTTTAACAATGCCTAAAAACTTATTTTTTTATATCCTCTCGTATTTTCCGTAAACCTGAATATTAGCTTGCATATAGATCCAAAGAATATAGATAAAGTAGTTACGCAAAAATGACCCTTACGTTGCCGGTTGTACCCTTTAAGGGCAGTCGGGAGTCCTGTCTCGAACACCCCATTTGTTCCGGGTCCCGTCTTCTTCAGCCAAGGGCTGGAAAAGTACTGGAAAGTACTTTGCAGGTTTTACATATTGACTTATTTCTGAATATCATTTAGGTATTGTTTAGTTTATAAACTTTCTTATGTCAAACTTGTATGAAGATTTAAAAATAGCTGTGTAAATATAATATCATTTTGAATATACTATTCTTACATCTATTATAATATCCATCGCTATCGGGATTTGAACCCAGGAGCTCTTTCATGGAAGGCAAAGCATGTGACCACTACACCAGCCGGTCGTCATGTAAGATGAAAGATTATTTATTGTTTATACGCGGAATATTCACAAATAAACCCCCCAAAAAATATAGACGATACCGGATCAAATAAATTAAAGATATTCAAAATTTATTATGAATTGCTGATTCAATTTATTATGAATAAATTTCACATAATGTGAAATTTCTAAATAAAATTAAGAGTATTCTCAATTCAATTAATCCTAATGAAATATTTTTGTATGTATTTTTGGATGTATCGTAAAAAAAAACAATTATTCACATATTCGTTTAATAATTCATAAAGAGAAATTCGCGAAGAGATCTTTCATAATCTAAATTGATACAAGCCTTTATCTCCTGTTTCTTATATCTTAACTTCTACATTTTATCTCTACAAATATCTGAATAAGCAGCTTTTTTCAAAATAAAAACACAGGGCCCCGCTGGGAGTTGAACCCGCAATAAAGGAGGTACCGGCCCAGACATCAATTTTCCATAAGAACCTATATTGTTGTTTCTCAGAAAGCTAATATAATGTAACGTCTTTGTGTGATAATATCTAAATAGAGATGTTTCAGGCTATAGCTACTTGCACATGCGAAAATGGACAAACGTTATATGACACAGTTTGATAACAGGTGTAATTCATTTTAATTCACATAAGGGAGTTCTATTGAGAACCATGATATTTTGCAACTATATTTATTTGAGTGTTGATCACTTGGGAAGCGAACCATGCTAGTTCACTAGAATTACTCGGACCCACTATTCGAGCGTACACGGTTGATCTGCCTTGTATCTATAATTGGACCTCGACATAGCTTACTCGATCGATTCGCAATACAACAACTAGTAACTTGTACTTAACACATAAAAAGCTTATTTGTTCTTGCTACGTTCCCGATACTTACCAGCTTAACCTCAAACTAAGCAAAGGTTGTAATATGGGATACCATGTAGTGAACTACGGGGAAACCTAGAATATAAACCCATATAAAGGGCGTCCCGAGGCTATGGAACATCCAGGGGAAGTACATTAAATATCTTAGATATAGTATTTTGCTAAAATAGGCCTATATCTCATTTTTAATATTAGCATGACTGCATTTGAAGAATTCCTAAGAATGACTTGCTTAGCCTGGGAATCAAACCAACTAAAAAAGTTTAAAAAATATATATAATTCTTATTATGTAACATAGTATTTTAAAAGAAAGGAACATCGAAAAATCAAAATAAAAAGATCCAAGAAACTGCTGAAGCCAATAAAGTGAAAATACACGTGAAATCTTTAAACGCGACCTTATAATGTTTAAAAATCATAAAAAGTCTGCTTTCAGCACAATACCCTATCGACGATATTAAAGATACTTTCCTTGATGTCCCAATGTGCCATAGTCTTGGACGCCCTGTATAGATAAACACCTAAACCCGGACTTTTTTATTTGGTTTGTTTGGGACTCAACCCGCAACCTCACGCTTTGCGTAGTAGTTACACCACAGCGTCACGGAGACCGTCTATCATTAGACCAAGACCACCAAATAGATGGCATCCTTTATCCATTCACCTAAAACTGTTTAAAAAGCTCTTTCATGACTAAGTTTAAAGTTTTCTTTTTCGTTCCTTTTCTTTGCCAAAGTAAAAGATCCAATTTTTACAAAACCAATAAACTAAAGGGTTCCATGGAATACTGAATTTCACTTATAACACTAAAATGAGCAATCTCGCATGCAAGTTCAGTTGGCGATATAAAATTTTACGCTCTCATATCGAGTGCGCCTTTGTATCGAATTCCGTAGAATGAGACCCGTCTGCTTCCCTTTTTATGTAGATGCCGGGGAAACTGAAAATTAATATTGTTGTATCATATTATATGCTGGAAAATATACGACAGGTATAAATTGATAACATTGAGAATATTATGTCTGTTTTGTACCTACTAGCAGATTCACCTCGAGAGATTTCCTTCATGAAATAAAACATTTTTGTTAGCTTCCGATGATGTAGCTTTTTGGAGGTTAAAAAAATATCAATCAAGTTTATCCATTACCAACATGCGAATAATGTAGTGTGTACATTTTCTCTTGGTCTTAGCTTAATATACAGGGTTGTAGAACAAATGTTGGGATTGATTGATGCAGAGGCTGCCTGCAAGTTGTGATGCGCTTATTTGAAGTAGTTTGACTAATTTCAAATTTGAATTCCAAATCAGCATAGATGCGATCACAACTTTCTTCAGAAAATCTACCACCACAGCCCAGTTCCTACTCAGACCACCAAGACCATACAAACTACCAATAATTCTTCCATGAAACTACTAAGTAAAAAACTAAGACATCTCCAACATACCCACATACTTCCCATCGTCACACACCGATAGCCAAAAGAAAAAACCGTGTTTGTTTGTTCGCGGTTCCAGCAATTAACCCATCAGTCCCACCGTGAGGCATTAGTCCTCCCGCGCTCCCGCCGCGCCATTCGACCGGCAAAACTTACCACATTACACACTCGACGACGCGACGGCCAGGCCCCGACGCGACAGGAAGGGCTACATAAGCCCATTAGGTTACTACTTAGGTTAAACAATGAGGGAAATACAGTAGGATGACTTTTAGTTTTTATGTATGTATTTTTAGTTGGTTTTCCTTAGAGTTAGAATTTGATTGTTTTGTTACCCACGTGGGCATCCGAGCTCACGAACGTCACTATACAATTCAATTCAATTTTTGGGTCGAGTGGCAACCAGCCGTCGATACTAAGCGACAGGCTATTACTGCCAGTATCACGTGATGAGACAGACACGGTATTAGGAATTACAGATTCATGTGAGGCGCGACGAAGACCGAACATTGAGTTGCCTAAAACAATAAGACATCACAGCTAGTTCCACCACCAATAACAGACATACCCATTATATACATATTAATATTAGTGACACAAAGATATAATACAGTACTTATACCTATGTACAAATATATATTACATTGTAGTATATATTTAGATAGGATTTTGAGGAACAACGGAACATTAGGAGAGGAAGACCTTCATGCAGGTCGGTCTGGGGAAATGGGGGAGAATATCATATAAGACGACAGAGAGGAGGGGGCAATTAAAAATATATACATAGTCGACTGGTTACTATACTCTGGCAAATAATTCAATGCAGTAAATTGACAGTTCCAGTGTGCCCACCTTATGAAAGAAAAAAAATAGTGATGTGGCTTAAGTGAATGAATGTAATTATTTTTTAAATAATAATATCGTAATGTATGGAAAAATTATATTTTGGCTTACAAGACATTTCTTTTTTTATGGTGCTGTTAGCAAAGGGAAACTATTCTTGAAATTTCATTTTTTACGATAAAACGAGTTTAAAAATAAAGATGTTGTCAAGTTGATTTTACTTCTAATTTAACCGTTTTAAAGCACTAGGTATGATTGGTTATTCATTATTTTAATTAAAGTTAATTTTAAGATAAAACACACACCTGAAATCAATTATTTATAAATTTATTCAAAATTTTATGCACAGGCTTTGCTGAAAGGGACGCCCTATTTCTTCCAATTATTGTATACTTACGTAAATAAAATTTTACTGTGTTGCATCTATTCAAAGTAAGTTACTTATAGTAATTTCTAATGTAACGACCTGTTTGAAACAATTAGTTTTGATAATGTACGATGTTTATTTTTTACTGGAATGTGTGTTAATTACTAGCTTTTGACTTCGATGTTACCATTTGGTATCTAGAGGCTAGTTTTTATTTCGGTAGTAAGCGATCAATGCATTTTTTAATCATACAAAGCTGTTAAATATTAAATCTATGTATGGATAGAACTTGATTAGTAGGTAAAGATAGCAAAAATCTTTAGTTTTTTATACTTAAATGGCTTTCGTTCATCGTCTACTCTATGTAGATTATATTTTGAAATAATAAAAACGCTTAGAAACTTATCTGTAAACTCGACATTAAAAAAAATTCCTGTTCTTTCCTTTACTGCACTATTTACTGAGGAAGTAGAAAATAGTGTAGCTAATAGCTGTATACTGCACTAATTTACTTAGTGCAATGTGAAGACGGATTATGAAGAAAATGAACGCTGAAAAGTTACTAATATTTTGTCTTTTCAAGAGGCTTTAGAAAAGAAGAAGATTCTGATAATATCACCTCTTAACTTTGTGTTGCTATGCTATTTCATTTCTCATCAATTGTTAACAGATCAATAATTTCAATAAGTTTTCTGTAAACAAAAAATCCCTTATTTGAGAAGCAAGAGGCGTAGTTAAAACTGCTTACGAATCACGTCCTTTAAATTTCAACATTTCGTCACATCAAATTTCAAAACTATATACTTAGACAAACAACTGTTCGTAATTTCATGACATAATGTAGCTCCTATTCTGAAGGTCACTGGTTCGAATCTAACGCAAAAGTGGTTGTGTGTGTCAGCGGCGGCGGCCGCGGGCGTTTCAGCGCCACTGCACTTGCGGCGCTCGAGTCGCTCATTCGATTCCTTGCTCGTGTGCATACAGCCGGAGGACTCGGGAGTGCTGACTGAAAATATACTGCAAATATATGGCGGTCAGTTTAGATGAACTAGTTTGATTGATGATTTGGAATTGGTTTAATTTTGTGTTAGGTAAGTTATTAAAGCTTTGCCTTTTTATTTTTTACCTTTCAGTTTTGAGTAGTTAGCTCTCTGGAAACTGTTTGTTCCGAACTAAACGCTTTTAAGAAATACCTAATGTGCGTGCTTTCATAATAAAGCCGATATGTGGATTTTAGTGGAAAAATAATATAAGTAACATGTCGGATAACTTCAAAATTTATAAATCTTATAAATAAGTCTAATACAAAAGCATTCACTGTTCTGACTGCATTTTAAGTAACTGCATTGTAACCAAGTCAGCCCTAATGTAAGCATGTCTTTCCACACAACCTCATAACGTATTTTCTTGTTGCAGGTAATACGCTCGGCGCATCGGACCGTTAAATAGGATATCGCAAGCATCCCGTGTGTCGCGGTGTGTCGCCGCGCGGGCGCACCCGCGGGCCACGGCTTGTGTGCCACTGGCATGTCAATGTAACTAGCTGCTCCGCATGGGTTCAGCTGCGTGCCTTTTACCTCCTATGAAATTATAATAATTTTTACAATGGAGCTTCCCCTAGAACATTCAGACATTAGCGGTCTCAAACAAACGTGCTCTGTAAACATGACTTTTTTTCTTTTTATAAAATATGTATGGGACGTTTGTCTTCCATGACACCTGATGTTAAGTGAACATGAAGAGTTTGTTGATGTTATGTTGACTAACCCGCTTTTGAACTCAAACACAGCTTCAATGTCACCTGGGTGAGGAGTTCACTGGGATATTTGAAGGCAGACTTTTTATGAATGGTGCTGAATTGGAAGCAACTTTATCCCTCGAGAGCGGGTTTTCGCCTGCGGCGCGAGAGAGAAGTCCTCGGCTCGACTCCCGGCCCTGGGCCAGTCTGCATGTAGGTACACTAGGATACCCCATAGGTCCGTCCGCTATGTGGTTCCAGAACACAAAAGCTTACTTTGGGGCCACATGGTAGGTGTGTCAGTTAGGGTAATTATTGACTCCTCGTAATAAATCCTATCTTCGCGGGTCAATCTCCTACCTGCGAGCGTGTGCGTCATAAAGCGTGCGCGTGCGCTGGCCACGCCTGCAGGCGCGGGCCGTCTTATCTGTGGCGTCTTTATATATTACAAAATGTTTGTGTCGTAATTAGAGGTTATTGGACTGTTGATCATTACGAGAGTATTGTTTAAGGATGGGCTTATGTGAACCTGTTGATGAGTTAGTTGTTTGAATTTTTAATGTTATACGGGAACACATTTGACCTCTTTAAAACCGTGACCCAGATTTCAAGGCACACTAGTAACGGCAAAGGTTTTATTTATTCAAAACTTCATTGAAACTGGACCCCCTCTACTCGTAAGAACAAAGTTTCATTGATTCAAATTTGGTTTATAAGCAGAATGACCTTAAAGTTTAGTTTGATCCTAATGTCAAAACAATACCTAAACAAAGAGCTTATCGACAAACCTTCAGCCGTGCATTACGGGTTGGATTTCCCGAAGCTTACTGTACACACAAAGCTTAATTCTAATAAAAACTTCTTGGAGCTAGCTTGAGACTTCTCCAGTAAGCAATAAAAAACAAACTTAGTGCGTACTGAGGTTACAAAACCACATTAGATACTTTCTTATGGTATTTTCTACGACTGCAACTTGGCGCTGTTATTAAATAGAATACCGCAGCTGGTTGCTGCGGCAATTTGAAATAATAAGTTCTTTATATTTAGCTTATTTTTATTATTATTTTTTATTATTTATAGCGTTCGGACGAGACAGTCGGACACGAGGATTACTGGTATATATGTATAACTACGCGATAATCTACCTCAACTTTATAGCTTTATAGCATATATTTCCTTTAAGCATATTGCGCTGCACTAGAGCTGGTACAAACGTGCTGAGTGAATCATTAGTGTTGAAACATTTTTATTCCGCCTCTCGCCTGCTTTATGGATTTGCTCTGGGTATTGGTAACGGACAAGAAGGATGAAAGATAACGATTGAGGACTTAGTTCGCACGTTTTAATCTTAATGGTTAAGCAACGAAGTATTTTTTTTAAGAGACGAAGTACGCGATTTATTTCGACAGAAGTAAAATCCATCAAATGCTTGGTGGTAAAAGTAAGAAGGGAAGAGATGTGTTGCGGATATATTTTGAGAAGAGCCAATTTTATTTTAATCTGTGTGCTCTATCTTCAATCTATTTACCATCAGCTGAAATAAAAGCCAATACGGGTATACAATTAAATTAAATAAAGCACTTGCTTAACGGAGAACTTCAATTAAGTAATAGTCAAAAATAATATTAAATCTATGATCCTACATGAGAGAGCACCTACTGTTTAAGACTGTCTCATACATTTATTAATTAGTTATAAATATTATAATATGAATATCACCCATCGTGGTTCGAGTATAGAAGGATCTGGTTCTTTATCAAAGACTGCCATGACACATATTGCATTACATTACAACACATTACTAATCAAGCAACTAATGATCTATTTATAAGATGGAAGAGCAAAGGTTTGCATACTCGGCCCTGGTTTCTTTGGTTTCCATCTATCATCAAGTATTATACCGACATCATGGTGTTGAGTGACTATCACTTTGCAATTGGGAAATGAACTTGAATAATCGAGTTGGGATGAAGATGTATTTTAATCAATCGATACACGATTTCTAACACTGTTAATTGGGCGTCAAAGTCTATATTTTTCATTAGGTGGTCTTCTGCAACGAATGGTTTAACCACTTACCTATTGTGATGCGAGAGGTCTAGTGAACTATAGATTAACTTTTAAAAGTCAAAACGGAGTGCTTTTCTTTGTAACTGCTAAGTGTTTCTTTTAATAAGATAAGCTTGTATGAAGCGCAAGGTTCATTTTCAGTCCACAGCTAACAGTAAACAATCCTTCACGTCACTGACATTTGGACATTAGTTCTTAGCGTTTTCTACACAACGGGGCCCTGGTCCTAAGACTCCCCTGTCCGCCTGTCACCAGCCTGTATTCATGAACAGTGATAGTAAGTGACAGGTGACGTATTTCTATTGCCGCTATAACTAAAAATCCTAAAAAAAAAACAGAAAAAACAATGAGGAGTTTTCAGTCTACGATAAAAAAAAAAGTAGTTCACTTTTCAACATTAGATGGCGCTGATCTAACTCAAGTGTCAACTCAAGTACCAATTTCATTACCGTGCCTACGTGTAATAATTATTAATAAACTTCATGTAAAGAAAAAACGCTGCAAAACAAACTAGGAGAATAAAAAACAATGAAATGTAATATTATTAATTTGGAGGTTATGGCAATCAGCAAGAATTTTATCTCTACGATCAGTCAACTGTCAACAAAGAGGATACGATATTGACATTGACTCTTCAGTTTTTTTCAACGCCATCTAGTATGTATTGAAAAAGCTTAAAAAAAATGAAACGAAAAGGCCTCATTGAAGAGGTTTTATATGTTCCTGGTATTATCAACGTGAATTTCGAAACAAATTAAAAATTATCGACAAAATGCATAGATGAACTTATAACTTTAATTCCAGCCTTGCCGCAGTGGGTGCACGGGTAAATGCGAATTACCCCTCCACTTGGGTGGACGACACTAAAATAAAATAAAAAAATAATAATAATAAAACACACCATTTCCCGGACCCTACTTACCAATTAATAGTTGTGTATCAGGGATCGGGGATATTGTTATTATTTATGAAGCTTTGTGAAGCGTGCGTAGATGTCAGCGCGCCCTGCTCAGTGCACTGCCAAGCAGCCTTGTCATGTTGCAAGATGGACGCTGTCATCTCTGACACCGGGATTTACTACGTCATTTCCAAAAGTCAGCTACGCCAGTAGTTGCTCTGCACTAAGTATAAATTTTGGCAGCACCAAGGATTTATCATAAAAATCGGATGTCCACAAATGGTGCAAAATTAGAGCCCCCAGTCTGACCGAGGTCAAGTGAGGGATAATTTACCAAAAACACAAGAAGGTCACATTCTTAATTTCCCGCCCGTGCATATTTACCTGATATTCCGCCGGCAAGAGGTATTTACACTAATTCACACAAATTACCAGGTAGGGTGCGCTATCCGCAGTGCCGTAAGTCAACCGAGGTAGCTAGCAGGTCGTTACTGAGCGGAGTTACTTTAATATACAAAGAAAATAAATAAATATTTCTCGTATTGACACCACTTTATCTGGACTAAATAAATAATTTTCATTCTTGGTTTTGTCAAATATACATATCAAATCAAATCAAATATATTTATTGCCATAATATAGTACCTACGGTACATAAAGTTGTTACACATAAATTAGGTTCTACATACTATGCTGTATGACAGCATGCAATTGGTATTACAATAAGGTCATATTCCATGAACATTGATTTTTAATCATAAAGTCATTATTAACTCTTAACCCACCACCAATACAATGTTTTTAAAATTATTGCAATTAAATATTCCATTACAAGTTATTACAATTAAATTAATTCTACCTATTATTTTTGTCAAAATATTCATTTATCGAATAAAAACACATATAACTATGGCTTGAAGGCTAATGACGCGTTCGTCACAAAATTATCCGCACTTACTGGGATTCGAACAGGACAGTTCAAGAAGGTTTTTTTACTTCATATTTAACGATATTAAAATGTCTACTCATTCAAATTAAATCCAAGATAACCTCCAATGAAAGGATCCGAAATATTTAAAAATAATATCAGCATCAATAATAGCATTAACTCCGAGTTATGTTTTTCAAGCGAGCTGTATACAGAATGAGATTTGCTTACGTGTGCCAACTTTCAATCAATCAATAATCCATTCAGAAACCTATAAAAATACTGGGTGAAAAGAAAATAATAATAATAATATCGCTGGTTTCTGTCCCCCTTGCCCTGATCACCGACCGACTGGTCAAATTGTCGGGTCTTTCTGCCGAAAGGCGTGTAGCTTTTAATATAAATAATAATAATTGAAATTGTTTATTTCAATAAAACAGAGACAATAAATACAGCAAAAATACGTATTTCGTCAAAATCTTAACGCCGTCTCACGAAACAACTTCACACGCTACTCTACACTGTACCTATGTATCAACTTAAATTCTACGCAATATATAATATGTAGCATTCCGTGATTTAGCTTCATTACTAAAATTGCTTTACTCAACACCAGCAGACACGAGGAGAAATCCGGAGAAATCCCGGGAACAGCTTACCTGATGACCAGCATCATGCACCGTCGACCACCACACTCACGCGTCGATCTAATACGAGGTGCCATTAGCTGTGGTCAAGGTGATGGTAATGATTTCTTAATAGAACATGAGGTGATATCTGTAATCTATGGCTTTGTAATAGACCTGAGAGTTGGAAAGTGTAATTAAGGACTGCTATTTGCTTCAACTATTTGCTTGCTATTTTGCTAAACCCACTTGCTTCATCTTCAGAGCTTTTGTCACTCATCAGTAGGTGAGATGGAAATTAAAACCGGGTTTTTCGATAGTAAAAGAAACTTAGGGTAGGTTGTTTTAAAGTTTGTTTAAGTGGAAAATAAGTCTCCCTGATCCTTTTTGATCTCCCAGCTTTTTTGATAGCGCGTCAATTAGGAAATCAAGCGCAAACTTCCTTCAAGTAGACGTTGGCTAGCTCTACTATATGTTCATAAAATAAGCTGTCTCTTATCTAAAACTGTTCCATATTTATCGTTATAAAACGCTTAATGTTCGCAGTTAGTTAGCTAGTCCGGAGTTAAATTGGTTCCTAGCAGACGCATCCATGGCGGCCTTGAGTGGAAGGGCATCGTTTACCGGCGCTTGCGCAACAGATGTTTCCGCGTAGGCGCACGCGTGTTTACCTTAAAAGTCGCTAGCTTTTACACACGACTTTGTCTGCGATGGAGAATAAATACAAACCAATGACATCTAATTTGATATAGAATATGTTTTGAGACTTGCGTTTGTTTAAAATGTCTGATGCTAAGTAATGAAGACGCTGAAGGCATGCTTGGATGGTTTAGAAAATAACTGGCTTGTATTATGACACGACCAGACTACATACATGTCCTTTAAATGAAGGGCAGTCCCTAGCTAGGCGAACACTGAATGATACCGGTATAATAATAAGATAGGGCCACTCGGATAAGTCGCCAACTACATACGTGTAGATACTCCAAACTTACTAAACTAGAGAATACGCAAACATTATCAATTTCAAGTACATTTTTACTACATAGCAAGTCTTAAACAATACTCCGTTACATCAGCTTACTTACATAACAAAATTGAGTTAGTAATCGACCTTATACGACTTGAAGGTCTTTCAATCGGTCACAGTCTGCCTCCGATAATTAAGAAATCACGGTCACCATCAAGGTGGGATGATCTCTAACACTCAGTCAGTGAGATAGAAAGACTTCTCTGTATTTTTTAATTAGTTTGTCGACAAATTTAATGTCTGCCAATTTGTTCGAGGATAATCTTTATTTTACAGACTATACAATATCTGTCTGATTAGATTAACTGTATTGCTGACATTACACGCAAAATATGAAACTGAAAAAACATTATGTCCTAACAATAACGTAATCAATATTTAAATTAAACAACGACGCATGAATGAATGAGTGAGTAACTAGATCAAAATAGTTTCAATATTCAAAAATGTTTATTATTATAGTTTATTGTTCTATTAATCTATATCTTAAATTACTAATCTCATAAAAAAGACATGAAAGTTTGTTTACTCTATGTTTTATTTATAATTGTTACAATACAATATATTCTCGTTGTATGTAAATGTCATTGTAAACACATATTCTTTGAATAGCTCTTTTTAACGAGCTTTTTATAATGAAGTTGAGGAACAAAGCGAGATGATATGCAGAAAGCTTCCGATGCACGTCAACAAAGATTTGGCAATACTACAAACACATGTGCGACACAGCGCATGAGTTTCAATGAATGGCGACGTGCGTGGGAGCAGTTACTGGAAATCATCATGCGCTTCTAATTGGAAAGAATCTATTTTACACCTGATTGTAACGTGCAGTATTCATAAATTCATAAGCAAAAGTATCCAAGCAGAATATTATTTCTCAATCTCACATGCAATATTACTTACAGAGTAAACGAAAGACCTTTTTGACATTTCATGTATTTTAATAATCATGATTTAAAAGCTTGTGTTGTGAGATACAATGTACCGAACTAGAGAGAATCTAGAATATAAATATATACCTATATAGATAAATGCCCAGACCCGGAACATTCTATTTTTCTTTTTCCGTGCGGGAATCGAACCCGTAACCACTGGCGTCTGCGGCAGATAGGCTTACCCCATCGCCAAAGTGGTGGTCGTGATAATAATGACGTCGAAGATGTACCAACGAACTGTCATATTGTCATAAAATACTAATCAAAGAGCTGGACAACTTAAGAGAATCAGAAGAACACAGGAGCTTCGATATTTGGTGGCAGAGTTCACAGGCAGCTACTAGTGTACAGTACCTACAGCTAGCGCCAGGCTTGCGGCCATGAATAAAGGCATGAAGAGCTAATAAGTTATACGATAACTGATCCCCAATCAGATATCCAATTTTCCATATTTTATACACGGCCGTAATATTACAAAAACCTTTCACTAAGTATACTATTTACCGCTACATGGCTTTGCAATATACACCAAACAGTTTAGTTTCTGTATTTTTTATTTTTCCGGAAACGCATTTATTCTGAATTTAAACTTATAACGATACTTACGTTATAATAGAGACAAAAGGGCACTTGTAACGTAAATGTAGAAGAATGTCGTAGACAACAACTTAGTATTTCTCAAAGAATGAGCAGGAATGCCCCGCAGCACGCTGCATCGCTAACTGCATTGTCTCCAGCTCTTTATCTGCCAACAAAGCTTTATTCCCATCATTTTCTTAAGAAAATATAAAAATCCATTTTCGTATAAGTACTAGCAGAGAAATCTAGACTTTGTAGCGCTTCATGTAGAGTTGAAATTGTGTTTTCTGTCCAAGGATCGCTTCGTTGGATTGACTCGACTTTCTAGGAGTATAACAAATGCTGTTACATTATGGTTGTTTCTGCTATTAGATTAGATTTGTGATAATAACTAGATCTTATTTGAAGTTTAATTTGGTTTTGTTGATGAAGTCACACACTTAGCATTTTGACACGGTATTTCTTAGTCATATAAAATCAATGACAAACTAACAAATTGCCACTACTGCACTGCCACCACCGTAGTAGCTGTGTTGAAGTATAATAAAGTAAGGACTGCATACCGGTATGCATTTCTGTACATTTTATTTCTGTATGAAGTCATACCGTTAAATTAGGTCTATTAAAAAATAACAGCACAGGAATTCATACTGAAATAATTTGTGCTCCTTTTTTATTATTGTATCATAATTGAGTTTTTTTTCAGTTAACTGAAATTTTCCGGTATTAATATTAATATTGATATTAAAATTTTATTTTTAAATAACTGTAGAATGTTCGATAGTTTAGGTAAAGCTTATGCAGCTTAGGGCACATGCTGACCTGTAATGCTCTGGTGAGAATCTTACCTTGCCGTAACTCAGTCCTCGGACTAACACGGGAGGTAATGATCTTTTAACAGTATACCTTCAATGTTTTTTAAAAAAAAAAAGATGTTCTCGGTTAAAATGTTATGTTTTTTGGTAACTTTGTTTATATTTTATGTTTTAAACACATTTATTACCTGTCAACATGATGTCAGCTTATTTAGGCAATAAGTTTATTTAGTTTTATTACTAGTTGTATAGTGGAAGTGGTGTACTTACTGCATTATTTTTTATGAATAAAGATTTCTTATTCTTATTCTTATACATTTCGGTACAGAAATTAAATAGGTTAAAATATTTCTGTACTAAAAACATCTACAGAAATTAATCCGGTATACATTATTTGGGTACTGATATAATTAAGTAAGATTTTAATAACTCGTACAGGTATTGTATTTGATGAGGCAGTACACTAATTTTACTGGTATTATTTAAAAAGAAATATATACCGATATGCAGTCCTTGTAATAAAGACCAAACTATACTTACCGCTATACGGAGAAATAACACGATGGAAATAACTTTAATGTAAGAAATTCATATGTTCTTATAATACCTAAATATAAATGAACAATTAAATGTAGCGCTTGAACAATCCAGTACTCTATGCAATTAACTTTTATCAATTGTAGTTTTCTGTCCAAGAATTTGTAAGGAGTTATTCATCATTGATTCATGATCTTCTAAATTCGTCTAAATGGTTCTTCATCTTTCATCCATCTTTTATTATCACCGATAAAACAAAAAACTGCTGTTCGAAAACTTCGAAATTTTTCATATTCCGGGTTGCGTATTTACAAAAGCTATACCATTAGAGTGAAAGTGCAAACTGAACTGGCTTAGCTTTTGTATGACAAAAACTTGCCCAAACCCTAATCCATTCTAGTACAGAAATGGACCGAAGTCGTGTAGACTTTGTGAGATAACTTCAATTGAACATTGCAGCAACAAAAGCTATCCCATTTGATATCGATATTTATAGATCGTTGGCTTCAATTTGATACTAAAATGGCAATTGTTCTGATTTTCAAAGATAGAAATTAAATGTGCATGCATTATGACCATCGTTATTTTGATGACTTAACGTTTGACTTTTGACCATGTCGGGATTGTCCAGGGTTGACTATAATAGCTGACCAGGTTTATGGCGCTTCGCCGGCCGCTACCGCGGCACCGCTCGCTTCGCTCGCTCGGCTCGCGCACGTGTATAACTATATGCAACCTAACATGCTCCTCCTCGCTGCGCTCGTCGTCGCACCTAACCGTACTGATTCCGCCTTCCGGTGCGGGAGCCCTTCTCGTAGCTTATCTCTTTCATCGCAATGTATATCAAACAAAGATATACCTACTTTTCATCTTGACAAAAGCTTATCTATTTGAGTGAATATGTATTATACAGTACTAGGTTTTGTCATTGCATTTCTTTGAAAATTACAAGAGCAAAAGCTAATCCATTTCAGTCAATTTTTTTACTGAGTTCGATTAGGTATTGTCAAGTAATATGCATAAACAAAAGCTCCTCTATTAGAGTCTGACTCGTGACTCAAATAGTATAGCCTTTGTATATTCGCTTCCGGGTTGAAACAGAACGGAAAGACTCTTCGATTTTCGCGACAAATATTTCCGTATTTTCGTCTCTGTCAAAACTTTGTAAAAATGTTTAAACGGTCTATTTATCGAGCAATAACTTTTATATCTAGCCGCGCCGGTCATTGCCTTCTATTATTTTTCGACTTCACCTGCCATATTGCACTAAATCCTATAAAAACAGCGTACGAACGACGGGAAGCTGGTATGTGGTGTGTAGGCGGCCATATTGATTGTTTACTGGGTCAGCTCGGCACAATTTGTTGAACTTAGCTCAAAAATCGCTGTCTTTACTATTTTTAGCTGGGTTCAAATATTTGATCTCCGAAAATACGCAACAACAAAGGTGGCGTAAAACGACATTTTCAATTGTTGAATATCATTTTAATAATAGTTGAATATTTTCATCTACTATTAGCTCATTTGTAAATAGCATTGCACCGATTTGCCTGCGATTCAAACAGAAGGCCGACATGAGGTATTTGATAGCATAAACATTATACCTACTTATCTTTAATATGTAAAACTGTTCCGTTACTGACTAAGTGACTGACAGACAACGTATAGCCATAGCCACTGGCCGTAGAGAGCTGAAATTTGGAACATACAATCCTTAAAGATTGCGAAGGGATTCCCGAAATTCCCTCGGGAACGGGAATTATTGGACTTTTTAGTTTGTTTAAAAAATCTTATTCCTTGAGTGCACGGATATGATACTGAGCATAAAGGTTTCTCAAAGAGTAAATGGTTATTTTATGCAAGGAATTCCCAAAATTCCCATGGGGAAGGGAAATATATGATTTTTTAGTTTGTATGAAAAAATCTTTTTCCTTGAGTGCACGGATATAAAGGTATAAAGTTTCTTCAATGGTTCTTCAATGTTTGTATTATGGAAGGAATTCCCGAAATTTTAACGGGAAAGGAAAGTATTAGACTTTTTATTTTGTATGAAAAATGTGATATTTGGCATAAAAGTTCTTCAATAAGTGACTGGCTGTGTAAAACATAAATAATGTTTATGCGCGTACGAAGTCACGGGCAAAAGCTAGTTATAAATTTGGTGAATACAATTGTAATTTGTATTAATGGAGGGAAATAACACTTTAACGATCTTTTTGGAAATTAAGTTATTATAAGTACCTATTTAACACTGAAATTAATCATTATTTTCAGCAAAAATTTTTACATATTAATAAACTTTGCTGTTTGTTTCAAACTTTGACGAATTCTTGTGATATGGATTATACCTACATAATTATAAGTAGATTCCATTTTTATCCTGTCTTATGTTTTATAATAAAAAAAATCGTGAAACCAAATCTATAACGAGAATACTTAATCCATTACAATAAATGTTCGTCACTTAAATGTTTTTATAAAAACGAAAATTAAATAGAGTAGGTACCTACTCATAGTTACGAACATGTTACGGATGAACAATAAGGAAGACAATTTATTTTAGATTCGTTTAATTTCTTTTCTTAGTCGTCGACACGGTGCGGTGTAGAGATAGCACATCAAAATAAAGTTTAACATCAAAATTAAGTTTCTATTTATTTTCGATTGATTTGATTGAAGGTTGCTTCTGCTAGTTTCAAACGCCTTCTGTATCTGTTTATTTCGGTGGTCGGTATTTCTGTGCGAGTCAGCTATTGACCTCCGTGAGATACAACACTACAATGTGCGCTCGTCTTCCGAAGAACGCGGGTATTTGAGGAATGCTATTGAAGGGAGATCACAAATATGTCAGGGGATTAGAGAATAAATACGTTTTTATCCGATTAGGATGAAAGGTGCTGGTTTTTATTATTGAGTATAATTTTGACTATAATTTTGATTATAATATTTTGTGGCTAGGTTTACGAGTTTATTACTTTTATTTAGGGATTGGTAGTTATTAGGAAATAGATGTCGAAAGTCATGGGACTTAAAATCAGAGTCGTGTGCTAAAGCTATGAGGTGAAACATTTGCAACAACCTTTTAAGCTTCCATGCTGGACTGGGAGCGAAAGAAAAACGTAGAATGTGCCAGCTGCTTGTCTCCCTGGGCATACTGTAAAAGTCAGTTAAGGGACAGAGGTTTTAAGACGTTTTTGAGGGCGATAGGCTGATCTTTATAATACCTCCAAATTTGTCAAACGTGACATAAGTTGGTCTTGTAACCTCTGGTGTTCTGCCTACCCCATAAGGGATACAGGCGTGCGTGACGTTATGTATGTATGTATGTAGAAATAGTTAATCTTGACAATATCAGCGTCTATGTGAACATAATTTTCCTTTTCTGTGTACCGGTTAGACAAATAAGAAAAAAAAATGGTATTTCAGGTTTATAAAACTAGCAAAGCCTTGCTTAGTCCTTAATGCTTTCAGCAATGTAGATGTAATGCTGCTTCTGAAAATACTTCATTCAGTAACAAGGAATAGCACTCCATATACCCACATTAAATAGAAAAGCAACTAAGCTCTGCGCTGAAAGGTACAAGCGAACTCAAAGGGCAAAGACCCTTTTAAATCATTCCATAATTACTGCACTTTCAGAATTATATCTAGAGCAGTAAATAACTCCGCGAATTCATTAGTGCACAGCTCAAGTGGTGCAAGCAGTAGGTCACGTGAGACCTAAAAATAGTGTTGAAGCAGATGCCCTGGATCTAGACTGCTGAATGACCTGTGCGTGGGAGCTGTGTAAACACTAGCTTCCTGTCTATTGTTTCTCAACTGTGTGGAAATTGTATCCTTAAGAAAAATATCCTTTGTTGAGACATTTTCAGGGAAATATACTCGGCTCAGGTACCTACTTTTAAGTTAAGTACTTTCAAGTTAAGTGATGATGAGGTCGCAGATGAATGCACACGGACTTAGGAAGAAACTATGAACTAGACATTCGTGTATTTTATTCAACGTGATAGTTTTTACAAGAATCAGTCGTAATTGTTTTTTTTTTACCTTTGATGGCGTAGATTAAACTATTAAAGAAAAGTTGTCCTAAAATTCCTTCGGAATTCCTACGAAATTATAGAACAGCTTAATGTTAAATTACAGGACTAAAACACGAAAAGTTACATTACCTCGAACCAATTAACAGTATTTCGTTCGTCTTCATGGACACTTAAAATGCCCACCTAAATAACTCCCATAGCACAGCCTAGGGAACGTCGGACACGTAAATAAGAATTTCGGTAATTTCTTCAAACGTGTCTGTTATTTCGGCAATGGGTCCTGCAGGATTTAGGGGACTGCCCTATCGTTGGGATCTTGCTAAGTTGGTTTTTATCCCACGGGGAAATGAGGCCGGTGTGATAGCTAAGTACTTTTATTTTGTGATAAGACCTCGATAGTCAAGCACTTGGTTGTGACTGGGCTGCCGCACTCGCGCTGAGCCACAGAACCCAGTGAAATCAACACTAACATAATAAAGTTGAATGATGTGTTTGTTTGATCGGGCTAATCTTAGAAACCAACAACAAGCAACAGTTAAAAAAGAATTACTTTTGTACCTGATGATTATCCCTTAGGTGCAGTTATGGGTTTTATTTTGTCAAGAAGTTCTTAATGGGTTCAAAAGCTACACGGGAAAGCCGCGCATGACTGCGAGTTTAAAATAAAGCGTCGTAACGATGAGATCTGGGTTTGCTATTTTAATTTTTCATTTAAATTAAACTCACAAGCCAAAGACTTCCCTCTAGCCAGGCAAGTGCCTGTCACAGTTAGTTCGTGCTATTAGTATTTATTCCCTCGTTGTCCTAGTTATCCTGCGCCATATAACCACGTTCCTCAAATATGCGTTCGTATTACTTAACTTAATAAATAGTTTAGGTACTTACCGGCTCATCGGGTGATAAAGTTTTTTAATATATTAAAGAATAACAAAAAATGATATACACTGTTGCTATAGTAATCTCTACCATAATGTATTTAAGCATACTTAAATTTTGATTTTTTTATTGTATCCTTACAAACATGGAGAAGATATATGATTAAAAATAGTAATATTATCGATTTATTTAGTTTTGATTTCGCTAAGTTTAGGGCTGGATGAAAATAATATTCATAAGAAGAAAATAAAGTTACACAAAAATAACAGGCGAGGAACCCCGTGCGTAGAAGAATTTGTAATAAAAAAAACACTTGTTAAGGTAATAAAATAAAAAAAAATGATATTTTATTAACAGGTATACCAATGCAACATTATTTTCTTTTCTTCATATTAAACAAAGTAATAAAATGAATGGACAATAAATATGCAAGTTATTCTATTAGAACAATAAACATCCCAAGATATTTACAAATACATACATAATAGCTGAAAATAATTTCAATAATTTCTTACAATTATAGATTGTACAGAGCGCTATAAGCCTTTCAAGAAAACAGTCGTGGGCTACGCGACCTACAGCGATACACTCCAGACGCAACCTACAGTTTCCTATATGTATATTCCCAAGTGTTTACTGAGAGATATTTATTTGCAAGGTACTTATGTGTACATGCGGAGAATACTGTTTAAACAAAATTGCAGCTACGACTTACGTTGGGTATGTACTTACAATTGTATAAAGTAGTTCACAGTTCTGGTGTGAGAGTTCCTAGATTCGAGTCTCACCCGGGCCTTTTCGGACACTGAATTTTATCAAGTGTTTAATAGTTTTGATGTGAGAGTTCCTGCATTCGTGTCTCACGTGTCGGAACTTTTCGACACAAATTCGGTTCTGAGGATATATTGTACATTGTAGGATTCTCCCTAGTTCTGCTGTGTGCTTTTCATATAATAATCAAATTAATTAAAGAGCTGACCTCGGGTATACATTGTTGATTTGTCAGATTAGGTAAGTGAGAATGGTAATAATTTGGAGTTGATCGAGCAATTATATTTTTTCACGGTGTTTTATTTAGGGCCATTTCTATTTTGATGTGTGTGCTGCATCTTCGCCTTATACTCATAATTCGTTAGGTGAATTGAGAAAAGTCTGCTATACCTAACAATATTATTTTCAGACATAAGTAAATGATTTCATTTGAAATTGTTTTGGTTAAACTTTTTTTTTGTGCATTAAAACTTCTGTTTAGGTAATATGACTTTTATGGAATAGCTCGTAAAAAATAGTTTTATAAACTCTGTTCTTTAAAGTTCTACTGTGCAGATGTCCATGGAGGGGGTGATTACTTAGCCACCTACACCTATTTTTCTCCTTCAACGTGTACCTACCTTATAATGACTAGCCAATCCACGTCTATCGGTTGTAATTTCAATGTAAATTAGATTTTAATATTGTCTTAAGGTTTCGCGATGTACAAAAAAATAAAAGGATCGAAATGTCGAGTTTAAATGTAAAATATAACGCGATGAATCCGGTCAAAAAGTAATAAATCTACTAAATTGTCACATCATACACGCAACTCAAATAACGGACCACGTTCTAAACTATAAACTGGAATACACCCCTACTTCCGACTTCGTTGCAATAGTTTAATAAATGTTATGCTACTGTCGCATGCATCGAAAAAAGCATGCTTAAAAGCTTGCTATTTAGTATGACTTGCTCGAAATGAGCATGCTTATTTTGAGCAACATTCCGATACACATGCTCAATTGAAGCATGCTTTCGTGCTTGAAATGAGCATGTGTAACAGTAGCATTACTTTGGGGATACAGTTCGTGCGTCATATTTGGTATAAAAATATTATTTTTTGCAGAAATTGCCAAAATATCGTCTCAATAAAGAATTATACTTTAAACATCCAAATATTTACCAACAAATATGAAATAATATAAGTAACAATAAAATCCTAAAGTAAGTTTCATGTTTGGCAACACAATAAAGTACAGTTAGAATTACAAAAATCCAGCTAAACCTAGTAACGTGAATTATTTAAAAACTGAAACAGCTGAAAAACATGGTGAATTGAGGTAAACGCAGGTAGATAATGATGGTGAAAACAGTACCTAATCTTAAAATTTACTTTGCTTAAATAACTGAGAAAGTATGCTAAATAAGATCATGCGACCAGGACCGGGACCTGGGACTCCAGCTTGAGTGCGCTTGCACATCTTTACATTATTTTAGGTCAATACATATATTTATAGAATAGTCTAAGCCTAGTGATACCATAAATAAAATAAAATCCCCAGACAATCACATCAACTACATGGCCCCAAAGTAAGCATAGCTTGTGTTATGGGACCATGTAGCGAACTAGGGAGGAACCTAGAGTATAAATAGATAAACACCCAGACGCGGAACTTTTTTTCTTGTTCCGTGCGGGAATCGAACCCGCGACCACTGGCGTCTGAGGCAGACAGATTTACCTCATCAGCGAAGTGGTTGTCAACCATACCATGACACAAGCATATGAAGTTACTTTCATTACTAGTCGATGTGTGTCCAATAAAATATTTTAACATCAACATTGGACGCGGTAAGTTATCAGGGTTCAACGACAATTTCAACACATGGCAACGTTTCGTCACGACGACCATTAGTCTATGGGAAATGTTAGTCACATCTTTTGCTGCAATATTCTCATCCTAACTACCCCCATATGTGGCGATGGCGGGCGATGCACGCGGTGGGAGTCTGCGTCACTTCCTATGACGTTGGTTGGATGCGCTTGCGTCGATTATTGTTCAGTACAGGGTGCTCTATGAATAGTAATCATAGGGTCAAATGGAAACTCGGTTTGATTTAAAACTGTTAGAGAAGGTTGCACAGTTTTCAAAATAATATCATTGATAAACATGTTCATTTTTGTTTATTTAGCACTCAAAAGCGATTGAAGTCAGAACTGCAGTCAATATTATGAATTTTTTTCGAAAACTTCAGTTTATATGTCCAGACATAAATTTTCAAAGATAGTAACAAGTTTCTGCGTGTTTTTTTTCCTACGCAGGGTAAGAACATCATAACTAGTAACTTCGAAGATAAAAAGTTGATTGTTCAAATAGATAAACTAAATATATGCACAAATAAGCTCATGGATAGTCATGAAACAGCTTCGTACACTTCACATTGTAGTTGGTCGTCCAACTCATAGGTTATGCGAAATGACTATGATTTATGAAAGCCATACTTCATTATACTGATCAATATATAATAAAATCTTACCCTGGGCAGATATTTCTGAAACTCCCTGTATACTTAGTGCGTGCGTACGGATGTGATGTGAGTAGATTTACAAGTTATTTTTGTACTCATTAGACGGTTTGGCAGAGGAATGGTTTATCGCGGTAATTCATCGTTGGCGCTTTACGTTCAACAATTAAATTTTATACAGGACTAGCCACCACGCGCGGTTTTACCCGCGTAACTTTTGATCCCGTGGGAATTTCGGGATAAAATATAGCCTATAACCTTTATCAAGAGTTGAAAAAGAATTTTTCAAATCCCACTTGTAGTTTCTGAGATTAGCGCGTTCAAACAAACAAACAAAAAAACAAACTCTTCAGCTTTATATATTAGTATAGATGATATTGAATCACTGTTTGCGCATTGATATATCTTATATGAATAAATACCTAATAAAACTTACTTCCATGCTGGACTGGGAGTGAAAGAAAAACATAGAATGTGCCAGCTGCTTCTCTTCCCGGGCATACTGTAAAAGTCGGTTAAGGGACAGAGGTCTTATTGGCATTTTTGTGGGCTCTCGCAATCATTATAATACCTCATTAGTCAAACGTGACATCAGTTGGCCTTATAACCTCTGATGTTCTGCCTAAGGGATACAGGCGTGAAGTTATGTATGTATGTATAAAACTAAGCTAAACAAAACGCATTTTAAAAATATTGTGGATTGTGAAAAATTAAGGCAATAGGTAGTTATTTACAAGCTTCAACTGTAACATATGAGATAAAAATATTCTTGAGTAGCCTCTTCGAATACCATTAAATATTTCTCAAAAGAATAATAGTATAACTCTGACAGGCGAGTGGCTAGTAAACTCCGAAGAGCTATTAGTACGAGAATATTTTTGAAACTTTCGGAAAGCACTCGGCAGCACTCGGCAGACAAAATGGCGCCGAGAAACCATTCGTGATGTAATTCCAAAGTTTTAATATCTTTAAAATGCAGCTTTTCTTTGGAAAACTGTTCTCGCTTCGTAAACATTTGCAGTGACTGCCAGCTTTGTGACCTCAAAGCTTGGGTCATTTTAAACTTTCAAATACATTTTTGAGTCTTAAGTTGTTGATGATACATGATTGAATGGTAATAAGTGTTTGTTTTAGTTTAATTTTTAGATTAAAAAGCCGTGACAATTTACAATAGACCTGCCTACTGTAAGTCATTCGTATACCTATCATGTAACAATTATATTTTTTTTATGGAATCTAGAAAAGTCACGGACTTAAGTATCCGAGAATAACTACAGTATGCATATCATTCTTTAAAAAAATCTAAGACGTACTATTAAAAATGCAAAATAACTATGGAAATATGTTTTAATTAATAAAGGAAAGTGGTATAGAAATCAAAAGCATGGGAGATACTAGACCTTCAGTAATTGCTGCAAAGACAATGGCGTGAGAGGAGTGTTGAGTCAATACTTGCCGCACCGACCCATTGATTACACTTTCACAGATATGTAATTTAAGACGCTGATTATTAAGGTTTAGCGGTTTCGCAAAGTTGAGGCTTGAGATTCGTGCATATCTGCCAACAACACACCGTACTGCAATAACAAACTGCAGTTACCTATTTACCTAGCTTGTGCGTAGGTAAGTACCTAAAAACTAGCTGTTCATCATAGTATCGTACCCGCGTTAAACTAGGGAATAGCGGGATGAAAGGGTCCTATGTGTTTTTCAGAATATTTCCTCCCAGTGAGTGAAATTTCAGCAAAATCGGTAAAGCCGTTTCAGCGTTAAACAGGAGCAAAAATACATCAAGCAATCCTCATAAGCTTTTTCATTTATTACAAAGCAGGATTTAATTTTAGACTTAATAATTATGGGCGGTAAATCTCTGATAAAACATTAAAATTTACGATATCACTTCAATGTGCATTTTGCTTTTTGATTCAAATCTCATGCCCGTGATATGTTTGGTCAATGGGGTTTTTAACTCCTGCATTCAGATGAGGCCGATTCTCTCACAGGTAAAGTTCGACACAAATATTTTGGAAGTTTCTTAAAGTTAAGAATGTATGGTTGAGATCCTAAAGTAGTAGAAGTTACCCAATGCAATAAAAGTTAGGACAGATTTTTATTTAAACCAATATTATTATTTAAAAAATGCGTTACATTATTAAATATTCAATGTAAATTAAATATATATTCGTGACAAAATCTTTTATTTAATAAATAAGGGCTTCTGCCAAGTATCTACATAATGATATTTTTATTATAAAAAGAAGAGTCAACAGCCTTATAATACTTTCTGGTGACATTGTGTCATAACTAAGCAAGAAATCTTATAAAAACTAGGACAGTGCATTGTTACTGTTAATAGAGCAGGGTTATATATATCATATCCATAATAGTATAACCTTTTACAAAGTAGTAAAAAACCAATAGTTAAAACCTTTGAACGATTATGTTACACTTTTTTTAATCGTTAGTTATTTATTGGGCTTACAAGTTTTATAAAGTACCCAAGTAAGTTGTTCTTGGGCGTCTACACTAATATGATAAAGCTGAACAGTATGTTTGTTTGTACGAATGCGCTAATTTTGGATTCTACCCGTCGCGTCGGATAAGTACAATTAATGTTGCATTGGATAGCCTAACTCTCTAGAAAAAATCTCACGCAATCAAAAGTTACGCTAGAAAAATCGTGTGAATATAGTATCAAAAGCAATCAATATTTGTTATTTTTACCCACGACGGAACGGAGACGGTATATGCGTTTGGGGTGAGAGGGTGTTTGTGCAAACTATGTTACCATTTATCTCCAGAACCACTGGTCCGATTTTAATGCGGTTTTCAGTAATCGCTTTGGATTTGCTTGGTGCATGTTCTTAGATAGGTGTAGCGGTAACAACTCACCAGGGGGCGCTGCAGTAAACATTTGTTTGTAAAAGCCAATGTTACCATTTATCTCCAGAACCACTGGTCCGATTTTAATGCGGTTTTCAGTAATCGCTTTGGATTTGATTGGTGCATGTTCTTAGATAGGTGTCGCGGTAACAACTCACCAGGGGGCGCTGCAGTAAACATTTGTTTGTAAAAGCCAATGTTACCGTTTATCTGCAAAACCATTGGTCCGATTTAAATGCTGTTTTCAGTGATCGCTTTGGATTTGATTAGCGCATGTTCTGAGATAGGTGTTACGGTGACAACTCACCAGGGGGCGCTGCAGTAAATATTTGTTTGCAAACCATTGGTCCGATTTGAATGCCGTTTTCAATTATCGCTTTGGATTTGATTGGTATAATGTTCTTAAATAGGTTTAACGGTAACAACTCATCAGGGGGCGCTGCAGTAAACATTTGTTTGTAATAACAACCATTAATTCTGCAAAACCATTGGTCCGATTTAAATGTGGCTTTCAGTGATCGCTTTGGGTTTGCTTGGTGCATGTTCTTAGATAGGTGTTACTGTAACAACTCGCCAGGGGGCGCTGCATGTTACCATTAATATTTAAAACCGCTGGTCCGATTTTAATGCGGGTAACAACTCATCAGGGGGCGCTGCAGTAAACATGAAGCCATCACTGAAAACCGCATTAAAATCGGACCAGTGGTTTTGAAGAATGGTAACATTGGTTTGCACAAACCATTCTACGTAATATGATATCGAGTTACATTACAACAAAGCCCCACCAAAGTTGAGCCACCAGCAAAGTTGAGTTGTAAATACTTATTATAATACTTCACTATGTATTTAAATAAACAACATGGGTTTTCCAGCGGTGGTGGGGACATTAGAGGGCTGATGAGGAACGAGGTATTGTGTTATGTAATGTATGGTACCTATATTATGCTCTTTAAAAAGTTTGAAATAAAAAACAAAATAAAAATTTTGAAAAACCCACGACGCGACGGTTAAAAAGTAATTGAAAAAGAATAAAATAATTTAAAATTCCCCGACTGAAATGATTTATGTGACGAGAGATAATTAACGTGTAAAGCTTTTTTAAAAGTTCACTTAATCTCACACAAAGTCGGTCATATCATGAACAACATACTATTCGTTTTCATAGCACTTCCCTACGCTTACCTTTTCGGTTCTCAAAGATGTAGATGTCGCAATAACATAGGTATTCAACTCCCTATGAACTTTATAAGAAGAGCAAGAAAATCCGTCTGGGGCTGCCATTTAATGAATTCGTTTTGTAGTTTTATATTGAAATTTAAAATATTGATGGCAGCCCTCGACGGATTTTCTTGCTCTTCTTATAAAGTTCATAGGGAGTTGAATACCTATGTTATTGCGACATCTACATCTTCGAGAACCGAATAGGTAAGCGTAGGGAAGTGCTATGAAAACGAATAGTATGTTGTTCATGATATGACCGACTTTGTGTGAGATTAAGTGAACTTTTAAAAAAGCTTTACACGTTAATTATCTCTCGTCACATAAATCATTTCAGTCGGGGAATTTTAAATTATTTTATTCTTTTTCAATTACTTTTTAACCGTCGCGTCGTGGGTTTTTCAAAATTTTTATTTTGTTTTTTATATTTAACGTAGTATTTAAAAAAATCTTCGCTCATATTTACAAAAAAAAAAATTAAACCGTCGTCGCGTCGTAAGAGGAGACTCGCTCGCACAGATTATGTCGCTTTCCAAACTCAGAATAGTACAACCTTGTGTGTACCCAAATATTTGTTTTCTAAGAGTTTCTCAACGTTGCTCTGCCGGGTATTATTAGGCGGTACCTGACCAGGCCCAAGGACGTCCCCGACACAAACACATCGTGAATGGCTGCCAATGTTCGAATTGGCTAGTTCTCCAGTAATTTGTAGCCACCAGCTCATAGCTGAAGAATTCTGTACTTTATACTTCCATTATTTTATTTTGTGTGCAAGCTTGTCGCAGGTTATAAAACATACCTACAGGCATAGTATACAGCACGTGTGAAACCGTAGGGCACAGTTTGTATTTGTGTATGATATTGAGGTTTAGAAGTATGGTGGCAATGAATAAAAATAAATATTTACAATCTTAATAACCTTGAAATTCTCAGAGAAATACAAAACTAATATTAAAAGTTTGTTTCATGGTAATTTAAAGCAACAATTAACTAAACACTTTGGGACCTACATTGGTATACATGGGCGATCACTACAACACATGACATAAGATGCTGAGTTATCCTTGGTACAAATGTTCAAATTATTATTACAATTTATTTCGTTAGCTCATACCGAATAACATTGTTAGCGTAAAAGTATGTTGAGGTTGAAACATGCAAGGGATTGTAAACATGTTACTCTTAATAATGACTGTCGGGTATTATGCTGATGTTTTAAGAAACTATCAAAGCTTCATTGTGAAAGCTTTTTTCTTTCTCCATGAGCTTTTCTTCTTTGATCATAATTCAAGCAAACATTTGCGCTCGTATGGAGTGACTTTTGGATACTATTAGACTATTGGACTTTTTTCCACATTGCCCAATATTAGAATTAATTACTTAATTAGAAATATTTTTTGAAAAGGAATGAAATATGTTTTCTATTATGCCTATGATAAATCTTCATAAAATAATATTTATTTTCTACAACTGAGTTCAAAAGTTATAATTTGAAAATTTCGGAGATACGACTGAAAAGAAATATATTGTGTTTCAGCCGTTTGACAATTCGGTCACAATACAAGAACTCTATAATGTAGGCGGCTTCTTAGCCTGTGCTCATTAATATTTATACATCGCAATGTTTAACGCATTTCTTTCATCCGCACCGGATTTCAGGCTGAACAATAAAATTCTGGAAGCCATTAATCCTGCCAGATTATAGTTTTGTCTGAAACGTATTTTTTCGTCTAAACAAGAATAATTTCTGTTGGTTTTCGAACGGAAGTAGCGAGTGACGCGCGGTGCCGCTGTCAGGGCGAGCTGTCACGATCGTCACTCCTGCGATAATGCAGCGGCTATCTTGAGGATTTCGATTTGTCATGTCGCCTAGCATTGTATTTTTGGTTCCTTTGTGCTGACTGATTCAGTTTAAATCATTGTGATGGCGGAACCGGATGTTTTGAAACGATATTTCAGGATGTTTTTCTGTTATTTCGAAGGGCAATCCGGCAGATCAATTTCTCCCGCTACAGATAAAGTATACACTTACTTTACATAGGTTCTTAATAAATGCCACAAATATAAATTAATAAAAAGTTAATGCTTCCTTTCGTTCATTCTCATAACTGCTTATTTTGGATTCTTACCTGAATGATACAACTAGTCCAAACAGACAAGTTTTATTGTACTTACACTTATGTTACACCAGGGATGAGAAAAATATTCTTAAAACGACTTACTTTATATCACTAATACTTATAAACACTCGTTTTAACTCAAACTATCACATTCATCATTAGTGTCAATAATTTCTGCTCGATATTCATCGCACGACACATTAGCGACACGCAATAATGAGTCACTGACGTTTTGACATTTGACAGACGGTCAATCATCACCAAAGTGACAGTAGCGGTCGCCTGCGCAGTTGATTTACTGCGCCTCAGTATTGATGTGAACGACACTTTACATCTTAATCAAATTAAACTTGTTAAATTTTGGAAGAAAAACGTTGACTTTTATTTTTTAAGATGTAGATGGCTATTTTAAAGCGAGTTTGTTTACGTTTAGCATGAGAATAGTGATGGCCGTTTGATCTGAGTAGATAAATATAAACGCTGTGAATGTGTATTCGTCATTATAACTTTATTTACCTACAGATATTTTAAGACGATTCTCTAAATTAGATCAAGGAAAAATATAAACTGAATTCATATCTGTCGTAGTATGGTCGTAGTAATACAGTAGCGTAGTAATCAAGAAAATGCCTGACAGACTCGAGTTATATCCTTACCTTTCTACGCATTGTGTGTCCTATCTTACTGCGTACACAATTCAACTAATAGGTATCATAAACTTTAATGTTGGTGAGCATGGTCGGTGGGATATTCGTTACTCTTTATCCTCATATTTTATCGAGAAAGTGCAGGTGAACCCACGAGGAACAGCTAGTTTACATATATTTTGCATTTAACTTGTCTATTGCCCAATCGGCTTTCTGCTTTACGGCCCGTTCACACATGGTCCGTTTTACTGGATACGTTTTACCGGATACGTATATTTTTCATCGATGGCGCATGGAGTTGTATGAGCGACTTCACATAATATGGCACAGTATTCAATATACGTATTTACGATGCAAAAACCTATACAGTAAAACGGATCATGTGTGAACGGGCTGTAACTCTTTTTTCTAGGATTTGTATCATTCTGATTTACTTCCAAATAAATTATAGTACCTACATCAACTAAAACATAATCATTAGCACAATACTACCTATTTCAATTACCTACACTCAAAAAGATGACAAATGAAAACAAAATCCGATTTTTTCATTTAGTCCTTTTACAATCCATATTTTTGTAGACGCAACGACGTACCTACGTTTCTCACATAAATGAAGAGGCTTTCAACAGTCGCCATCAGCCGCTATCACCGAGTTAGTCTCATCAAAAGTGTTTCTGCCGTGAAGTGCGCGCCAAGCGAATGAAATGCAAAGTTTGTTTACTCGCTTTTCAAACTGAAACTAAAACGAAAACAGGTCAATGACACGGGGAACCAGGTCGCCTAGGTTTGTAATGCTTCAGACATAGGTAGCTTCTATTTTTACTCTTGCCTCTATAAGTTGGTATACGTATGCTGATAAAAGATATAAAAAATAATATAAAAGTTTTTGGTATCGCAATGAGGAAGAATACAATTATTTTCTCAGGAGATCTTTATAAAATACTTAAAAATAATGTAGGTACAACAATATTTTGTAAAAGCAGGTGACATTGTGCCGCTAAAAAACACCAAGTTTTGAGTAATGCTGGTTTTTCGGACCCATTGTTTTCTCTGATTATTTTTCTGGTTTCCACTTTCAGACCATTTTAGTAAGACTAAATAATAAAAAAATCGGATTGTATTTGACGAAGACATCTAAGTCATTCCATCCCCCATCTCTTCCATCAGCGGTATTTTTCAGAAAATTTACCGAAATACTTCATAAAAATGTAGCATAAAAATCGATATCAAGCGACACCAAAAAGCATGATACAGACAAATTGAGACAATTTTAAAACAAGAATTATCCTTTCATTTCGATAACCTGACGTTAAATTAACAACCTCAAATGAATATTACGCATTTTAGGGACCTATTAAATACAGATATGAGAAGCAAAAATGAAATAATGATGTCATCGCCGTACAGCAAAATAATAAGCATATATGTAAGACGACACTCTTACGAGATCTTCATTATTTTCTCGTATGAGAAGAGTAATGGATGATCATATATATCAGTCAGGTCATCAAGAGGTTCCTCGGAGGAGGGCGTCGCGGGATACAAATCGTGTAGCGCCGCGAGCCGGGGCTACCGTCTGCTGGTTCCCATTTGCTCTAATTTATTACCCGCTCCTCGCTGCGGAACAAGCAGCAGTTGGACTCATCTAAATGAGACTGCATGGCTTTAAATTAATGGATAATGTAGGATGTGGCGCGGAGCACCAAACTGAAAAAATATTAGGAGACGAACTTTATCTACCTAGAATTGCGAATCGTAATAATTATTTTGTCGTGGAAGACAACAAATCCTATACAAATGGTCCTGTATCTGTTGGTATTACACTGGTTCCAACCCCTTCGGCCGTGTATGATACCAGAGTTTGGTAACCGGTATCATACAAAGAAAAAATGATCGTCGTAGGATACTGGTATCCAAGTGATAGGGTTTATTACTTTTCTGATACCCTTCATCATGTTTGGTAACCAGTATCCAGTAAGGAATATAACATTCTGCCTATGAAACCAGCTGGGCAAAACTGTGTTAAACAAGGGTAGTTCCCAACTCAACACTGAGATGAGAACCCTAACTGCTTATGTCATTATCCACTTCTGGTTATATTATTGTCCTCTTTCATCCGAGTAAAAGCCATCGGATTGCATTTTGTACCTACGCTTATTGTAAAACCCTCGCTTTATTGAAAACATACAAGAAAACAAGGAAATAGTTCAACTGTGAATCGTTTATTACCTACAACCTATTGGAATAAAATGGTGAAATGATTTCGATACAATGTCCAACACTAATTTCGTTTTCATTTAGCTGAGATATGGCATCATTTATTTCCTCATCAATTTCTTTGAACTCTCGGCTTAGTTTTGATTTTCTCTTGTATATATCCATTATGGTGGTTTCTTTTCTTAAAGTATCTAAGAGTTGAGCCAATGTCGGTCTTTTACGTCCAACATATCTGTTAAGGCGACTGTGCCAACCTTCTATATTATTGGTAGTACGTATTTTAGATGATGAACAACAGCAAATTTTTTCGAAGTCAGTCTTTGCCATCCATTGGTTATTGAAATATTTGTTAAACTTTGTTATCTCTTCTCCAGACGGACTCTTTGACATAACGTATTCATACCCCTTTTGAAAATAGGCTTTGGGTAAACGTGCAAGGCCAGCACACCTGGCTACATGCCTTTTTTTACCCGTGTGGTTAATTTTAACGATTTAGCTTTTCTAAACAAACATCTATTCAGATGATAATAACATCCCTTAACATCAATGTTGGGAAAAACTTTTCGAACAGCTTTAATTGGAGCCAACTCGAAGTCAACAGTAATTGTTTCTGGTAGCCACTGCTTGAATCGGGAATTTATCATATAAAAGAGTACCTTGTAAGTTTGCTGTGTCTTGTCTGGTAGTAAACAAAAAATTAAAGGTACAACAGCCGATGTAGTTTCGTCGACGCCATGAATTGTATATAACTGATGAAATTCAGTCGGGCATGAAGTAAAAGTACCGTCAGATAAAATATGCTTATACTTTACGATTGATGCAGCACGTTGATTGCAAAATAGTAGAATCCTCTTGTCGTCATCACTATATTCTGCCAACAAGAACTTTTTGAATTTATCGGGTACTACAGCTTCAATTGAAGATTTGCTTCTCAATCTTGGTGCTCCTAATACTTTATTTCTTTCGTTGTACAATCCCGTTTTGATGTTTTGGAATTTGGGGATTTCCCGTACAAAGTCAAGTCCTGCCTCTTCCAGGCTGAACACCATGTTGTCATATTGTTTTTGAATACTATCAAAATTATGACTACATTTTTCTTTCAAATTATCTAATTCTTTCAATATTATATTATTTGCAATGTCTCGTTTGCATGTTTCTTTGTGAGGTTTGACTTTTGTGACTTCATTTTTAACATTTAGAGTAACACTCCCCGTACATCCATAATTAATATTATGGCAGAGCCAAAAGGTAGAGTCGTTTGAGTAAATTTTTTTCCTGTGGTACTTGCGACCATCACTCAATAGTGCTCTTCCTCCTCTCTTCGTAGAGATAAATTCAATTTCTTTACTCATTTTAGATTACTGGCAATGCGGAAATTAATTCGTTGTAGATTAAAATCACAAAATGAATAATTACTTACTTGTTAATCTAATACACTGACATTGACATCAATTGTTATGAAAACTTCAGTTATCTAAAGGGCCAGTGCATTGATATCAAAAGAGGTGATATATCAATGCACATGACATGCTTATCAGTTACATACGAGGAAATATTAAGTACTCACTTGTAATTATTTAATATTTTCCTGAGCTGATACTCGGTTACATAAAACGAAAAATTCCTATTAGTTGGATACCAGTATCCTACGACGATCATTTTTTCTTTGTATGATACCGGTTACCAAACTCTGGTATCATACACGGCCGAAGGGGTTCCAACCCGTCAGTTCGTAATGTAACGTTTTGTTCGGGCGTTTATAGTTGAACAGATCGTTATAAACTAAAAAAAATTGATATTACTCAGTGACATTTACACAAAAAAAAATTAGACATGTTTAAGTCGCATAAATTTCATGGACAGTAATTTCGGACTGACTGACGCTCTAAATTGACACGAAAACTGTGTTTTGTCATATGAATATCAATTACAGTTCAAGTTTTGAGGGTAAAAGAGGTGAGGCTATGTGGGCTAGCCACAAATGTGACGGCCAGACTACGTACCTAATCTACTTAATTAATTGCCCTCTTTAATTTGATTAAGTCATTGTAAATAAATTTTAATGTACTTATAGATTATTTATGAAATAAAAAAATTTATCGAAATAATTTCATAATAGGTACCTACATAGTTACTAGTTACATAGTTAGTTTTGATTAACGCAAGTAAATTCTTGTAAAAATGTATCCTGTAGGTACTTACTCGTGCCTTCCTCAAAAGTTTAGCTATAAATTGCACTTTTAAATAGAAGTAGGTAAAAGATTCTTCGACTAGCGAATAAACAATTTCTTTAAATTATGTGCTTAAGTAGTAACACACCAGCTTTAAAAAAACGGCTCAATAATTAACTGTGAAAAATGGCTGCTCCTCGGGAGTCGCCTCAGATGAGCTCCATTAAAAATAGCCCGATCTACATGTGCCGGTCCGGATATTCCCGCGTATTAATGGGTTAAGTACAAGATTAATTGAATTCTCTATTAATAGTGCGGTAATGAGGCTGTTGGGAGTTATTGTTGATATTTACTATAAATTCTTATATGGAAGTATTATTTTATTTTTAAAAGTTAATATAAAAGTGTTATATAAATATGTACATAAAGCTAAAGAGTTTGTTTGAACGTGATAATCGCCGAAAGAGCTCGTCGAAATTTTAATTTTTTTTTCGCCTCAAACTAATTTTATGGACTTGAATCTGTTAGTGTAATCAATGCAAGTGTCTTAGTTGGAATAGAGAGTAAAATGAACATCCTATATATCTTTCTATTTTCCTTGTTTTTTACCTTTTCTGTAAAATAGCAGTCATGCGCGGTTTTACCTGCGTAATTTCTGCTCCTATAAGAATTTCTTGACCAAGTTAATTTATAACTTAAGAAATCGGCTGCCGAATGCACGAATATTTTTTTAAAAGCGATGTGTGGTTTCCGGGGTTAGCGCGTTCAAACAAATCAACCATTAGTTTTGTTAGTATAAACTTATCGGACTTACGAAATATTATTTTTTGGACGAGCGTCTCTTAACTGGAAAATAACCCAAGAGACTTGGAACCACCCTTCATATAAAAGCTGCCGCCAAAATATCATCATCCTTGCGGAGGAGGTGGGTTCCGCTCCGCAGCCTAAACCCATTTCAACGTTTTCGCCGTCTTTTACCATCAGGTTAGTAGGTCTCTGTGGTTAAGTGAGGTCTCAAGTTCGAATCCTGCTATACCAGGAATAGAATTCATATTCGTGTCATGAAAACAGCTTGTTGCCCTCAAGTTCCGTAACTTAAGTTTCCATAACACATGTTCTTAATAAAACTGGATTAAGCTAGATAATATTATGTTGTGAATGTAAAAATATTAATTTCTAACAAGAATTCATTGTTACTGCTCCAAAAGGTATTTGATATAAAACGTACCCTACTGAAAACACACCTTTTAGGTAAACATCCGTAAAGGGTCCTGTATAGTAACAGTCAGCGGCAGGCTAACAATAAAAGTAAGGAAATATCACTTTCTGTATTCAAAACTAAACTAAGTTTATTTAAAAAAATGAAAATTCTATCCAGGGCAACGCATTATTTATAGTAGAAAGTACTAAGTAAGTTAAGTAAATAAATCACAGTTTATTTATGTTTGTTGCCGCTTTTAAGAATATATCCACGACAATAAATTACTGTAAACGCTCGCATTCCCGACATAGCGGATCGCATTTAAATAGAAAATAAACACATTATACATCTAAAATAACTTCATCTGTTATAATGTTTATTTGTAGTGATAATAGAGAAGAACAACTGGTCAAGTGTGAGCGCCGCCAACAAA